>KE747824.1:1594820-1648784 GCA_000465215.2 Pyrenophora seminiperda CCB06 | reverse complement strand
GGTGCTGCTGCCAATGCTACTGCTCCTGCTGCTGGCAAGGGTAAGGGCAAGGGCAAGAAGAACGGCAACAAGGCTGCGAAAGCTAAGGCTGCTAAGGCCAAGGCTGCTGCCGCTGCGGCTGCCAACGCCTGTGGTAACGTTCCTGCTGCTGCTGCTGCTGCTGCTGGCGATGTCGCTGGTAACGCGGCTGCTGCCAATGGTACCGCTGCTGCTGCTGCCCCTGCTGCTGGAGCTGCCAAGGACAACAACAATAACAACAACAACAACAACAAGGGCAAGGCGGACAAGGGCAAGGCTGACGCTGGTGCTGCTGGTGGCAACGCTGCCACTGATAACGCTGCCACTGGCAATGCCGCCGCTGGTAATGCCGCTTCTGGAAATGCCGCTGCTGCTACAGGTGATGCCGCCGCTGGAGCCGCAACCGGAGCCACAGGTGCAGCCGCCGCTGCCGGCGGAGATTTTGGCTCTTGCACACCGACCATTACCTTCCAGGGCGGCGAGGGTAACCGCCCCGCCACCGAATTCACCTTCCAGATCGCCGACCCAGTCGCTCGTGGCGGCCAAGGCGAGGCCCTCAACCCCGACATCATCACCAACGCCCTTTGCAACCAGCTCACCAACGTCTGCAAGGCCTCTGCTGCCGGTGTTGCAAAGTGCAAGAGCGCTCAGGCGGCTGTCAAGGGTGGTCCTCGCAACAAGAGCACTGCTGATAAGTTCAACACACTGATTGGCTTTCCCGGTGCCGTTACCAACCCTAAGGGTGGTCCTGCCGATGTTCCTGCTGCCGGTGCTGCTGCCGGTGCTGCAAAGGCGGCCAAGAGGAGCATGCGCCGTGGTGTCCGCGCTTAGATGGCCATGATCTAGGGGGGCTGGTGGATGGGGTTGGAGTTTGGATGTTGTTACGGATTCGAACTGCCTGATTGAAAAGATGATGCTTCTTGTCCTTTTATTCTTGATACACAAATATCCCTTTTTGTACTATTAGCAGTCAGAGCCTCTGTGCTCTTTACATATATTCGTGATACGAATGAGACGTTTGTTCGCCTTTGCCATTAATCTTTCTTTGGCTGCTTGAGTGAAATGTACTGTGCTGTGCTCTGATGTGTGCGAGGAGGGAGCAGCAAGTTCTTGGCGAGAAAGAAAAATATTAATTGGAGCCAGGTTGCACAACTTCCTTTGCGACAGCACGAGCGCAACACGCTGCATTTTCTCTAGGTTTGGTTTCTTTCAGTGTTGTGTATGGAACAGATAATGGATGCCGAAGGCGTCCTACTCATGCGCATACAATTTGGAATGCTCTGCCTACGCACCGTGTGTCGACTAAAGTACTTTTTTTAATCTATTCTGCCTCTGGTGAGACAAACAGATACGAGGACGAACTTACGTCATAATGTCTCAAATAGGGATCAATAGGTTCAGACGAGACGCGCAAGGAAACGCCGTCTCCCCACCTGCCCTCTGAAAAAAAGGGAAAAGAAAAGAAAACATGTGATTGCCACCATGCTCGTCTACACCTACTCCTAGGACCAGCAGTCTGAAGCGGCAACGCCGGATAATAGCCTATTCTGCATCCGGTGTTGGAGAAAAGTAAGCCGTTTGCTATGTTCTGATCTGGGCCGGCTCGTTCTCGGAAAGTCTTTAGGTGTATAGTACCCGGCTCAATTTTTGTTGCTTGTTTCATGGAGTGGCGTGAGGGCGAAGAGCGCCTAGAGGTTTGGGTGGGTTGGCGGACGAAATGGCGGCTTTGCATTTATCTATTATGCATCTTCTCAAGTATAGTGGAGCGAGCATGTTAGCTTGTAGTGTGCTTCCAGAGTACCACACTTTGCTTAATCGATTGGTTTGCTAAGTAAGTTGTTGTAGCGGTACACGTACGTCGGATGTTGAAAGGGTTGCGACGCCACGACGCCACGACGCCACGACGCCTAGCGGCGGTTCCACAACCCGATGACGTTCCGGCCCTCGGCTAACTATAGTAGACATGGTCTCCCCGTTATGTGTATATACTCATTTGGCAGCCTTCTACCCGTAATTGGCTTCTTGAAACCTCTCCCTGTCCCAATATTGAGGAAGCATCATCCGCGGCGCATCTTCATTGACCACCTTGGTATTCCGTAACTCTCAACAGCAGAGACAGTCCAGCGGGAAGGACATAGTACGTTTTCGGTATAACGGCGGTATCCCTGGCCATGTCCCCCCTTCGATACCCATGCAGGACCCGCCAATTTAATTTCGAGGCACCCACCACGTCTTCTAGGCACGGTTGAGTATCTTGTAAATCATCCGCCAGTGTACGTCCGCAGTGGCGTTTGTGTACCATTGCCGTTTAAGTCGACAGTTGACGCAGATACGGGAGCGTACATCAAGTTCAGTCTTTGATGTCATGGCAAAACTCGGTTATCGCGGTGAAACTCGTAGGTACATATGTAATGCGCGAATTGGGAGCCGTCGCGCCTATGATTACCGCCGGCAATCCGCGACTCGCTGCGAATCCTCGTCAATGCGAAGATCCATGGCCTTCTAGGAATCGCGAGAACTCGTCGCATGCTAACCGATGTACTGGAGCTTCCAGACTCGGAGTTCGTAAAATGAGGTCCCAGACCAAAGGACATTCGGTGGAACTACTACTCCGGAGCCAGTCTAGCCTACGGCGCCGTCGCACGACTACAGTTTTTGTCCCGAGAGAACCTGGGGAAACTCGTGGCTTGCTAGCTGGAATGAGCCATAGGCTCAAAGGCATCGTATGTAAAACATCCAAGGGCTTGCGCTGATGCGGAAGGCCCGCCGTCATTTCGAGCCGTTGGGAAGACAGCCGGGTCCACATTTTGCCCAGAAGCTATGTTCAGTCGTAGATTGGCATCGGTGATAACTGTCGTGGCATCTGCCACGCGCGATATGTTGGTCGCCTTCTTCTCTCACCACCCTGGTCATCTCTATTCCTACACAGAGTGCCCGAGGCATTCACTCGTTTTTTTCCCAGTCGCTGATCTGCGACTCAACACGCTCTTTTAGTCTGAATTCTTTCGCTTTTATGCCGTTCCTCGTCCCAACCGTTATGTAAATATGATCTCCCGACGAAAACATGACGAGTCGGGGGGGCACACGTACGTGGATCCGTCACTTGAGCTCAACGTCGGGCTGTGGTCACTGTTTGCTGGCGCGTCACTCTTCCTTGCCCTCAGGATATGGATCAAGATCACTCGTCGTCATGGCCTGTGGTGGGACGACTACATACTTCTTGTCGCCTGGGTGCGTACTGTCTTCCCTGGAGCACCTGTGTTGCAATTTTGTTTTCTCACCGCACATGACGTATACGTCAAGAGTAGTTGCTGACTGTGCTTTAGATGATATTAGCTGCGAACAATGCCTTGATAACCGTCGAATACGCAACTGGCTACGTTACCGATACATGGGATGATCGCATGCACATACTCATCAACATCACCTCTTGCGGTACCCTCGTCGGCCAAGCTATTACTAAAACCGCCTTTGCCGTCACCTTACTCAAGCTGACAAAGAACTGGGGCAAATGGATTCTTTGGTATTGTATTGTCTCAATGAACCTTTACATGGCAAGTAAGGTCGTGCTCCAATGGGCCAAAATCTGCGGAAAGCCTTCGTATGATGTGTGGTACCGTCTGGACTTTTGCATCGACCCGCATTTCAGGGATCATTACAAGGAAGGTGGCAATATCTACAACATCGTTATGGACTTTGTTCTCGCTGTCTTCCCCTGGATCATTACCTGGAATCTCGACATGCGCAAAGTGGAAAAAGTCGGTCTTTGTGTTGCAATGAGCTTGGTACGTAGCAGTAATAGTCTGTCAGCCCAGTCGAGATCAACCACTGACAGTTCTTCAGGGCATGGTCATTGCAGTCATATCTGCTGTCCGCACAAGCTGGAAGGATGAGGGCAACCAGAAAGATGAATGGTACTTTTGGCGCAACGCCCATTCTAACATCTGGTACTCTTCCGAGATTGTCGGCACTATCATCGTCCAGTGTGTACCGGTTCTTCGGCCGCTCCTCCGCGATCTCAAAACCTCTCTCACGTCAAAGAAACTGGCCTCTGTTGCAGAAGGAAAAAATACAACCAGGCGCAGCAGGTACGTTATAAAACTCTACAGCAACACGACAAGTATCTAACGAGCCCCTAGAATACCCTCCGTCTTCGATTTCGGTTTTGGACCAGGCCCAACAGTCGGTACAGGAAGATCAGCACACGAAACCCACATCTACTCCGAAACACGCACTACTCTCAACGACACCAGGAACGAAGAATGTTCGGACTCCTGGGACTCACAGGGCATCTATCAAAAGCGCGAATTTGAACTGACAACTGTGGACGTCAAGGCGCATAACAAGGGGGGCGCCGATATGGTGTAAGATGGCAAGTTGTAGAGCTGCTACAGGAGGTGATGTCGATGGAGATGATGCCTAGGTCATGCTGGTAATAGGCCGATTGTTTTAGAATGGAGAGCACACCCGCTTCGTTGCGATCAAAGGAAATTACACCCCTAACGTCATGTTCGATTTTCTATGCTTTCCCGAACCGCAAGGGGAAGCTAGCTGGAGCAGTGGGGGCTGAGAAGGGACAAATCCTCTTGTGGATGGACGGCAGTTGCCAGCTCGGTCACTCCCTCGGCAGCCTTTATCAGCCCAACCCACTTAGCCTCAGAATCCGTGAACCTGGGATTCGGGTCGACGTTGGGGGCGAGATGCTAGCGTTGGAGTGCGCTTGAGCCAAGTTTTGCAAGATTGGGGAGGAGACATGCGATGCCGCGCATATTGGGATCGGCTGACGTCGTGTAGGACGGTGCTCGAGCGCCGGGAGCGACAGTTGCAATCTAACAACAGTGGGGAGGGCAGGTGGAGACGGAAAATAAATGGAAGATTTGTGGAAGCCCAAGATCGCTGACGGCAGAGGATGGGGAGAGTTGTAAGAGGGAATACGAAAGGGTACTCTACTAGGGGCCGGGGGGTTTGTATCTTACGTTCTTCCATATACCCACATTGATTGTGTATCGCAGAAGGTCGTAGCTTGAACAAATTTAAACTGCTGTGTACAAATCCATATATGGTACATGTGTGATGTACTGTATTAGTTGTGCCCCTTTTTCCCTATTTCCACAGAACCCCCCACCACCACCCAGCTTTAGGTCAAGATGGACGTGTGAAAAGACCCGTGCAATCCTTACACCGCCATGGTTGTAGATAGGATTCTAGTGGATAGCCTCAGAAGCATTTTTCTCTCCAAGCAAAGACGCTTTTTTCTTTCTTTTTTCCTGGCCTCTTACATATATATTCATGGCCAGTGAGTGTGTGCAGTGCCACTAAATCGAGTTCCATTCATACATGCATACTCTATCCGCAATCTCTACATGTATAAGCGTACGTGGGTTGATAGTGCAACATAGATGGATAGAATTTGAAATGAACAGTGGTAGGGGGGGACTGTTGACATGTTCATTAGTGAGTTGATGAGAAGACTGAGCAAGTACGCTTCAGGTGTTACAATGCGCCGTTAGATTCAGACACTCAGACACGTTGTTTCACGCGGGTCGAAGTAGCCCGTTGCGTGTATGTTCAACTGTAGCGATACTACAGTATGCAGCAAAGGCAAAGGCCTCCTATACGCTGGAACTCATGTCCTTCCTAAGAGGGTGTGCTGATATGTACCTCGTATTCGTTACACGACACCCTTCAGGCGTCCCTCGCCCGTGTGTTCAGGGAGCTCTACCCGTTTGCATTCGCAAGCAAGGCAGCACATACATACTGTTTCGGTTCGCATCGCAGTCGTAAATGTGGAGTTATATGGCCATGGGAAGAGAAAACTGCGCATCGTTCTGCAGCTCACTTTCAAACAAATACTTTGGTAGCCGTGCCATGACTTTGTGGCCGACTCGAACAACCAAAATCGCGTACCCAAGTAGTTGAGTATGGTGCGATTCAAAGGGCCCAGATGCCGACGTGCGCAAAAGCAGCTGATGTTGCTACGTCAGCACCAGCGTCGTCATGCGAGTCATACAGCATCTATGATGCAGGCAGGTGCGTGAACGGTGAGCCGCAACCCGCAATCGAAAAATCAGATGGAAGAGCAACATGTCTGCCCTTGAACGTGTGATCCCAACAACTTCTACTCGACGAGCAGTGTCTAGATGCTCTCGGCTACGAGCGCGGATTCCTCTTGCAGCAGGGCGAGAAAAGGCATTGACGCCGCGGCTGCATAGCCATCTGCAACGGATCCACTTGAGAGTGCAGAGCGGCCCATATGGCTAGTAAAGTAGGCCATCCGTCTGCCGTTGTTGACCCGTGATTGTACTTTCCTGGTATAGATGGATGGACACTACTGCTACTGTGGAGAAGTTCTGGGTCGCGGAGGGAAAGGGTTTTCCCGACGGCGTGGGGTCCCGTGGCGCGGATCGAGAAATGCGTTTCCGGCTAGGGTAAAAGTTTATCTCCTAGCTTATTACGAGACGAGGTTGTCTTCTCGAAGTACTGTGCAGTGTGACGGGTAGTGTTGAATTCGAGATGATGACGAAAGTTTACTGTGCTCGCGTTACAAATGCACAGTAGGAGGGAGGTACAAGAATGGAGGAGAGACTAGAAGAGGCGAGGCTGTGTCAAGCCACAGCGTCGGACCCATGGAACCAGGATGATGCCTTGGTTGGTTCGAGACAAGTGGCTCCCTAGCAGCCTCGGGCGAACCGCTGGCCTTGGTTCCGTCTGCATACTGCGAACATGAACAAAGAAAGAAACAAACAAACAAACAAACAAACAAACAAACAGATAAAAAAAACAGCCATCCATGCACTCGGATGTATGTAAGTAGGATCTGGCATTGGGGTGGGTCAGGCTGGCGACTGTGTGGCATGCCGGGATGGGTGTGGTCTCGGGTTCGGGCCAGCTCAAGGCCGAAAGCTTACCAGGCCGTGAAGTGTCACAAGCACCTTCTGAGCGGCGGGCTTAAGCCGTTATGTCGGCTGGCGCGGAACTTGGAAGTACATAGCTTCGGTGTGGGCCTACCATGTAAGCAGCAGACCACAACTACAAAGTACCGCAATCGCTTGGCAGCATCTTCTTTCCTTTACAAGTGCAAGCGCTGTGGCTTGGCGAAAAGTCTGCGTGCTACCGGCACTAGACTAGGTACCTATTAGTTGAGTGGCAAAGGAATAAATATATCGAGCAGAGTGGGTGCGCCGCAAATAGAAGAGTAGGGACACGACGCTTTCACAATTCATGTGGCGGCACAATTGCCATGCATGATGAGCTGTTGTGGACTTGATGGTATATTCATGGTGCTTCCAGCCTTCCAGGTCTGATGTGCGCTCTTACTACTCCGAACGGCCATGATTTGACTATGCGAACGGAGGCTGGGAACGGCCCAGGATTGCTACATGCGCATGCACATGCACACGCTTGATAGGCGGCGCTGCAAGACGCAAGCCGTCACGGTTCGCATACGTTGAGAGGAATTGCGAGGGCAGATTTATGGGGATAGGATCCGGCATTTCCAACTTGGGTTACCTGCCTAGCGTATCCAGCCAACGGAAAGAGCCAGGCGCTCGTCATCGAATTGTGTGCATCGGTGGTGCGTGGTGTCAGAGAAGCATCCCGATGTTGTACAAAGTCAAAGGTGCACGTCATGCTTGCACGCTGCATGACAGTTGGACCAAGGCGGCTGGTGTGAACATGGCACCACCAGTGTGTGAGGGATGCATATGGTGAAGAGGACGCTGCAAACCGAAAGCTGTCACGTTCATGAGGCATTCTAGCCCGGGCTCTTACCATGCCTTCCATAACAGAGCGCGCAGTATTCCGTACGTACACTACTTGGTAGACACGGTCAAGTGGCTCAGCATCGTCCTAGCCACGGCCGGCGTCGACTCGCTCCATCGGACAGCCAGTTCGTATTCTGCACGTTGGAGCCGTTCGCTTGTTCTTCCATAATGCTTCGATTGACGTAAATGGCTTCGTTATCGTACACAGTAGGTGTACTAGAAGGAAGGCTCCACCAGCGCGACTTTCGCTTGTATGTAGATCTGCCACGAGCATGTTGGTGCAGATCGCATTGCCACTAAATGCAACGTCACCGGCCAGGGGGAGGGCACCAAGGGGGGGCACTGCAGCATCTCTTTAGTAATTATTGTGGTGCGAAAGCAGCTCACGCAAGACGGCAGCCGACAGACATGTGCATGTGGCAAGCCAAAGCCGATGCCGACGCGAGCATAGCCCGTGAGGCCAAGCTGCGATAGCGACTTCACGATGCCGTCATAGGTGCTGGTTGCAATGCGGTGCGAGAAGAGCAGATGTCAGGGCCCTGGCCGGTCGATGGTCAGGTGCAGTGTAAAACGGGCTGGGGCCTGGCTATCGGATGGTACAAGAGGTGAGGTGCGCGGATTTGTCTCCTGCCCTCGCCGGTGGACGATGGATGCTGCGATGTGGGTACGTACATAGTAGGTATAGTACACGTACGGGCAGAAGAGATGCAATCCGCGCGCTTCGCAGTGTCGCAGTCGCAGTGTCGCAGCGTCCCAACGTCCCAACGTCCCAACGTCCCAACGTCCCAACGTCCCAACGTCGCAGCACCGGCACCAAGTTACGCGGTACGAAGTGGTCAACGACATGCGCAAAGCAGAGTGGTGCGCCACGCAGTTCCGTGATAGGCGGGCATGGACGGCGCTGCGAAGTTTTGCAAGCCGTGGTCATGCGGCGTCAGGGGTCGATACGGTTAGCACGTGCAGTAGCAGCGGTAGCCTTCACTTTACCCCAGAGTCTGCCCAAAGCGGCTAGCGCCCCTTTTGCCGCAGGCCGAGGGCTGCACTGCTGCAGGCTCAAGCTTCAATTTCCTGGGGAAGTGTGCGAGGGTTGCAACTGGGCAGCCTGGGGGTCATGCAGCCCTCGCTCGCAGCCCTCGCAGCGGTCCCGTAGGAACTGCCCGCTGGTCGTCGAGTGGTGGGCTGGTGTGGTCGTGTAGCGTGCTTTCAGTCATGGCCGGTCCTTCCAGCTAGGCGCCTGGATGGGTGGATAGGTGGATAGGAGGATGGGTTGGGTGGGTGGATGGACGCAGAGACATGGGGTGCTGTACATACATATTATGTGAGCAAGTATGTATGTAGTATGTGTATGCAAGACCCATTGTCCCGCCGCTCCCTCTGTGCTGGGGGGAGGGCAGACAACGCGACACATCCGAGCCGAGTGTACATACAGCCGTGGATGCCCGGACACTGGCGCGGCGGCCAAGATGCAAAAAGGTTGTCGTCGAGGCGACGCTGCTGATCGCAAGTGCGAGTGCACATCTTACCCACTGTCTTTGTCGAGCTGCATGGTGCATGCAAAAAAAAAGCGGCCATGCAACCGTACAGGCAGACCCTGCCCACTGGGGACGGAAGCACTCCGGCGACGCCCTGCGCCAGAGAGCAGAAAGGCCGTTTGCTGGGCATGCACTACTTCCAAAGCGACCTGGTGCTTGCAGGCGTGGTGGGCGCTGGCCAGTTGCATGACACGCTCGCGACCTAGCTCCAGACGTGTACGAGCCGTGAAGTCTGGGGACCTGCTGGGGACCTGCTGGGGACCTGCTTACCTTTCTGATAGTACGCAGCCAGGCAGTATAACGCCCGCCTTCGTCTTGCTAGGTAGGTAACGCTCGAGCCTCGAGGCTTTCCAGTTCCATCGCCCACGGCCAGTCCATTGCCCTTCTTTCCTATCTTCGACCTCAGCCTGCTGCTCTCTGCCCGTCCAAACAACTCGACTGCTGTCCATTGTCGCCAGTCGCCAGTCGCCAGTCGCCTGTCGCCGTCCCGCGAACCTTGGCCTGTGCTCGTCTCCCCCAGATTCCCTTGTTCCGCCTGCACCGCCAGCCAATCGCTGCAACGGTTGGCGAATTGCTCTCGTCGGGTCCGAAGCTTGTGTCTGCACTGTAATCTAGCCTTTGCACGCCGTACCAGCAAAAACCCCGTCGGCCTGTCCCAAACCGCTCCGTGTACACACGCTTACACCAAGGCTGGACCCTCTTGCTCGACCAGCGCAAGCGACTCTATTGCTTGCCACGGGCCTTGCAGCGCTGGCTCGACACATACCAGGGAACCGCGGTCCAGGACGTACCACGCAAACCTATGTACGCACCCACCCACCTCTACCTCTACCTCTACCTCCCGTCCCTGTAATCTCTCCCATCGCTCAGTGTAGCCGTGCATCTATTGCCTGGCCTCTGCCTACACCATCTCTCTTTCCCCGCCTTTCCACAAAGCGCCTCCACCATCTGGCCATTGTTCCCTGTCTGTCCGATCCTGGCATTGTATCCAAAGCTTCGATTGCTTCCTGACCTTGTGCTGCAACCGCCCCTGTGCTTGAGACGCTGCTTCCGTCTCCTGCCCATCCGAGTTGCTGTCCACCGTGCTCAGAGAGGCTCGCAAACACACGTGTTCCGGTACTACACTCTCCTCCATTACCTGCTCATGCTATAGTCAGCTGACCCAAGTGCGTGTTGGCAGCGTGCTTGTTTGGATAGATTCTTTGTTTACTCGCCGAGCTTCGTGGTCCCCGCAAGCTACAACAAGCTCGACCCGGCTTCAACCGCCAGTGTGGTAGCACGGATTCTCCACTCCCAACTACCTCAGGGCGGGGCTAATCCACCCGCAAGGCTTCCCAAGACCATTGTGTCGTGGTGAAAGTGGTCAGGCAGTACCATGACTTTGGTCAAAGTGGAGAGCACGAGCCTGGTGGGTCCGGCAGCGACGACGACGACTACGACTACGAGCGACGAGTCCAACAGCTCCAGCACCAGTAAGTACGAGCCAGCAGCGACATATCACACACACACGCACACACACACACACACCTAGCTAACAGCGACTACCAATTGCAGCTCCAGCATCGACTGCAAGGCCTGACGCTGCGCCCGTTGCGCCCGCTACGATCCCGTCATTTCCTCCACCAAAGAACGACAAGCCACGGCCCCATGTCTGCGCCACTTGCACCCGTTCCTTTGCGCGACTCGAACACCTGAAGCGCCACGAACGGTCCCATACTAAGGAGAAGCCATTCGAATGCCCACAGTGCTCGAGATGCTTCGCGCGTCGCGACCTGCTGCTGCGTCATCAACAGAAGCTCCACCAGCAGGGCGCCGCTTCCACACGCCCCCGCCAGGGACGCAGGGAAAGCACGACCGGCCTCCCACCCAATGCGTCTGGCCGAGTGCGCAAAAACTCGACATCGGGCAATGCCGTTGGCGTCAAGGGCAACGTCATGCGGCCGCGCGCCAACACCATCAGCCACATTGACCCGACTGCTCTCAACAGCTTCCTAGCCTCGCACGGCACTCTCATAACAGGCCCTAGAGGAGGACACCCAGGCCACTCGCACCATTCAAGCCTGTCGGGTCCCAGCCAATTCGACTACAGGGGAATGTCTACAGCCGTCGGTAGCCACGGACAGCATCACGCTTTACCACGACTGGACACTCACCGTAGCTTCAGCATTGGAGGTGGTGGCCTTCGCACAGCCCCCATTCAGGGCATGTCCGGACACGATGAACAAGAGTTTGACAAATTCTTCGCATCGTCCACAGGCTCCACCATCGACCCCAACCAGCTACATCACTTCAGCAACGGAGGTCTTGGCGTTCCGCAATCGCCCTTCAAGCAGCAGTTTGCTAATCCCTTTGCCGGAAACAACCCTATAGAGGAGGATGACTTCGGCTGGAATGTGGGCATGGACAGCTCCATCATCTTCTCTGGTGCAAACGAGTCCGCTCTGGACGGTTCATCCCCGTCGGCAATCAGCACTGCAAGCCAGGGTGCTTTCAACGATATGATGCTGGACGGTTCGAGCCAACCAAATTCGACGGCTATGTGGCACAACCCTCTGGTTACCCACGCGAGCATCAACCCAGCCGCCTTCTCATTTGATTCCATGAACCCAATCTTCCCGGAGTTGATGGTCAACACAGGCACTGGGCAGGACCTAGGTGACAACGGCGTTCAGCCCGACTTCTACGCCTCTACTCCGCCTCCTGTAGCGGCCATGAGCCCTTCAGCTGGTATGCCCGGTATGCTGAACCACTATTTTCAGACGCCCATAACATTCGCTTCTGATGCTCGCAGCATATCATCTTCCTCGGTCAACGGTAGTGCTAGGCACAGCTCCGTCTCATCATTTTCTACTGAAACCATCACAGACTCTACAAGACAAGCTCTAATGTTCAATCTAAGTCAAGCCATGGGCTATGGCCACGGAGCTCAACGGAGATTCTCAACGCCGTCCATCAGCTCGCCCTTGTCTTCCAATGGAGCTGTTAAGCCTTCAGCACAGGCTGGCATACTCCCGAGTACCGTTGACATTCAGCGTTATGTGAATGCCTACATTCACTACTTTCATCCCCACTTGCCCTTTCTGCACATTCCCACACTCTCCTTCAACACTCCAGCGTATACACATCAGCTTCGCACTGCTGGTAGCTTCAACCATGATACCATGGTTGGCGGCGGTGGTTGTCTTATTCTTGCCATGGCCGCGATTGGAGCACTATACGAGTATGAGCAAAACGTGGCAAAGGAGCTTTTTGAGGCAGCCAAGAAACTAATCCTCTTCTATCTTGACGAGCGTCGCAAAGCTGGCCTTTCCGCCGTCAACGGGCCAAGTGCTGCCAACGATCACATGAACAAACCACCGCTGTGGCTGGTCCAGGCAATGCTTCTCAATCTCATTTTTGGACACAGTTGTGGTGATCGACAGGCCGCTGAGGTTGCGAGCACTCATTGTGCTGCCCTTGTAAGCCTGGCCAAAGCTGCTGGCCTTGACAAGCCTGTACCTTCAGAACAGGGCAACCCCAACTCTCCAAACAACTCCAACGGGGATAACATCTATATGTCTGACGATCAGCAGACGGACAGTGTGGATGAGCACGCTCAGTGGATGCAGTGGAAAAACATCGAAGAACGTAAGAGAACTTATTTTGCCATCTTCTCCATGTCCAGCTTGCTCGTCTCCGCGTACGCACATTCACCGCGCATCTTAAACTCCGAGATCCACTTAGATCTCCCATGTGAAGAGGATCTCTGGTCCGTTGATAATCCGCAGGCGTGGATAGCAATGGGTGGGTCAATGATTGCGCAAACTCGGGGACTGTCGTTTATCTCGGCAATGACATATCTTCTCGAAGCTAGCACACGGAAATCAAACTCAGGTTCAAGGATGCGAAACTCATACCCGCAAGCATTCGTAGGTAGCCAGACGTTGAACGGACCTGCCGAGAGTGACATCCGGCCCAGCACATTCGGCTGCTATGTTCTAATCAACGCGATGCACGTCTACATTTGGGAAACAAGAAATAGACACAACGGGCGACTATGGAAAACTCAAGAGACTGAGGCTATGCATGCGCAGATCGAGCCTGCACTCAAGGCCTGGCAAGTTGCATGGAGAGCCAATCCGAACCACAGCATCGAGCGGCCAAGCCCCTTTGGCCCCTTGTCGGCCGACTGCATACCACTGCTGGACCTGGCCTACGTGAGACTCTTTGTGAACCTTGGACGAGCAAAAGAACTTCTGTGGCAGCGTGATTTCGACGGCATGGCCAACGAATTGGCCAGAGGCATCGATATCATTGGTCAAGCTGATGGCTCTCCCGAGCGATCTTCTCCTATGGACATTGGCAACTCAGCTTCTCCAAACCAGATGGGTGCACAGGACAATGTCAGCCCTGGACGTACGAGCAACCAGATGCCTAATGGGCAATCATCGAAGCGCGAAAGACATCTCCGCAAGGCTGCCTTCTACGCTGCCGACTCTCTTTCCATGGCAGATAGGCTGGGTGCTTCATATGCCGATTATACGTCGCGAGAGTTGCCCAACTCGTCCGCATTGTGCACATTTGACTGTGCACAAGTTCTTGCTGAGTGGGTGGCGACTGTTCAGGACCGTGTTGGACGCTACCTTGGCGTGTTGGGCAGGGACGAGATTGACTTTACTGCAGTCCCAGCCATCCTGTTGCTTGAAGAGGAAGACGTGAAACTCTTGCAGAAGATTTCGGAAATCCTTCACCATGCAGACATGAAGATGGCTTATGACATCTCTTCAACCAGCATGCCGATGCTAGGTGGTCTTTCCAACCTTGGGCATTGTGGATACGGCACCAAGTTGCTGATGGTGACGGCTTACATGCTGACAAAAGCTGCTGTATGGCCAGGTAAGTTGACCTCGGTTGTATGCTTAAAGACATTACTTACAAATCATCTAGTCACACATGTCCATGCCCGCGCGCTTGAAGCGCATGCTCACCACATCAGTCAACGCGCGGAAAACTCCGTTAATATTCAGTAAATATCCGTTCCAGACGGATTTGTACACTATCATAACCATCACGCACTATTTTGGCGGTCGATTGGTTCCCACATACTTTTCAATCTTTCATATGACTGTACGCACATGTCATGCGAGAGATGTTTTTCGATCACGCCCTTTGCGGTTGAGCGACTTTGACAAACGATGACCACGACCTCCACTTCTTAACAAGTCTTCTTGTACAGATTACTTCCTTGCCTGGGATTGGAAATTGCGCTCTGACGCTATGCAATGCTCGGGCCAGCGCAATTCTTAGGGGTAGACTACTTGGATGTGGGTAATATCAGGTTACGGACCGTTATTACAGCATCAATCTACTCTTGACGATTTGGTGACGATTTGATTGGTTCTTCTCAGATTATGTAGGTGTTCTGGGAGAAAATCTGAGCTTTTCATGGTGTCTTTTTGGGTGTTTTTTCTTTACTTTGGTCATTCGTATAAATGGCGGCTCCTGAGGAGATGTACTGCTATTGGGCAGGCTATCTTTTACGTAACGGATGCTGTACCCTTGAGAAGAGATGATGCCACGAACAATCATTACGATCAATTGGGAGATAAGCATTGATATCGGGGCGGCGTGGGCAAGGTCGAAAAAGTCAGTTTGATGGTGCAGTTTAGGGACTGATACACGAAATGGATTAAAAAATCTATCGCCGCTTGAAACGGAATTTCGGGAGTCAAACAGTCCACGCGTTTTTTGAGCCAATATGGCTATTACACAATACATGATGAACGTCTAACAAACACTATGTCAAGTTTCCGCCTATGAAATGCACTTGTGACATGTTTGAAATCACATCTCGACGTCTACGATACTGCCAACGGAGATAGCACGATTTCGAATGATAAAGGATCAATCTAACTATGTTTCTACTTGCTACCTAGGTACTGCATCAAGACTTTCCCTAATCATCGTCATCATCATCATCATCACGGAACAAGGATCCTTACCCAAGCCAAGTATTACCTTATGCCACATGCGTATGACGTCCGTCGTCCGCCATTCCTAAACTAGGAGTAAAAAACCCTCACGATCGTACCATGTAGATCGACATGCCCAGCCAAGCCATCCAACTGCATCCGACCTGCGGCACTCGGTCCGATCATGGTTAACGTCCACCCATGCACCTAATCGTTCATCGCAAACATCTGCATCGCAGCGGATGGAGCGGCATGTTATTCAGCGTATCGGAGCATACTCCGCATTCTGACAACTAACTGATAATTGCCGATGATGCCCGTGGTCACGGGATGAACTGGGTCAGGATTACAGACAACTGAAGGGGTTGGCCGTGTAGGGCTGAAGGGGTGGGTAGGACCGATGGGGGCAAGGGGCTCCTGGAGTAGAGGGCTTGGGTTCAATGTGAGATTGCGGCTTGGATTAGTTTCGTTGGGAGGCCGAGGTTACATTGTACCTAGTGTGCGGGCATGGGAGCGGGGTGTTTGGTGGAGAATGGTTGTTTGGGTTTGAAGATTTGTAAAATATATTCAACTTACAATCATCCCGTACCAAACCCGTCCTTTGTCCAGTTCATCTCATCGGAAAGTAAGATTGCCCGACTCCGTATCACGTCGTGGCTACTCTCTTGCCAGGAATAAGTGGGGCCATGTATTTTGTATTATTGATTGGTCGGTTTTGGGAAGTTCGCGTCGCGTGCACCTTCCACAACTTGTAATCGCCATAACACCGTGACCAGCACAGCAACAGCACCAAAAGAGTTCATCTCACGTTCTACATACATTGCAGCAAAACATAGAAGCTACAAAACGAATCCAGCCGTAAATCATGTCACGTCCCGCCGCTCGAAAAGCCGCGCCAAAAGGCGAGTACATTGAAACGGTGCGTGTCCACCAAACAAACAGCCAGCTATGAAACCAAGAAGAAAAAAATCTAGTCCATCCAGACACGTCAACATCTAACATCATGTGTGCGCTACTTAGGACTCGGGCAATAAAGTATCCCGACGTAGCGCCATCACGGGAACCGCCAACATCACGCTCGGCGGCCGGACCGTTATCATGGCAGACGTGCAACTGCGCGGGGACCTGCATCCGACACGCTCAGCGCCGTCGCAGTCGGGCAAAGATGTAACGCCCACCAGTATCAGCATCGGACGATGTACCGTGATTAGCCAGGGGAGTGTGATTAAGCCGCCAAGTAGGATCAGTAGAGGTATGGTGCATTATTATCCCATGAAGATTGGGGACAATGTTTTTGTTGGTACGTTCACTTTCCTTGGTTCGTCGACTATCCATGTTCACTTCTCGATTTTGTGTCTTGAGGCGCTCCTAGGATGCTTGCTTGCTTGGTCTGAAAGCGGGTGGACAATGATGCTAATGTTTACAAGGTCCCAATTCCACCATACAGGCCATCTCCATATCGTCACATGTTCACATTGGCGAACATTGCACTATCGGCCCCTTTGCCATTATCAAGGAAAACGTAAAGATCCTGCCGCACACCGTTATCCCGGCTAACATGGTCATTGCATCGGGGTCTGTGGTGGGCGGTCAGCCGGCGAGGATTGTGGGCGAGGTGGGCGAGGGATGGGGCGTTGGTGGTGGTGGAGGTGGTGGGTTGGGCATCGGGGGCGGCGGTGAGGAGAAGTGGGTTGAGGGGGGTGATTTGAGGGAATTGGTAAGGAGTATAAAATAGTAGGAGATTTGATTAATGTTACAGGGATTGAAAGCTAATATCTCCCTTTTCATGACATCTTCTACCTGCCAAGATAGTGATATCCTGCCTGGCCTACTAGTATGCCCAAAGAGCTCCTCGAGTTTTTCAGCAATCTGCTTTTCGAATCTTTCAATATCTTCTAGTTACTGAATCGTTCCAGAAATGAGTGTTATATCGTGTAAAACCGGGTTGTCCAATGCTGAGTCGGTATCGCTATGTAAAAAGAATCTCTCGGAACTCATGCACTCAGTCGTTCTCGTCCTATGTTCTAGTGTCGCTTCTTCCACACAGACACATATATGCATACAATCACAAGCAAAGACCATTATGATAATTTAAATACAACATAATTCACCTAATTCATCTCGCTTACTTGCACCCCCTACATCTTCTCATCTCATCATCCCGTCATCCCATCATCCCACATTGCCCATTACTAAAACAACAACGAACTGAACCAACCCAAACTTAACTGGACTAAACTAAACTAGATAAATAAAAATATACGCGGGGGGTATCTCAAGGCTCAGACAATATGCAACAAATTCGGCGTATTTTCACGACGTCGCTCCCAACGACCGTAAACGCCTATGTATGCCATGTCGTCTTCTCAACGAGCCAATTCAAAGAGATGACCAGATAGGAAATCACCAACAGTAAAACGCCATATGTCCGAAAAAGAAAAAGAAGAGAAAAAAATACGCCTGCGAAATGCTGTCTGTAAAACCAGAAGGTGGTGGGAAAGATCAAAGAATAGATCGTGTCGTGAAAAGGGCCTTGACAAGTTGAGTTGTCGCGCATGGCCATGATGCCTAGCGGGTTAGCCGGGACGAAGGTGGGCATGGAAATTAAAGCTCCATCCTCTCCATTACACCTTCGCTCATCGTCCGCACCTTACTTACTCCCCGTTCCCTGCCTACCAGGGACTCGACATCGCTGTCTTCGTCGCTCTCATAGTACTCCTCGTCCATGCTCATCTCCCTGACCGGCAGGTACCGTTGTTGCTCAGCATCAACAACATCGCCTGGGTGGTCGATGACCATGTTGTCGAGTTCATCACTGTCTCCGTATGCTTCAAGGCTCTTCTTCGCACGGTCACCGAGCCAGTACTCTGCGCGCTTTCTACTACCCGCATTAGCGCTCGACTCGTATTTCGACGCCTTAAACTTGGACATGAGCGACATTGCAACGCTGGGTGAGTTGGATAGAGCGGATATGCCGCGAAGGTAAAAGTAGGCAACTCGCTTGCGCTCCTTATTGTAGAGGAAGAAGTGGTGACTCCATATGGCGCCGTCATCAGCGAACGGGTCGTCTGACGGCTCCCAGGCGTAGTATTCGCAATTGTTCATGTCCATCTCGGTGTCGAGGAGGTGCCAGCTACGTGGGCTCCAGATGGGGGAGCCAAGCGGTGTAACGGCACCTGCGGGGAGACCGACCGAGTAGACCTGCGGGCGGAGGTAGTACATAGTAGTATCAACCCTATGCATAAAACTGTGTATGGTCTCACAGCGAAACTCGTCTGGATTCAGTGTATTCGCGAAATCGTAGTCGATGTGTGTCGCATTTAGTGTCGCGATGAGGTAAGCAAAGGTATGGCGGTTGGCAGCTTCAGCGAAGCTGCCGAATGGAGTATCCCTTGAGATGTCGAGCTGGTCTGCGAACTGGGCGACCGATTGCTCAGACAGCCCCGCAACCGCCGATAGCAGGTCCTTGTGTCGCTCCTCGAGCGTCTTCTCGATACGCTTGTATAGTTTCTTGTCGCTTCCTGCAGCCTTTACAGTCCATAGGTCGCATCCGCCGATAATTGCAGTGTCTTGGGTGTCGAAATTGAGGGCGAGGTTTACCTCGTGGAGAGCGCAGAGATCGAGGTACTGGTTGCCGCATTAGTCACATGCCTACCCAGCCTCACCTCATCAGCTCAGGTACATACCTTCATGGTCTTAAATGTGAACTCCTGTTATGTGGTTACGTTGTGGATATGGTGTACTAAGGGTAGGATAAAGGAAGGGTGTCAGCGGCCTGGGCTGCTGATAGTCGGTGTGCTTTGTTCGGGAGGGGGTAGCCTGCGCGAACCGATACAACGAGTAGACACGACTCTAGGCTGGCTGCAGAGAGGAGAGAGTACTGTTGTTCGGCCAGACAGTCGTCTAGCAGGCGGTGGACATGAGTGAAGCTGTGGTGTGATTGTGGTGTGCGGTGTCCCTGTTACGACGTGGTCGCGATTGCGGAGAAGGTGGTCCGCTTGGCGGTGTCGCCGAGCTAACAGCGGCATGTGTGTCGGGTCATGCATGCTGATTGGTCAGCGAGAAACGGCCTTGTCAACCAACAACAGCTGGCGATAAGACAGGATGGGTAGTTGGCGACCGGCGACTGGTGTTGTTGAGTGCTGGGGTTAGTTGTATGCGGTGCTGGCGAGTAGCGTGGGCAGGTGGGGTCTCATCTGATGTCGCTCGAGCATGAAGTAAGACACAAAGTCGGCTAGCAATTCGGTGAAGCCAAATGGATTCGGCAACGTATCATTGATGTATGCATTGCAGGGTTCTGGATGAAGGATCAAGAGTTGACCCGAACCGTTTGCTATCACGAAGTGCAATGCAAGAGGCATAAGCGATACTTGCGGCTAGATGGATGAGATTAGTAGACGCAAAGAGACGAATGCGGAGAAGACAGTCAAATATCAAGGGTGGAAGTCTCGATAGCATGATGTGTAATCACGTTCGAGCCCATGAACCTGGTGTCAAACCTAGCTGTGTCGAGCAGAGCCCGCCAGTCCGAGGTGTTTGATTGTAGTAGATAGAGTACAGCTACCGCCATCCGCTCTACAGGGCAGGATGGCAGGTAGTGCGTTCTCCAATGACGCGACTCCCTGCGCCGTGTCATCTCGTTCTGCTATGACGCCTGTCGTCGATGCATGTCAGATGAAGCGTGTCGCATCCAACCGCTGTACCGCATCGCTAACCCATGCGTCTTTTTTCTCCAAGCCGATGACGCCGTGTAATGCATGTCCAGATCCGGGGGCAACTATGCGCTCTCACATGATGCCGCTCTCGCGAAGCCGGCCTTTGAAGTCATCCGCAACCTGGAGGCCACGATGCGAGGTCAGCCAGGGCTCTTACGACGGTCGGTAAGCAGGTTATGGCCATGGGCGGATATGGTTCTGTGCACCGTACACTTTACATAATCTTGGTAATAACAGCATCCTCGGCCTGGACCGTCGGACGGGGCACGTCAGCCAGTTGGCGCGGTGGGTGCGGCGAAGCGGACCTGAAAGTCATCACGCTTCACTCACCTCCAGATCCTCGAGGCTGTCCTGCTGTCCGATGCACCGCAGCACGTTCTTCTTGCTGCTCTCTTGCATCTCGCCCGCAAGCAGCAGCTCGTCGAGAATGAAGTAAGCCTTTTGGAAGTTGAAGATGATGTCGAGCTCGCACACGTTGCCGTAGTACTTGTCCATCTGCTCTACGTAGCGGTGGACAATCTCCAGTGTGATGAGCTCATTGTCGGTCGAGTCGCAGCCGGCGATGAAGAAGAGCGAGGCGTAGCGGCGGTATACGATCTTGGTGTCTGCGAAGAAGAATGTGTGAGCCTAGCTAGCGCAGTCATGGCCCCTGCCGGAGACCCACTGACCCTTATACTCGAGAAAGTTGCACATGCGCGTGCGACGGGCGAGGACGAGCTGGGACACGTCTTTGACAATCTTGGCCTTTTCCTTGGGCGCGAGTGTCGTGAACCACTTGGCTAGCCGCTATCGTCTCTCTTCAGCAGGGGGGACTTTTTTTGCCATGTAGGGGTGAGGGACCAACCACTTTGCCCTGCCGCGAGAGCAGGATGAGATACCTGGAGGGGTTAGTGTCACGTGTTGGTTACAGCGCAATGAGCGTGCAGCAAGAGGGCTCTCGTACTTGATTGTCATGGTGTCGTGTGCAGTGGTGAGGAGCGGGTAGGGAGTGGGTAGGTGGTACCGTGGTAGCAGTGGCCGGCTTGGGAGACATGTCTAGTCGAGAGCGATCGGCGCGCTCCCTCACCGACACCCCGCCATCACCATTGCATGCATATTAGTAGTACTCACTTCACTCACCACCAACTAACTAGCCCCACCCGCTGACAAAGCATCCATCTACATTCATACGGTGCCTACGCGTCCCAGCATCTACAGGACAAACGTTCCTCTCTATCCAGACACATTCACTGGCACAGGTCCGCCAATTGCAGCCATGAAGCTCATACTATCCACCTCGTACGTCCCTCCCCCCCACCGACCAAGCCCTATCCTTGCCTAACAGTCGCAGAAACACAATGTCCGGCACGCCCTCCGTCATACGGCGGCCGTTTTTCGAAAAGTCAAACACAGAACTTACCTCGTCACTTGGCGCAAACTTCGCCGCTCACCAGTCCTCAGCCTCGCCCGCAGCCTCCAAACCAGACTACACAACATGGACCACCAAGACAGATTCTGCCTTGTACATACCAACCCACACACCCTCACCCCTCACTGAGCCCCGCGAATCATATGACATCACCGTCAAGCTCTTTTACCTCCCAAACATACCCGCCGACCGACGCTGCGCCCAAACAAGAGAAGCGATAGAGCTGGTACTGAAAGAACTGGGCACATCATCAATATACCTCTTGATCGTGAGCTTTCCAGGCATATCCTTTGATGCCGACGACGAAGACTCTGATTTCGACGACGACGTGCCCTCTCCGCCATCCGCCACCCAATCAACCTCCGAGAACACATCTAGCGACTGTCTCGACGCTGCCGTCCCACCAGAAGACATAGAAACCATGATAACAACGTGGCGAACGCTCGAGAAACTGCAATCACAAGGCTTGGTGTCCAAACTCGGCATCGCAGAATTTGGCGTCGCGCGCCTGACACGCTTCCTCCAACATACAAACATCAAACCAAGCGTCAATCAGATCAACGTTAGGGACTGTTGCGTCGTGCCAAAGCCGTTAATACTATATGCGAAACAGCAGCAGATTGAACTACTAACACACA
This sequence comes from Pyrenophora seminiperda CCB06, assembly GCA_000465215.2. NCBI lineage: Eukaryota > Fungi > Ascomycota > Dothideomycetes > Pleosporales > Pleosporaceae > Pyrenophora > Pyrenophora seminiperda. Next base: position 1,626,759 of record KE747824.1, on the reverse strand, counting down.
ACGACTGCACAAACATACTACCAAGCGGCACTCTGCGACAGATACTGGGTAGTGGCGAGAATGGAGCGGGTGTATTAGCCGGACAAGGGAACGAAAATGGACTCAAAGGGGACGTGGAGCCGCAATGGGTTGTCAAATATACTGCCGTGGTCAAAGACCGAGGCGTGGTGGAAAGCAAAGGGTATTTCGCCGTTGCCGAGCTAAGGGGCTGATACGACAACGAGCAGGTTTGAACAGTATATATCATATTGGATTAATACACACCCACTACCAAAAGACACCTTTTTCACAAACGAATCCAAGAACATAGGATACTAAGAGCCATCACCGTCTACGCCTTCACGTCCTTGCTGCCTCTCCACATTGCAAATCATATCCCCCTACCTAACCCACATCCACTGCACATCAACGCTGTTCCCCCTTGACCCAGCGTCGCAGATATCAGTAAAGTGCCACATATATCGCACGTGTATTTCTTCGTCACGTCGACGTCCTTGGTCCCGCCCTGTTGCTCGGGAGTGTTGGGCATTATAACTTGTGGCTCGATTCGCAGGGTTGAAGGGGTACTTTGGTGGTGGTGGTTTGGCAGTGTAGATTTGACAAGGAGAAGGACATGAAGGGGGGAAATATATGTTGGATGATGCATGGTGGTGAAGTAGTAAGACACACGTATCTCAGAGGTGACGGGTAAAACACATGGTAGAACACGTCAGTGGATTGAAGAACATATCCCCAATCCTTGAAAACGTTCGTTTCTTGCCTGCTTCACGGAGCTTGCACTTGATGCTCAGGTGTGCGAGTATGTCACATTCTATTTCCAGTATAATTATGGCTTCGGTAGACATATATCTAGCGAGTACAAGTTGTACATTTCCTACTTCCACTCGCACAATCAACACCAACTTGCTATTTCTTCACCGTTTCACACTCTATACGAAAATATCTTTTTGCTACTCCGACACCATAATGATATATCCATCTCCGCTCTCACTTCGTGGACAAATCAGAATCGACACGAATGACAACGCCGATAGCCATGGTAGCAGCGAATGCAGCCGTGACGATGATGACACTGCAGAATCCTTATTTCTCATCTCTTATGTTTCCGATTCCAACTCTGAATTAGATACTGACAACAACTCCGACTTGGATGAAGACGAAAGCGAACATGTTTCCTGTGGACAGTGCTGGCATTGTAGTTCTCCGCTTCATCTATCGGGCTTGAGAGGATCGGGGGTTGAGTGCATGGAGTGCAGGTTTCCTAATTAGATCAAAGAAGAAAGAGGGGTGTGAAATATCCGTGTTGATTCCATTAGTTGAAGAGGGGCTTGGGCTAGATGTGAAAGAAAATGCTGTAGTACAGGTATAGAGCGGCATATCGTTCATTTATTCTCTATTATCGGATCTTATACCTACTTCCCTTTACCTGTATCTAGGCTGCCCAGATGAAACGCTCATAGTCCAAACCTATCAAATGTTTGACATTGCTCATTCACTCACTCACAGCGCACTGACAAGCACATACTACTCAAACTCACCACGCAAACTCACAAATTAGTCACATTGTTGCTTGAACAAGCAGTACCCAAACATTTTACATATACATAAAGTCTCCTATATCACCATTGATCATCTCCTGGGAAACCTAAACTTGGCAAATCCTTTCTCAGTCGCATTGCACTAGAGAGAAGCCCGCCAACTACGAAAACTATGTCTTCGCCACAGAAACATACCAACACACCCGCCACCTCTACCTCTACTCCTACTTCAACCTCCATCTCAGTCCCATCAGCCACCACCACCACCACCACCACCGCCACTGCCACCGCAGCCAACCCTGCAAAGCAAAAGACAGGCTACGTACAAACCGCCCGTGGCATCCAATTCATTGACGAGGGCGAAAAAGATGCATCCGGCAACGTCATTCTCGCTTCAAAGGAGCCGTGCGAGGATTGTGGGGGCAAGGTGGTTTGGGCGACAGTTGGGGAGTGGTTCATGGTATGTCAGATGTGTGGGGAACCGCAGTAGGAATATGGAGGGACGTGGAGAAATCATACGGCATATCAACATATCAGAATGGATACGTAGCCTTGTTTTTGGTGCAAGAGCTGGATGAAATGCAACAAATAAAAATACAACAAAATGTATACAGTATGCGTGCGAGCCATGACAGTGCAATGAAGAGACCACGATGGAAAGTGCATGATCATGGACAATGCCATGATACATGCAATCCATATTGATATGCCAACACTATACATACCGTACAAGAAGAATTGTTTATTAGTCCGCGACGCCATGCCCCCCTCCCCCCATTCCTTCCTCACTAGTCACCCTACATTACCCAAAAATAGAACCACCATCAGCATCAAAGTTTATACGGCTGATCACTGACGGTAATCGTTTGACAGTCATCAGGTGGTTGCTACTCTCACATAAGCAGTACGGGCAACCACGTACTCCATGTTGACACATTTACACACTCACAGCCATCACAGCAGTAGACAGCAATGTCCAAGACTCCGGGAATGATGGGTATGGATATAATGCATTAGCGCTCTCAAGCCTGACGAAAAGTCGTAGCACCTTGGAGGCCCTAGGCGTCCATGATCGCGTAGATACCGTGCCTAGCTCTTATAGCGCACCATCAGTAAGGCGGTCGGTGGCGCAACGCCCGGGCGCAGGAACAAGTTCGGTGGATAAAGAAACGTTAGTCGCACATTCCAGTCGACTGAAGCACGAGTTAGCCTTATCGATTGTAACGAAATTTACTATGCCGCGTATTTATTTGTTGACCGATGAGAAGCTTATGCATCAATGCTACGCGAATCTACTGTAACCCAGTGCTACGGCTGCCGGAAACTTTACCAGTGATCAAATGTTGTGCCCGGTGGGTTGTATCGCCGCAATAAAGCCGACGTCTTGTACACAGTATACTCTAAGTGAAGAATGGTGGAAAAGTCCTTTGCTTGCTTTTGTAACAGGTTGAGAAGTTTGACTAGGCTGTGCAATAACCTGGCTTGATGGACGTTGCTTACCCCTCGCGCCTATCCTCACACGGAATTTGCGCAGATAGCCGGGCAACTATAGGTGCTGTGCCTACAACAGGATCTGTTGTATCGGCGTTCAATCAAACGCCTTTGCAGTTTGAGCTTCGGATTTACTGGACCCCAAATGACGCAAGGGTCAATAAGAATCCAATCGAGAGGTAGATCAACCCTCCACCGCAGACAGAGTCAGTAGTTTGGGCACCTGGCACGCTTGTCATGCACTAGAGAAGGCTGCAGCATCGTCATCTAGACACGCTTATAGTATCTGTAAGCGGTAGCGCGCTCTCTCCACCAGTGTGCATCAGGAGCTGAACCGTGAAGGTTATAAAGTGGCTACTAAAGCCGGCCTGGACCTGTAAAGACCAAAGCAGCAGGTCTCGACCCTCTGGCGAAAACGCCTATCATGGAACATGTTCAGGCGTTGAAGGATAAGCGATCTGGAAAGGCTAACTTGGCTTGTTCCTGTATGGAGAAGTACCGGTCGCTATGGTTTCAGATGATCGAGTTTGGTGTGGGGTTGGAGCATCTGGTTCGTCTGGGGAAAATAATGACCTAGCCGTGTAGCACAGCTCGACGTGCCTTCAGCCAACCGCCAAATCTCTCAACAGAAAACATGTTAGAAAGCACTTGCATGCTCAAGCCCGCCATCGACTGCTGTCGGACCCCCGTGGCCGCTTCGCGTTCGCCTCTAGTATGGTGCGTGTGCGTGTGCGTGTGCGTGTGCGGCTCTGCGGAATTAGGCGGAACAAGACGTCTGGACAGCAGCGTGGTGCTCTCTGCTGTCTCGCGTCGCTGCCACGTCAAGCCAGCAAAGGGCGTCCGAGATGCGAAATCACGATGACGACAAAAAGCAAGGACTCACAGATTGATGGTGCTCGGGTTGCTTGCTGGGCAGTGCCAGGTCAGGTGGCAGGCGCAGGCATCACGTGTCCCTTTCGGCTCAGCAGACAAGAGGCGCAGTCGTGGGCCGTGGCTACGCGCTTCGATTGGCCGAATTAGTGAAAATACTCATTGCACTTCCCCTTTCTGGCCATTGGGAGGCGTGCATGGCGGAAATTGCCAATCTCGCCTTCTGCCTTTTGTTGGAGATGCATACCAGACTCGAAACGAGATTCGCAATCTTGTGCTGTTTGTTGTTTGCTGTCCGCTATCTGCCTACCTTGTGCACATGGCAATACAGCTGCCACTTAAGCCATCCAAGGACAGGGTGAAGGACCGGCTGGTCCGTGGTTACATTCGTCGGCCACGGCCATACCTGTCGCGAGGGACATCGGGTTGCTATGCAATTACTGAGACCGTTGCTGACGTATTGCTTCTTTGGCACTGACATGTAACGTCAACGGACGCCAGCGCTAAAGGTTGATGTACTACTGTACAGTACGGTGTATGTATGTACATACATACTACATAGTGGGTGCAGGGGGGAAAGGTGCTTGCTGCTCAGTGCTCACACACACACACACACACATACACCTTGGTGGGTGTGGAGTAGCGATGTGGCGGTGCAGTAGTACGAAGTGCCTAAAAGCTCGGGTGCCGTGTTTGCGCTTGCTTGCCTGTTGTCCAGGAAAGAACGCCAGTCGTCAGTCGCCAGATATGTCCCGGCGCGAGTATACCTACGCATGCACTCGGCCTAGTGCCATCCTGGTGAATGCGCAACAGAAACGCGATCGCGGTTGTACGAGACTGCTTGTCTTCACCGCCGGTCCGGTTGAAAAAAAAAGAAAAAGCAGGTTCAAGCTAGAGTTGGACGGCGCAAACACAGCGCCGAGAGAAACGTCACGAGCGAAGCCGTTGCCTGCACCACGCTCCACAAATCGGATCGCTAGGGCCGAACGGCGCCATGATCCGTATAACTCTCGGACTCGTTGCAGCATCGCGTTTTTTTCGTATACCAGAAGCATACTACTAACTTGGCAAATCAATCTTTTTACCCCGAAGCACCAGGTCAAGAGCATTGCCAGAATTGTGCGGAACGTGCTCGGCGTATTGCACCGAGTGCGCTATGGACCCTGGAGATCATAAAGATGATGCAGCGAAGCGGGAGACATGGTACTCCATGATCATGACGTCGAGATGTTTGTCACTGGCACGCAGCGCGTAAACCTGGTTGGACGCGGACGGGACAGATAAAACGAGCGCCGAGCATATTTCACATGACACAGGCTTCCAATCGCAATGCTGATACATTGCCATCTCCGCATGCAGGTGCGCGAACGGAGAATTTTTCCTTGTCGCAACGACAAGGACTTGCATTGTTGTTGATGCATCGGCCAAGATGCAGGGACAGTCGATTGTCATGTTGTCCTGTTGTCATGTTCTCACCCCTGCCCAAGTCTTGATGGCAGGAGGCTCAACGGCCAACTCCCAAACAGCGAAGAAACAGAACAAGAGGAAGAGGCAGCTGTCATACTGTCATACAAGCCCCAGCAGTCGGCAGTCTCCGAGGTGGCGGTTTGCGACACGGATGGTCGCTGAAAAGTTGAGGCGCTTCCGAAGGCCTGATCCAGGTTCCGACCGGCAATACGAGGGTGCACGTAAAGGCCAGATTCGACCGAGGTGGTGTGCACAGCGTTCCTGCAGCAGGTGTGTACACCTAGTTACCTACTGGCACTAGGGCACTGTATTTGCCGACCCTCTTATCTTTCCACACTCGTACAGGGAGGCGATTGCATTCCTGCAACGCGCGACCTCATCAACCTCACACGCTGCAATGCTACTTCTACTTCTGCTCGTACTTACCATCGGCCCTGCACCTGGGCATCAGCATGAGCATTGTCATCAGCATTACGGTGTCAGGTGTCAGGTGTCATTTGGCAAACACCTTCTGTCTCTGTTATGCCGCTTCTCCGCATTTCGTCTATCACACCCTATTTATGGACGGACGAGGACGAGCTTCCGTCGCATTTCCAAAGGGGATAGCGAGGCGTCCTTGCCCCTGCATAGCTGGGATCAAACGGGCGTAGTCTAGTCGATTGGTCCGAGTGGCATATCAAATTCATGCTTGGCTATACAGTACATGCTGGGGCTGAGCAGCGTCCCACCGCTCAGCGGGTACGGTGAAACATTCGGTGCCCATCCTCATGCCTCGAGGTCGAGGATACATGAAGGTGACGCACAGCTCCGGGTGTCGGCCACTGATGGGTTGTCCTGGTGTTGGCGCAGTTGCGCTGCATCAGCGATACTGTGCACGTCGACGTCGGGCTGAGGGTTAGCCGCGCTGTGCGAGGGGCGCAGGCTGGATGCGGAAGACGAGGGCGGAGAGGGGTCGGCGTCGGCCTACGGCTTGCAGCCAAGACCATCTGGGAGATGATGGACACGCAGAGCGAAGACGATGCATATCGCGTGCTCCCGCTCCAACGTTGGATACCTGCGCTTGGAAGTTAAAAGTTAAAAGTTGGAAGTTGGAAGTTGGAACTTTTGAATTTGGAACTGGCAAACTACATGGGGGGTTATGGCTACATATGGAGCTAGACAGGCGACAGGCGACGGGCGACAGGCATGTCCAGGCATGTCCAGGCACACACTATCAGCAGGCGAGGGGAACGGCAACAGTACATATGTACATACAGAGTACTCCGTACAGTACCGAGTACATACGGCAAGTACTGTATATAGTAGTATTACTTGGTACATACATTAGAGTGCAGCCATGGTGACGCCGCGCAGAGTCGCAGTTGCAGCCGCAGTCCTAATCCCAGTGGATTTTGCTACTTGCTGGCCTTGCAGTCAGTTGTGAGGCGGACGAAGGGGTGCCGCACACAGCGCATCATTATCATCGTCGGCTGCGGCACCCGCCATGCATCCATCTGATGGGCGGTGGGCACCTGGTCGGCCGCGCAAACGCAAACGATGCTGGACGTATGTATGTACATACATATGTGGGTGTGGGTGTGGGTGGGTATGTGTGTGCCAAAAAGGAATTGCGGGCACTACTAACTGGTATAAAATACAGGTACTGTACGGAATACTGTACGCTGGTACCTGGGCAGCGCATCGTGTGGATCAGGCGCGAAATTACGAGGGAGCCAGCGATGAGCATGGGTACAGGCACCAGCTGGGGCCACCCCTGCAAGTCATAGTGGGTCGCTGCTAGTCTGCAGACAACCTGGGAAGGAACGACCGACAAAAGCGCGGGTTGCCCAGGTGCTCGTCTCTCACCCACTCCGCCTATACACCCGTCAACACCTCCCCGCCCTCCTCGCCACGTGCCGTCAACTCCCTCTGGAGCCCATTGTCGAACTCTCACTAATCGAGACGACTCTAGGCATCTGTCCGCTCATTTTTCTTCGTCATTCCTTAATCCTTGGGTGTACTGGCTTCACTCTGTCCATATCACCTCTCACCTCTCACCACGCCCCGTTGCCGCCGACCGACTACCCGATTATCGTCGCCAACTTCCTCCATCGCTATCTTGTACGCAAACACCGCCTGCCTCGCGTCACCCGCTGCGAAGTCCTGCAATTTGCACGCCTGTGTATGTGGTGTGTGTGCTGACTGTTTCGCGTCAGTAGTAATCGCGTCGGCACTTGTACCTCGAAAGCGCTTGTTTCGTCTCACGCCTGTAGCACCTCGATTACTGCCCGTCCAACCACACGCGCTCCTCTCGGGTCCAACAAGCTGTCCCTGGAACGCACGCTGCCAGTCTCACTTGCATCCTAGCCACCTTCCTGCGCGTCCGTTGGCTGTACCACTTGTAATTTCCTGAAGCCCCATTGTCGCAGCCCGCGGCGTCCAACAGGGCAGCTAATTATTTCACAATGGCGCAAATTGCCCTGCCACGACACCAGGCTACACAGTCGCAGTCTAGCATTGGCGCACCGCTCTACCAGCGTCGACAACATCCCCATGCCGGCCCCATTGAGCTCATTCCCAACCCGGAATTCTCGTTTCCCATGCGAGAACCAGACACGGCTTCTTCTGAGCCTGCCCCCACAACCGGACGGCCAATGTCCCTGCAAGCATATCCCCAAGGCCGCCGAGGATCCATGCCGCACCGCAGGCAAAAGTCCATCAACGCTCTGCCAGACTTTTCTTTCAACCCTGCAGGAGCAGTAAAGCCCGCGAAGGAACCTTCACCGCCCCAGTCACCTGCTACACTGGCATTACCCGTGACTCCTACAAAGACGACGCCTGGACATCGGAGGGGTGGAAGCGAATTTATCGGTGGCGATGTTCGACCTGGCGGTGCCGCACCCATGAGCAGCAGCCCTACAAAAGGAGACGATGTCCTGCCTGTTCCAAGCGCCACACTGCGACCAGGCCCTCCGGCAGGTCGCCGTGGACACGCCCACCGCCGTTCAGGTGCAATCTCTTCTCACGACCTGACTACCATTATGCAGCCTCCTATGCCTGTCAATACACCCTCGCGAACCGGCAGTGCACCCAGCACACCCTCCGAGGGCAACCCGTTTGCATTCGGCCACAAATTCAACAGGTCGGTTTCACAGCCGTCATTGCGCGAGAACCCTTCAGATGTAGATGGCGCGCGGCCTCCTTCAAGGGCTCGCGTCACCTTCTCTGATAGGATCGAGACTATCCGTCCGCTCTCGACCATATCCTCTGAAACCGAGGCTACCATGTCATTGCGTGGACACTCGGCTGCCAACAGTCTTTCGTCCATCGTAGGGTGCAACAGCCCACAGCCCGCTCGATCCGGACGCCCTTCATTACATACAGTAGAGGATGAGGACAGCCGACCAAGCACCGCTGGAGCAGTACTGGACATGTTCGTTAGTGGCCGTATGAACAGCGAAATGTCTGATCGCAAACGACCGGTATCTGCTCTTTCACCTGTTTCGCCCACGGCTCCCACACCGAAACTCGCAGCCAAACGACGAAGCCTCTTTCACAAGGATACTCGCCAGGAGACCACCTCCTGTCCCACACTTCCTACCAGCGCCTCCGACCCCGCTCTCTCCAAATCCTTTGATTCCCCACTTACTTCACCAATGGCTGTTGATGAATCATCAGTAGAAACTACTGAGAAGCCAAAGTGTGCCTCGCGCAAAATGGGCCGCAAGCCGCGCAAGGTCAAGTCTTGGGCGAATTCAATAATTACCAGAAAGGGAAAGTACAGCAAAAGAGCAAAGGCGCGGTCTCCTACGCCACCTCCAACGGCAACCTTTGATGCTGATGAATCAGACGATTCTGAGATGGATTTTGAGCCCAATTTCGATGACGACACGACAGTTACAATTGTCTCTCCCACCGATGAGTCCACTCCTCGAATCAAAATCGACACAAACTATGCGTCTTGGCAGCCCCGTGCCTTGACTCGTGTCGATTCTGACGTGATGAGCCCAGTAATCGATTTGGACGCAGCACTTGGACCCTTCAATACACCCAATGGTACTAGCCCCCGAGACCGCCAACGTGGCTTTTCAGCTCATCGACGAGCTATGCACAGTGCTAGCGGCATTGCACCTAGTCATCGAAGGACTGAAAGTGCACCTGAACTCGTACCCTTTGAGCATCGATCATCTGCAATTGCGAATGCTTCTCCCATGGACGACGTGTTTGAGGAGGAGGAACCAGAGGATGATTTGACACTGGTTCTTCCACCCAAAGAAACCAAGTCAACCCCGATTGGTGTCGAAAATCCCGAACCAAAGGTTGCCGTTGTCGAAGCAGAGGTAAAACAAGAAGGATCTGCAATCAACTGGAACTTCAACGACGGGCTTTGCATCAAGAGAACGATCAAGACAGCTAACTCTGAATCATCGGAGCCAGTGTCTCCTCGAGCATTCCCTGTGCAGCAACATCCGGAGCCTGAACCTATTGAAGTTGTAGAAGACCACGAGGAACCCCGGACGTCTTTGACGCACTCTTCTGATTCTACGATCACTGCTTCTGAGGGGGATGATTCGCCAAAGCCACATGAGCCTGTTATGAACCTTTCGCTTCCACTTCATCAGCAAAACATCATGACACCTGACACTGTTGCATCTTCTTTTTCATCGCCAGACTATCGGTCCAGCCAGATTTCATTCGATACCGCACGTGGAGGCACTGCAGCGTCGTCCATAACCGACTACCCGGTCATGCCCTCTCCCCGCTTTGGTGAACCTGGACCTGAAGTCCGTATCTCCACCGAGGTACCGTCTTTGACGTCGTCCAGGTCAACAATGACGAGCGCAATGCTGCAGAATGCTTATCCACTTGCCAGCCCGCGTAGGATTGGTGACCGCACATCATCACTGTCCTCTGATCCTAGCGAGCTTGAGTCGCGCCGTCGCAAGCGTTCTAGTATTGCTAGTCTGTCTCGACTGATGGGGACCTCTTCGTCGTCCTTCAGTGAACGTAGCAAACTTTCGATTGAGCAACGACCACAATCCGAACATCGCGAGCCTACCAAGGACAAGAAGAGGAAGAACATTGGAAGTAGGCTTAAGAAGTTCTTCCAAAATACCAGGGACGCTTCCCCAGGAAAGAACCCGAAATAATGTACCTGTCTGGTCTGACATTGCCATGTCTTGCACATCTTCGCCTTACCCCTCGAACCGACCACGCGCAGTTGCTTGCCAGTAATTGTACCCTTACACTACGACCTTATGGCTTTGCTCGAATGAGCACACATCACCCCACCTTTCCCTCGCATGACCATGGAGTTTACCAGCGAATGATTATTTAATGGCGCATTACAAACCTGCGATGCATACGCGATCCGGACTTTTTCTTACGCTCCTCTTCCACAGCATATTCTCCCTTATGAGCACTGGGAGGACGGGTATCTAGGTCCTGTGATTTACATCTTGTGCATGAAAGTGGGACATCATCTGGGTTATCTCGACTAGTCCTCTTCATCTGCGGCGGCACATACACACAGCCCACGCCTTTCCTTGAGTTTCCTTCCATCTAGCAACTTCCATCATACTTTATCGACGGCCATACGCTTGGTTATGCCGCCTCCCATTGCGGATTTCTACAAGACATGTCCGCGTGGTAGCGGCGATACTGCCCTCCTGGCAGGACGGCACGACAAAAATACTTTTTTTTTCCTACAGTCGTTTCATGAAGGCAGTATGTACATACGCCTGATTCCTTTTTGGGGATGCATCACCGCGCATTTGCGAGTGATGGGCGTGTATGTGGACATGGAGCAATCTCGTGGGCTGATCTATCTACCCCGAGCATGTGCAGGAACAGATAGTGGATTGAGCTGAAATGAATCTTGAAACAATAAAATCTCCCGGAAATCATTGAAACCCATGTATAAGCCATTGAGTATTTTCCTGCCATGATCTTTGACCTCAGTATGTTTGCGACACGGCGAATTTCGCTTCCAAGCCGCTCTGGCCTGGGATCTGTGCCTGCCACTATAGACTATCGACTATCACTATCAACTATCTCTTTATCGGAGCTCACTCCGGGGTTAAAATTAAGACCAGCCATGGATTGGCACCCTGTCCCGCAGTGACCGCTGTCAAGTTTAATCATATCTGTCATCATTCCAAAGCTGCCCACACACACACGACAAGGGCCAGTGCTCTCTCCTAACCCAAGCCTAACGGCTAACCCCACGAGCCGCTGCCCAATGCTCTCAACTCCCCATGCTCCCCATGAACCCAAAGGCTCCCGTGCAGATGACCCCAGCCCACAACCCTAACGTCAATCATTTGCTGTATTTAGCCAGCTTGCATCATCACTCTGAAACGGCAACGTCGTGTCAGCACAAACACGTACATGGTAAGATGAGGCAAGACGACAGTTCAATTCAGGTCATTACGACGTCTGCGTGTGTGCTATTTAGTCTCTGCAATATAATCCGTTGCACAAGTAGAAAAATGGCGCAGTCGCGCGCATACAGTAGATGCTGAATACACCGTAATGGGATGTGACGGAGCGTGCGTATGTGGAGCTTGTCACAGGCGGGAGCGAGGGCGTGAGCTACTCGGTTACAGGTCGGTAACGGATAGGTACATACATATAGTGTAATCCGTACAGAGACGAGGTTGGGGGGTGGATTTGGGCACGTGCGTGAGTGTTTCAGAAGACGAGTGATTAGGTCATCTGGATCGTGCGTCAATAGCGTCGTGCGGGATTTTAGCAGAGGAGCGGATCTTGAGACTGTGTTGGAGGATGCCGTTGTTACGGCTGTTGCTGGGGGGATGGAGGGTGGTGTTGAGTGTGACGTAGGAATGGGGGCATTGTTGTGAGATGGAGATGGGTTGGCGGGAAGACCTCGTTTAGTATGTACTTGCTGCATTGGGGTCGTAATTACTTGTGAAATAGTAATGTCTTGTTCCTGGCGGTGCCGTGCTGATATGATGCACTCTACACCGTATACCTATGTTTTCGTGCCTCGATAATCTTCTACTTTGAAAACAATGAAAGAACTTTACCCTTGTCGATTTCTTGAGAGTTGTAAGGATAGATAGCTATTTCATGGTGTTTACTATTGTAAAGTATTCTCGCTCGTCGCTCCTGAACCTCAAAGCTATGGTGTTGATGGTGTTCATCGACTTTCGTAATGCGACTAGGTAGCATTCGTCACTAGCGCGCTTTCGCGGAGCAAGTTGGCATCACCGAGAGCTCTCACGCCCCGCCATAATCGAGAGCTCCACGCTGCATTTAGGCCCTAAGTACTATTACCACAACCAACAGTCATAATGGCGGACGAAGAAAAAGACAAGGCGGAGAAGATGGCAGCCGCCAAGAAGCGCGTAGGTACTCCTTCCCTGTGCATTGCACTATGGGAGTGGACACATGTGACTACAACGTCATTGGATGTAGCAAATGTGTTTCCTAGTTCTTATATGTGCTTGTGTACGCCATTATGTACCAGACAAGTACTAACGTTGCCATCATAGTTCGAACAGCTGAAGAAGCAAAGAGCGAAGAAAGCCGGCGGGGGCGGAAAGAAGAAGGAAGACAAGACTGAGACTACTGCTGAAGCCGAAGCCGAAGCCTCGACCGACGCGACGACTACCGACACTCAGGCTGAACAGGTCGAATTCGAACCCGTCGAAGCGACAACCATACCGCAGCCTCCCGCAGAAGACGATGACGAGCCCTCGGAGCTAGCTGTATCCAAGGCATCGCACAGACGCAAGCCTTCAGTTGCCGTTGAATCGCGACAGCGGTCCGAATCTTTTTATCGCTCTGGAGCTGCTGGCGGACCTTTGTCGCCTGGAGTCGGCATCACAAGTGAGGTTTACAGGGAACAGGCATTGAAGATCGAAGAGCTGGAGAGGGAGAACAAACGACTTGCGAACGAGGTTGGAGAGAGTCAGAATAGATGGAAGAAAGGCGAGGAGGAGCTGGAGGAGCTCAGAGAAGGGAGGGGAGATGTTGCGCTCGCGGTTGAGAAGGGCAAGGAGGCTGACAAGCTGGTATGCATGCATATCTTGTGGTTTCAAAGGGGTTTGCTATATCCATACTAATATGGCTCACAGAAAGCAGAGGTTGAATCGCTGAGGAGACAGTTATCACAAGCGCAATCGCAAAGCAACAAATCCACCCGCCGTGCAGCCACCGCATCGCCGAGCCAAACCGCGTCCATTGATGATCTGAATGCGCAGGTCGCTTCGAAATCCGCAACCATTGAGTCGCTTGAGCTGGAGATATCAAATATGAACAAGCAGTTGTCGGAACAAACCAGCAAAAACAATGAGCTTCAATCGAAAATCTCAAGCCTCGAATCTGCGGTGCAAAAGGCGGAACACCAGGCTACTTCGGCAAAGACTGAGCTAGAGGAACTCAAGGCGAGTCTGGACAAGGCAGGTGATCAGGCGGAGAAGGATGGTTCAGATCGCGACTCTGCGCAAACACGCATTGCGCAACTGGAGGCCGAGCTGGGCACCGCGAATCGCAAAGCTTCCGACTCAATTTCGCGTGCTGAGTTGCTAGAGAAAAAGATCGAGACTCTCACACAGTTACACCGCGATAACGATGCTCGGAACCAGACACGCCTACAAGAGCACAAAAAAGTCGAGCGCGAGGCAACTGAGATGCGGACCCGCATCAACGGTCTCAGTAATGAGAATGCCCGCCTACGAGAAGCAGAGCAGCGCCGCCGCAAAGCGGATCTAGGCTCAATCGAAGACTCAAGTGTTCAGGAGCTGCTAGATGAAGAGCGTGATCGTCTCCTCACCAAAGTCCGTGAACTCGAGGAAGAAAACTTCGAACTTCGCCGTGGCGTGTGGCGCGACCGTCGTCGCGACATGCAACCTTCCATTGACGGCCAACCAGATGCCTCACACCCCTACAGTAGCGGCAACAGTTTCGATGATGTCGACCTCTCTGGTGCTTCATCCCGCCAAGCTCTCCCCAACCGCACACACTCGTCCTTTCAAGATGTCATCCAATCCGGCATCTCAGCTTTCACCGGCCAGAACACCGCGCATCGGCGAAGCGACGCGGCGAATAAGGCGAAGCCCAGGCAAGAGAGCTTGGGCAGCCTCGATGAGTTTGAAATTGATGAAGAGGCGTTTAGGAAGGCGCAGGAACAGGAGGCAAAGAACAGGCTGGAGAGGGTAAAGGAGGTTAAGCGGGGGTTGGTGCAGTTCAAGGGGTGGAGACCGGATTTCGTGGATATTCGTGTGGGGATGGGGGGTGTTTTCGAGATTTGAGAGTAAAAATGGGGATGCAGGAAGAAGGCCCAAAGGGGGAAGAGCTTCCGTAGAGAATGCGAAAACAAGAGATATCTTCAGCATGACTGATAAACGGCTTTTGCTTGGGGATTGTCTTCTTGCAGAGGTTCTCTTTCTCTCACCATCCATTCCTCTTTTGTGGATTTTAGAAAAGGCCCCTTACCTTGACGCATATGTCGGCGAAGTCTGAACATTTTAGAGGTGCGGAAATGGTCCTGTGTGCAATACGCCCCCCCCCCCCCCCAAACTACGCAAAGTTATCATTTTTTTTTGGAATCTCAGTCGGACTACAGAGTGCCCCAATGGAATCCAACCACGATGCGTACGCATACATGGATTAACGAATTTAGATTAGTCGTCATGAATTTTGAAGCTCACATGACTACACGACATTACTGCGAGCATACCATACTGACGTACCACGCTAGTCCTGAGAATGCCATCACTGTCACAGGAGCCTCATATCGTCTTGCACGAGCAAGCGATCTGGAGAAACTGTGCAATCTCCTTGCCGCCGGCGTATCGACTTGCGAAGAGGTTCGCTCGGAGAGAGTTTCCTTACAACAGTAGTTTCGCGCGCTGCAAAACGACAAGTAGAAGCCTAAGTGGTTCGGAAACTTCATAGATGGAGCCGACGAATTTGACTTGGCTTTCTTCCATTCCAATGCCAAAGAAGCAGCTAGTATGGATCCTCAGCAGGGCATGCTCTTCGAATTGACCTTCCGAGCTCTGTATTCTGCAGGTTACCACCGCAAGCAACTCACGTAAGTATGCAGCTGGTGATAGAGTTGGCTGCTTCATTGGAGCAAGCTTTGTTGAATATGTAGATAATATAGGTGCCCACCTGCCAACAGCATATACAACAACCGGTACCATTCGAGCATTCTTATGGCTGGAATGGGCAAACTGAGGTCATAGACACTGCCTGTTCACCTTCCCTTGTTGTTATTGATCGGGCCTGTCAATCCATTTGGTCTGGCGAGTGCCAGATGTTACTCGTGGGTTTCATTCCGTGCTGTCGAGGCTCACAGATCAAAATTCCATGGTGTTTGAATACATCATCTCTAGATGACACCTGCCCATGTCCAAGGTATCCGAGGTTCTAGGTCCATGTATAAACGTCATACCTTTGCATACTGACATGGCATTATGTGGGGAAACCTCTTCGCTCCTCAGCTGGAACCTTTTGTAGCGAGCGGGTTGGTAAAGCGAGGGTCGACTGTTTGGGTAGATAAAGCCCGAATCAAAGACGAAGAAAGAATTTCTAAATGTTCTGACTGCGACAATCAGGGTCTCAAGGCTCGGGCATGGTGTGTAGTGGAACCTGGTACCGGCATGCTTTGTTTTTTTGGTCCGTTGCTCGTTGGTTTCTGCACGTTTCGCCTTATCGTCACCGTTGGTCTCAGCGACCCTTGTTGTCTGATGTCATTGTTTTGTCGTTGCCATGGTACATGGTGTACTCATCGTTTCAACAGTTGTCTGCTCATTCCTTTCCGTCCTAGAAGACTTGAAGTTGGTCATTCGTGTAGACTGGGTAAAGCGAGTTGTCGTGCCTTGGCCACCATGACATAGGTGCATCTTTCGTCG
The DNA here is from genome assembly GCA_000465215.2 of Pyrenophora seminiperda CCB06. NCBI lineage: Eukaryota > Fungi > Ascomycota > Dothideomycetes > Pleosporales > Pleosporaceae > Pyrenophora > Pyrenophora seminiperda. The sequence continues at coordinate 1,610,528 of KE747824.1, read as the reverse complement.
AGAGATGCCGGTAAGACTGTTGCCGTTGCAGGATTACGTCATGTTGCGAGCGTACTGGTAGGATTGATAAGGGCGACGGGTTTGACTTGGGCCGAAATATGTACGGAACACGCTTACACAGTGATAGCTAGGTACTGTGTAAACGAGAAGCGACATAGTCATGAGGCGCCAAACTGTGTTGCCTTGCGATAGCATGATGGCTATGGCTCGGTTGGCAGGTGACTGCACATGTCACATGTCGGGTCATTGGTCGTTAGGCGTGTTGTGGGCAATGGGCGGACTGAAGGATGACTAAGGAAAAGGCGTACCGGTAAGCTCCGCTCCCGTCCCATTGGTGACGTGCTGCTCGCGGCTGAGGGCTAAGTGAAGGGTTCATTGCCATTTAATTTCCCGCTCACGCCCATCAAAACAAGTTTGCGCACCGCCGTCACTAATTAATCAAAAGTCCCCCTTCCCGTCGCATCACCAGCCGAGGTTCGTGGAGAAAGTGCAGCGGAATCGACTATTGCCTTGCTCGCCCGTCGCACACGCGCGCGCATCCCCCAGGCTTTGTTTCCGTAGCTTCCGCGGCTGATCTCAAGCTCCACAAGGCCGTTGCCGTCTCGAAACCTGCGCTCCCAGGCTCCCAGGCTCCCTCACTGTCAATTCACGCCAGCACAAGACCCGGCATGTCGCAGAGCTACCAGCAATACGGCGGAAACCCTTATGGGCAGGCCGAAGAAGGCTACGCCGGCCAGGCAAATCCCTACGGCGGCACTGGTTATGGGTCGTCGAACCCATATGGCGGAGGAGTAAGCAGCTGCGAGGGTGCGACATGATATCATGAAGCTGACGCGACAATCTAGCAAGGCGAGCCGCAACTCAGCCCGCCGGCCCCAATGCAGCGCCATGGCGACTCAAACTACTCGCAGCCGTCGCAATACTCAACCAACGCTGCGCAGAAAGTCCCACACACCGACGTGCCAATGAGCGACTTACCCGGGCATGGACAAGCGGGCATGGAGGCACCTGGACCAAGGCCTTTGAGTAGAGAGGATTTCTTTGCGCGCATCGAAGGCGTCAAGCAACGCATTGGCCTGCTTACCTCGGATATCCAAGCCATCGCGAATGTGCACCAGCGCATGTTGTCCTCGCCTGATAACCGATCTACCGCCGAACTCGAGTCGATTGTAACCAACACGCAGATGCGGAACACGCAAATCAAGGACGAGATCAAGTTTTTGGAAAGAGATGCCGTGCGCGACTCCAGTGACCGCACCAAGCGGACACAGGTCGAGGCGCTGAAGAGGACGTTCAAGGCCCAGCTGGAGGACTTTCAGAAGGAGGAGGCGGATTACTCCAAGCGATACCGCGAGGCGGTGGGAAGGCAGTACCGCATCATTAACCCGGATGCGACGGATGAGGAGGTCAACGAGATTGCCAACTCGGACTTGGGCGACGAGGGCATCTTCACACAAGCAGTAAGTCTACCACGACATGTCACATGGAACAGCCACGACTAACAAGCAACAGCTCAAGTCGAACCGCAGCGGCCAAGCGTCCAGTGTTCTTGGCGCCGTGCGCGCACGCCACAACGACATCCAGCGCATCGAGAAGACGATGAGCGAACTTGGGCTCCTCTTCACACAACTCAATGAGCAGGTCGTCTACCAAGACGCCCAAGTCGTGCAAGCCGAGGAACAGACTGTGCAGGTCAAGGACGACACGGAAAACGCCAACAAGCAGCTGGACCAGGGCATCAAGTCTGCGAGGCGCGCACGAAGGCTCAAGTGGTGGATTCTCTTGACTGTCCTCTTGATTCTCGCCGTCATCGCCTTGGTTCTGGGCCTGTACTTTGGATTGAAGAAGAATTAAGTCAAAAGTATTCTGGGCGAAGGATAGCGGTTGCGATACGAGGGCCATGACGGGAGAATGCGATGAAGCATCCGCTGGTTTGAGAATGGTAGAGCTTGTCGTGGTTCCATTTTTTACGAGGTATTAATCCGAGGTTGCAGGCTGCAGCGCTATGTGTATAACGGGAGTTTTGTCGGAAGGTAGTAATGACGCACGCTTAATAATTCTGACAAGAAAGTCTGTTATTTCCAAACGTCAAGTACTTGTGACGCTCGCTAGAAATACTTTGGTACCGTATAGTAGTACGGAATAGTGTGTGTGTGTGTATTACTGGATATTCGCGCAACCACTAGCAGGATTTGGAGCCGCCGCTGGTCCAGACAGGCTGGCACGTCTGGCAGGTGTGTGGCGTATACAGTAGCTGGGTGACGGGTGACGGGTGAGCCAATACATATGGCAGGAGGCAATAAACGGACCGGCAGTGTTGGCAGGCATTGAGGCAGTGCCTGGGTGAGGCAGTGCCTGGGTAGTCGACCGGGTCTCACCTTCGTCACAAGCGGGCAAGGGAGAAGGGAGCATGCTCGTAATAATGCTCGTAATACGGATCGTCGTGGCGCGCGTTGCAGACGGCGTCAATCGAGTCCAGGATTGACGGTCGACGCGTGTTTCATCCACAGTAATAATCAGTACCCACATGCACATGCACATCCACAGTGACAGTGTGGTGCAATGCAATGCAAGCACAAGCATCAGTGGCCACAGCCAAGGGCGTCCTTGGTTGAGCTTGCCGGCGCCGCTGGACCGCGCTTGAGTGGGTCTTGGCGCCTTGTTCAGGGGTTGGCGTGTTTGGCGGCTTGCTGCTTCACAGACACCGGCCCCAACAGCCAATCACGGCCCGCACAAGCATTCCACTAAAATTGGACGCGTCGCCTCCCTCCGCAACGCCGCCTGCTTTAACCTGGCTGCCAGTCCGCCTTCTCCTTCTCCTTCTCCTGGGAAACAACCGTCTCTCTTGCACCTCACTTGCATCAAGAGCCGCTGCTTCTTCTTGCTACACCTCTTCTTTAATTGCAACTTCACTACACTCGTTCAATCGGGAGTTGCTATCCACTTTGTCTACTGCGCCTTCTCCCCCCCATTCCATCACTTGCAACTATTTCAACTTGCTTGCCTGTTGATTGATTGCATTGCCTCTTGTATAGCACACAGTCGCTCAACCCGTAATTATCATCAACTCACACACACACTCACACACGACCATCATGAAGACCTTCGCCATTGCCGTCGCCCTTGTGGCCTCTGCCGTAGCCAACCCTACCGAGAACGTCCAGAAGCGGGCCTCCATCACCCCAGTCACCGTCAAGGGAAATGGTGAGTACACAGACAGCCTCTCCACGTAACAACCCATGCAATTGCTAACCTGCTTCCTTTAGCTTTCTTTGCTGGCAATGAGCGATTCTACATTCGTGGCGTAGACTACCAGCCCGGTGGCGCATCTGACGCAAAGGACCCCATTGCCGATGAAGCTGGATGCAAGCGTGACATTGTTGAGTTCAAGAAGCTCGGAATTAACACTGTCCGTATCTACACTGTCGACAACAGCGCCAACCACGACACCTGCATGGGCCTCCTCGCTGATGCCGGTATCTACCTTGCCCTCGACCTCAACACCCCCAAGTACTCCATCAACCGAGCCAACCCCCAGCAGTCGTACAACAAGGTCTACTTGCAGAGCATCTTCGCTACCGTCGACATGTTCGCAAAGTACGACAACACTCTGTTGTTCTTCTCCGCCAACGAGGTCATCAACGACGACAAGACCACCAACTGCGCTCCGTACGTCAAGGCCGTCACCCGTGACATCAAGTCTTACATGAACGCTCGCGGTCTCCGCAAGATCCCCGTCGGTTACTCCGCTGCTGATGTCGAGTCCAACCGCTACGAGATGGCCGACTACATGAACTGCGGCGACGACGCCGCTCGCAGCGACTTCTTCGCTTTCAACGACTACTCTTACTGTGACCCCTCGTCCTACACCATCTCCGGTTGGGACCAGAAGGTAGCCAAGTTCTCCAACTACAGCATCCCCATCTTGTAAGTGTAGAGTCAACATGCCTCTTCAAGTTAGATTTCTGACCACATCACAGCCTGTCCGAATACGGCTGCAACAAGAACACCCGCAAGTTCAGCGAAGTCGCTTCTCTTTACAGCACCAACATGACTGGCGTCTACTCTGGCGGTCTTGTGTACGAATACTCGCAGGAAGACTCCAACTACGGCCTCGTCGAGATCAACGGCAACAACGTCAATGAGCGCGACGACTACAAGGCCCTCATGTCCGCCTTTGCCGGTACCAAGAACCCCAGCGGCGACGGTGGCTACAAGTCCAACGGTTCCCCTGCTCAGTGCCCCAACCAGTCCAAGACCTGGGATGTCACCTTGAAGAGCGACGAGCTCCCTGCCGTTCCTTCCGGTGCTTCCGACCTCTTCAAGAACGGTGCCGGAAAGGGCCCTGGTCTTACTGGCGACGGTTCGCAGACTTCCGGCTCTTCGGCCACTAACCTTGCCGGTGCTGGCGATGGCGCTATTACCTCTGGCGGTGTTACCCCCAGCGGTACAGGTGCCGCCAAGGGCTCCAAGGGTGCTGCTGCCGGTCTCCGTGCTCCTGACTTCAGCTTTGCGCCTCTCGTCTGCGGAGCTGTTGTCCTTGTTTCATCGCTCTTCGGTGGTGCTCTTATCTTGTAAGAAATTCTCATGATAGATTCCAAAACTTCAAATATCCATGCTGCACTTTCGGGGGTTCATGTTGGGTTTGCATCGACTGTAGCGTGTGTAGCTGTTAGTAGTGGTGGTGTCAACGACCCAGCGCGGGCAACGTTTTATCTGGGATTATAGATGTGCGCGATACTGTATCTTTTTGAACAAGGCATTTTACTTTTCGATTTCCAGTCAGGCCGTCTTGAATGTTTTGTTTTCTCTTCTTCCTTTTGACTTGTCTGCTACACTATCCAAGTACATAATTCTAGCAAAGAAAGAAAGATACAAAAAACATGTGAACATGATCAAGAAAAGATTGATTTGGCTCTTTGATGTGTCGTCTGCTGCACTACAGTATTACAATATTACAGTATGGTCATCGTTTTGCTGCTTACTTGCTGCTCTCCTCTTTCTGTTCTACAATAATATACACCGTCCATCTTTTCTTCGTGCTTAGCTGTGCTATCAGCTGCGCTATCAAGTAACTTCCTCCTCATACCCGTCTACTCCCCCTTACCCCCTGCCCCCTCTGCCTTCTTCCTCTTATGCCCATTCCGCTGAAATGACCGCTGCAATCCCAACTGCACATTCTTATCGTCTTGAATAAGCGTATTCCTCACCTCCTGCACGTTGCCGCCGCTGCAAATACCGCGTTTACGGCACAAAGCTGCGGCTTTGTAATAGTCGAGCGATTCGTAGGTTGACTTGCCTGGAAGAGGTTTGAGGGGGGAGACATGGCGGCGGGACCGGACGCGGGCGCGTTGGGAAGTGTCTTTTGTTGGGCGTTTTGTGGAGCAGGAGGGGAGGTTTGGCTCGGGAGTTGTGAGCTTCAACGGGACGGCGAGGGAAGGAAGTGGGCGCTGTGATGGTGGTGGTGGTGGTGTTGTTGGTGGTGAGGCCCCGGCGGAGAAGTGGTCTTTTACTGGGGAACTGAGGGGAGATGATGAAGAGGCTTCCATGTCTTCGGCTCCTCCATCTGAGTGTTTGTCTTCTGCGATAGCTGGTTTGGGGCTGTGAATGTTTGTCGTAGAGGTATCGGGAAGCGAGGAAAGTGACGATGCCGTGAAAGAGCCATCAGCAGCGTCCTTGGTGTCGCTCGTGTGCTCCTTGATGAGAGCAAGGCTGGTGACATCGAATTCGTCTTCTATCCCTTGATCTGCTATGCTCGCACCGCTGCTGCACGAAGAGGACGTCTCGCTTTCACCATTTCCGTTTACGCAGCGACCCCAGATATCAATCTTTCCTGCGCGATAATCCACCAGAAGCTTCATCTGTGCCGCATCTCTATCTCTCTGGTGCTTCCTCGCCATCTGTAGAGTCGGTATCGCATCTACGTTTTCTCCCGTGTAGTCTGGATGAGCGGCAAGGTACTGCTGGCTGTACTTGATGCTTTGCTCGCGCATTTTCATAATTGGTTTCGTCAGCTCGGCCACCATGTGCTCGTCAATTGCGCCGACAGTGCCCAAGTGAACTGCATGCGCTACCAGTAGTGCGTGGTTCCTCTCAGCGTATCCGTCGCCATAGACTGAGCGGACGTGATCAGACTGGTGTTGTGGCGAGGTTTCAGCCATTGTCTTGATGGGGTTCTTGGGGGACATTGTAGACGCTCGATATAGAAAAATGTGGTTGAAGTGGAGATGGAAGTCTAGTAGGTTGAGAACAAGTAGTGTCCCGGGGATCGCGTTCCGAAGTTGGGTGAGCGATAATGGTTCGCAAATGGAGAGCCAAAGACTTGTAAGCAATAGCGCGTCAATACAAGTTATAATACAAAAAGTGAAAGATATATGTTAGCGTGTTTGTCAGCGGATTAGGTAACAGGCAAAGACAATAGGAAAAATAATGTTTCAGATTGTTGGAGTTTAAGTGAAGCGCAATTGAACCTATCAGATTGTCAGTAGCGAGACGAAGAGCTGGATGTTAGCACGTGGTGAATCCCTTATGGCTCTATCATTCGCCCAAAACTAGCGCTACCAAATCATAATAAGAGCGTGCAATGACGCTCCAACTTGGCCGTCGCACACCCAAATGCTAGCCGGTAAACCGCTCAACGTACTGTGCAGTTGCCTTCTTATTGACATGCGAGTCGCAGAATCACAGAAATGACTGACATGTGAAGAGTAGAGAAAGCTCAAAAGGGTTACCACAAATCAAGTAAGCAGTACTTTTTCAGATGCCAGCTGCAATGATGATACTTCTGCCGCTCACTCTCGTCTCCCCGTCATGCTTTAGCCAGCCCCTCTCAGGCGAACGTATGCTGCCTTGTGTGATTATATCCGGCTTCCTTCTGAAGGCCATATAGTCCCTTCGTGTATATTACGTGCAGGGTATACGGCATGTATATCTGATGTCTGTTTGAGTATTCAAACGGCCAGCCGCCCTTGACTACGTCGCCTTTCTCGTTGGCCGGTTTTAAGCCAAGCACGCGGATCGAATAGAAGTGGGCAGATGGTGGGCTGCGCCAGAAGCGACCGGTCAAGATGGGGTTGCATACGCTGATATGGCCGGCAACACCTTCATTGAAGTGATGTGAGGCAAAGATACGATAGGCGGTTGTGAGCGTTGCTTGCGATAGAGGTGCTCGTAGATTGATCAGAAAGCGATGACCGACTTCTCTAACAATCATCTGCAGTCCATCAGCAAGTGCGAAGGGTCTTGCGGCGGCGAAGATGATGAGGTATTCGTGTTTGTGAACATGCCCGACTCTGGGTACTATAGAGCTGTTTCAGTATGAATCGAGATGTCGACCAGTTGGTGGGATTTTGATGGGCCATAGGGCGGAGGGCCAAAGTGCAAATGAGGTGGCTATGTTATAGCGAAGGTACTCTCTCATCCTAATGTAGCTCATATGCCAGGTACATGTAACTCCTCGGGATTTATAAAGCTGGAACTCGACTTCATTTCTGCCTTTTACGACGAATTATGCGCATTACTATACATTGACTTGTGCTTCTCAACATGTTTTATACTTCAATGATTGCTGAGATGTGAAATTTGAGTCTCCTTCATGCACAGGTGTTCTTGTCTTGTTATAAGTCGAAATCTTTCAATACATGGCGAGAAGCATAACTTCGAGATTAATCAGCTATTAGGCGTAGTACACATGAGCCACTCTTACTTGTCGACCTGTTTTGGACAGGGCTAGCTATGCGAAAATTAAAGTGTGGCGACCCGATGGCTCGCACTATATAGATATCCATTGGGACTGTCGTCGGTTGTACTGGAGGGCCTTGTTGCCGTTGAATAGCAGCGCGCTGCTCTGTTAGACAAAGCATACAAGTTGTGTGTTGACGAGGCTGTTCCTGCGATAGTCAAGGCATGCAGTCCACTACGCCTTCCTCGTTGATACCGGTAGGTAGTCGCAGTCGCTCGGACCTTGCCACTGTGCCCCACTTTTCCAATGCTCTTGCAGCACCTACATAGTCTTTCACTCCCACCCCGCCCAACTGCACCGTCATACCAGGGCAATAGCGTCTACCCGCATCTATAAGTACTGCTAGAATCCCCCACCTTCTTGACACTTGTTCAACCCCCACAGGTGATTCCAAACAACTCAGATTGAATCTAGCCAATATGAAGTGCACCTTCTTCCTGGTGGCTCTACTGTCGGTCATCACTCTTGTGGCTTCCGTACCCTCTGATTTCAATCCCCCATTTGCGACGAGCGATAGCGGCCCGGCTACTGGTAAGTGCCATCTGGTAAATGAATAGGGAAAGTATACAACTAACCAATCAGTGACTTCCAATCCACAACTGGGATGGGGCACTGATAAAAACTATGCCGACTTGCTTGCTGGGCTCGTTAACAAGACTGGCGATGACGTGACCTGGACGGAGGGGTCGTCGAGCACTTCAGATGGAGGCTTCATGAACGGCACCGGTTTCGAAACCGCCAACGTGGCCAATACGCCGCTTCCAAACATGGACGGCCGATATGCAATCGATGTGCGTATTGGCAGACTGCCTACCCACGTCGGAACTTTCCGTGGAAAGCGACTCTACAACCGCATCTACAACATGTTGAAGGACTGCTGCATAGCAAAGCATGACCCTTCTATCCCGGGCTACTGTGAGAAGACCCGACCCGAGTGTAAAAAGCAGTGCGATCTCGAGAATGTCGTCTACAGTAACGGTCACACAACTTACAGATCTGATTCGGTGACAAGTCTTTACGTACACTACTCGTATTTCAACGACCAGTTTTACCCGGGAATCCAGGATCTCGGAGTAAGTGCAAACACACACATGTTGGAGACAATTACTAACAAACTACAAGTTTCAAATGGTTGCGAAGATCTACCAGGCCATGGCAGATTCTGACGAAAACTGTTTTTACTGGGACTTCCCAGGCACAAGACGCACTTACATCTGCTATGTCGCTAGTAGAGTGGAGATAGCCTTCGCAACAAACGGAGGCCCGATTGCTGGGGTGCTCAACGTCGAGCTCATCTGGAACAAGAAAACTATGCCGAACACGTGGAATTGTGAGAAAACCCAGGCTAGTATCGACGGTATGATGTGGGGAAATCGGTATAGATTCGCCGAGGTGATGCGATGGCCCAAGGATAAGATACTTCCATTCACCTTTTGTACTGATCCTCCTTGCTTCCAACAGCGCCTGAAGATCGAGGAGCCGTGGTATGAAGGCAAAGGTTGTAAGCGCCTGGACTGGCCAAACGGCTGTGGTCCGAACTCTGAAAGCTACAACCCAGGTTATAACTGCCCGCCTGTAGCGTAAGCTGGGAAGAGCACGGTGGGAGGTGAGGCTGAGAGCAGTGAGATTTCCACTATTCTCGAACATGATAGGTGCCAGAGTCAGTGCATGCCTAGATTGTAAGGAAACAATGCAAGTCTTCTGATTCCAACTACGGGTGACAATAGCATCATGACTAAATCATGACATGACGGAAGCATGTGTGCAGCTCTTTGAATTATCATCCGCCATGTCAGCCGCATAGCGAGACAACCAAGAGACTAAGAGTATGTGAAGAAGGCAAGAGATGCATCTAGCGTTACTTCTGTCTACAGAGATGAAATCCCCAGGCAACCCAAGAGTACCAGTAAAGCAACAACAGACTTTGCCAAAGGCGAGGCTGCGAGGGGACATGCTGACCCAACATGTCGTGAAAATCCAAGTGCCATAACCAGTGCCCTGATACACGTATGTTTGTGTGTCCGGAAATTATAGTTACCTATGACGTACTGTGCTGTTGCCGGTGCCATCTCAACAAGCAGACTGGCTGTCCCTGCCCCGGATTCCACTGCAACTGTTCGGCATGATCCACGGAAGATCTTGATATCGCATTACTCGGACGTGGATCATGGCGGATCAAAGGCATCATTGACCGGGACGGACATGCATTGAAAGAGGGTGAAGACTTGGCGTTGGATGTGCGTTGCAAACAAGCCAGCTATGCAAGACACATGCTCACCTATCAGCCCAAGAGAGTGTCACACCTACCCAAGGCCACCGGTCTATTAAGTTTCGCGACCGCTTCGCCAGATGTTTCGGGCCGCTACCGGTACCTACACAGGTACGACAGACTCACAAGAGACGCCTCTCACATCATCAAATTGCGCAAGGCAATTCAATCGCCACATGTGCCAAACCACGCATCATACACCGTGTAGGTATGTTGTCGCATTGCTGGAAATAACAATATGGCCGAGAAGCGCGAGCATCGCATTGTTCAACGATGATCATGTTCCAGTATGGCCGGGGTGGTGCGCATCCCTGTGCGGGTCCACATCCGGCGTCTGCACTCGCCAACCGGAGCGTCCCAGATGTGGCACTACCCGCACGCCATGGCCGCTACGACACCAAACTCCAGTTCAATGCGAACTAGCGTTTCACAGTCCGCAGTTTGGACAACAAATGGAAGCTGTTCTGGTCGCGGAAAGAAGCTTGGTATGACTGAGACAGACTGTGAAGCCTTGCACGAAATTGACGGGCGGGAACGGTGTTTTCCGAAGGGCGAAGACAGGAGTTGTGGTATGCCTTGGGTGCGGGCCTGTCACTTCAAAGGGCTTGCCAAGCCGGATGGTAGAAAACGAGTCGAGTTGAACCGGGGACATGACAGGATTGCTGTCAGTGTGTTCTTTGTGGCTGTTGTATGTATACTATGGCTTGTTAATAGGATGCAATGCAAAGGGAAGGGCTCACTGGAGATTAGGGGGGATGAAGAAGCTGAATGATTAAGAATCATTGATTGAAATGTCTAGATTTCCGTACACATTGTGTCGTCCAACCATCAATACCGGTAACCGCGAACTCCCCATCATCCGGTCCGCACTGTGCAGGATCCTGCAGATGTGTTGTGAAAGAAAAATGGTACTCAAATACAGAAACCATTGAGTATTAACAAACAGTGACGTCTTGAAATTGCAACGAATGCCCCATGTGCGTGACGTCTTTTTGAAAAAGAATTATAACCAGGCCGAAGAACCAAACCGAGTGAACTGCTCAGACTTCAGTGATGGCTACAAGTGTCATCTTGGGCGCATCCTCCTCCTCTTCGACGACCTCGCCACGCTTCTCAGCCTTCTTGGGGGCGGCGCCGGCGGCGGCGGATCCGGCGGGAACGTTGACACCGGGGTTGATGACGATACCGACACCAGCGTTCTCGGTGCCGAGCTCGACCTTGGGCTGGTCCTTGAGGGCCTCCTTGGCGTATCCGAGAGCTGCGTTGAAGCCAGCGAGGTCGCGCTTGATCCATTGCATGGCCTCCTCGACGGCGTCCATCTTGGGCTCGCCAACGTTGCGCTTGTTCATCATGTCGGCAATGGCACGGCGAAGGTTGGCACGTTTGGCGGGAGGTGCTGGTGCACCGGCCTCAGCAGCAGCGGGCTTAGCACCGCCACCACCACCGCCAGCTGCGGCTCCGGAAGCCAAAGTAGCCATCAGTTCTGAAGCTGATGCAGTAGATCCCAGCGAGATCTCTCCATCACCGACTACCAGGGCAGGAGAGTAGGCGCCCAAGTTGATGTTAAGGGGGACGGCGGCAACAGTGGCGACGAGCGCGAAGATGACGTTCTGGGCAAGCATCTTGTCGGTTTGATATTGATCTTTCGATTAGATGAGAGGTAATAAGTATTGGTGGTGGATAGATGATTCAGTGTATAAATGAATAATCGGTAGTAGTACTAAGTGATAGTAATTGGTCGCACAGCGATTGATGGAAGTGAATGTTTGGTTGTTGGTAAAGATGAGTGACCGGACTGGAGAATAGAAGAAGTGGGCTCCAGAGCTTCTTATACACCGGTCCACCATGAATGAATCGCCTTAGCATCTTTCGTGGGTCATACAGTACATTGTTGTGGCAATGTGCCAAGGTGTAGTAGCCCAGTTGGATTAGGTGTGAAACTTTCATGCGGCCGCCAAGTGTCAGTAAGCATAGCATGGCAGAGCTTTGCCTGTTGGGCCGGGTCTGCCAAGCTTCCCTCGCTGTTTGATGTTGGCTCGAAACTTTTCTGATGCGGAGCCAAGGGACGATAAGCGTGGCCTCGATGCTAGTTGCGGGTGGTATAGCATGGGTACGCTGCAGCTACCAGGCTTGGGTTCCGGCCTCGCGAATAGTGAAAACCTTTCGCCAACTATGAGGCCATACCTACGGAGTACTCAGGCTGCTCATATGGTTGCAGTCTCCTGTGCCTTCTCAAACTTGGATATCCTCCGCGAGCGATCTACCCCATGAATAATGGAGCACAGGTCCCACTAGGGTGCAGCTAAACCTGCCAAACTGGGGACCCCTTTGGTTGCCGAGCTGAACCGCACGCCTGGAGTCGTCCCGTAGCCTTTCTGGGCGCATCAAGAACTTCTTGGGAGTTCATAGAAGAGCCAAGATGCAATCTAAAGCGATGACAGCTGTAGAAGCAAAGCCGTACAATGCTTATGATTCCAAGACGGTACGACTCTCTTGGGTGGCTTGCCAAGTAACGGTGATGCAGACGGGTCCAACTGAAAGGGACTCATCTGCCCATATGAGCATCGATCGCCGGTTCCTGTGTGCCTGAGGCATGGGTGAGTGTCTTGGTCTGGCCCCTGGGCAGCCCTTGCTCCTCCACAGCGTTCGTCCGGGGCCAAAGGCCAAGAGTGATAACGCTAGGCAATGAGCTTCGAAGGGGTAAGCCTCCAGCGCAACACTTGGCGTCTGACCCGTGTGGGGATAAAAATGCTTCAGCGGGACAAGCGACAAGGACTCCAGCTCAAGAAGTGCCGTGCCAGGTTTGAGATGTTGTCGTTAATAGGTGATTTGGCCCTAAACCGGCTAGCGCGCTCCGGTGAGGCTGGAACTCCAACGAAGGTGCGACACCTCGATTGCTTGGCTATGGGGACGCGAAATCGACGACGTGCCTCCAGACGCAAGCTGGAACCAAAGCATGAGCCTAGGCATGGTACTTGTTGTAATTGGATAGTGCGAACCATCCCAGATGATGTGCGCCTGTGGGCAACCTTGAGAACGTGGCTTCATCACATAGTTACGGCTTGGCAGGACGAGTTCATGGTATCAGTATCAAGACTTGCAGACGTACGCGATGAGAGCCGGGAGATATTGCATCCTTGGCCACAGGATGCGCAGTGTGCGTCGTCCAATGATGGATGAGCAGATTCGGCGTCTGACCCGGACCGGAGTACCAGGGCTCGCGCGTTGCCGTTGTCGATCCCGAGCTGATCTTTCATCCCGCAATGCGAATTGCACACAAACGCGAGCGGAGCGGAATCCCATTTCGTGGCCTCAGGTTACCTGTTCTCTGCCCGAATCTTCTCGGAAGCATAGTTCATTTGAATCAGGATCAAACGCGCCTTCGCGCCGACCTTGGCCCTTCACGACGGACATGGAAACACATCAGTCAGCCGTTGCGCAACGCCGTCACCAATGCCGCTCCAATGGTACCAATTCTATAAGGCCTGCAGCGGTGCGTCGCCCAACCTTCTCATCACACCCAGAAACTGCCAACGTTTCCAAGCTGTCAGTAGTCTTGTTCTCGACAAGCTTCGCTCTTGTGGGTGGGGATAGTAGACAGACCACAGGAGTCATGTCAATTAACTTTCGCTTGATCCGTCACCTGTGCACATCAAGCACACGTCGAGCTCTACTGTGCACAGCAGCCAGTCACCTCTAGTGAGTGAGTAACTGACCATGTATTGAGATTAAAACAAAGTATATTCGTCGTGATCCGTGTTCTAGTGTAACTGCCAACGATTCACAAACAGGCGTGGCTGAGAAGTCTTCTCCGCGAACTGTCATCACACCCGCAGCCCAGGTCGCGCCCGCACTGAAACTAACGCCGAGAGTCAGATTGGGCCCATTTAGCTATTTGTATTATGCTGGAACGAGCGTTGGAGGACCGAACCGAACGCATCCACACGTGGTCTTCGTACCACCATAGTTGATAATGCTAAGGGGGGTGTTGTTAGGACGCGTCGGTAACAATTGGTGGCAGGTGGGATGGTGGATCCGCTGTGTTCCCCCCCACATTGAAGAAATTTCACATCCTGCTGCCAACTTCGTGCTCTCGATTATTTAGGTGGGGCACCAAAAAAAATCTTCATCTCTCTTGGCTTGCGACCGAGATACATAAATAAATCCAACTGGCAAAAAAGATGTGGAACTCTTTTGAGCTCCGGCTTCTGACTCAGCCGAGGTTTGAACTCGGGACCTTCAGTGTGCGACCAACGAATTGTTAGACTGACGTGATAACCAACTACACCACCGAGCCCTGATTTGATGAAAAGCGTTGGATTTCCAAAATACATAACCTTCAATTCCAATTCAATCTCGCAGTAGGTCGGCGGCTTTAGCGCACCACGGCCTACGGTACGGCCAAGCTTTCTCCAGATTTGACAAATGGTTTTTTCACATCGGCATTGAAGGTTATTGATTGGGTCGCATTGTAGTATTGTAGCAAAGATGTAATTGCGACAGCCTAGTCATACTTTAGCAAAATCTCAACGTTATCAAGTACAGGCTATTTCTATATTCGATCTCGCGTAATAGTGTGCGAATGCAAGTAGGCGCGAGAACCGCTATAGTACGACAACTACCAAGCGTAACAACCTATATAAGAAAACACAGTCTCCTAATATAAATATAATCCGTTATCTTAATAGTACTCTAGCACATGGACGGATAATGTGATTTAGATTTTAGTATCTAGAGAATTCTTTTTACGATTTATGTATACCTACGAAAAACCTACGAAAAACCTAAAAAATTGATGAAAATACGAATACTACTACAATTAATTTGTTCTCTTTATATAAAGCTAATAGGTTAAGACAAGTTAGACATAGAAGGGAAGAAGATCTATAGTGCAAAAAACACGAATTTCATGATACATATACAAATACGAGAGCGGGTGTATTGTAGGTATCGTAAAGGACTACTTACCATTACTCTTCACTCAATCAATCGACACCTTCACAAGCAGAACAATACATTGAAATAATGGTTACCAATCAATGGCCAAATTTCATCAAGAAATTGTATTCGAGTGAGGCGCTTGCCCGTCTGTATACTTCTAGTTCTAATTCTGATTCTAAATCATCTATCTCACAGCCTAACAGAAGCTGCCGGGGGTGTACAAAAAGGAATATCCTTTCTGCTGCTTTCATGAGAAAGCTTCAGATATGGATTTTTCGACTGAAGATGTCCAAACGATGATGGTGCTCTACCGTAAAGTCGTGATTAGTTGAAAGGGCATGGTGGAAAGATGCTTAGGACTCGCTCTTATGGTAATGATTGACCACAATTACGCTTTTGCATGGTGGATGCAGTCTATGCATTTCCGGCGGCGGCGGAGCCGGCATTTGCGGCGCCAGCATTCGCAGCACCCGCGTTGGAAGCGGCTCCGTTATCAGCAGCAGCACCATTGGCCGCTCCTGCGTTGTTGGCAGCATCTGAGTTAGCAGCAGCTCCATTGTTTTTGTTCTTCTTTCCCTGGCCAGCAGCCCCGTTGTTAGCGGCGGCTCCAGTATTCGCAGCAGCTCCCGTGTTAGCGGCAGATCCATCAGCAGTAGCTCCGTTAGCAGTACCAGCATTGACAGCAGTACCAGCATTGACAGCAGTACCAGCATTGACAGCAGTACCAGCATTGGCAGCACCAGCATTGGCAGCAGCA
>KE747824.1:1536863-1594685 GCA_000465215.2 Pyrenophora seminiperda CCB06 | reverse complement strand
CAGCATTGGCAGCACCAGCATTGGCAGCAGTACCAGCATTGGCAGCACCAGCATCGGCAGCTCCAGCATTGGCGGCAGCTCCGTTATTCTTGTTCTTCTTTCCCTTGCCCTTGCCCTTGCCCGCAGCAGCCCCCCCAGTGGCGGGTGCAGTGGCGGGTGCAGTGGCGTTAGCAGCACCAGCAGCGCCAGCGGCAGCACCAGCATTCGCACCAGTAGCAGCATTGGCGGCTCCAGCGTTGTTGGCGGCACCAGCGTTGTTGGCAGCAGCAGCGTTCGCCTTTCCACCCTTCTTCGCGCCATTGTCAGCTCCAGCAGCAGCAACTCCAGCAGCACCTCCAGCAGCAGCGTTTCCTGTATTAGCACTCGCTGCGTTGGCATTATTAGCGGCAGCGCTTCCTGTGGAAGCACCGCCGGTAGAGGCATCTCCAGCAGCGGCACCTCCAGCAGCAGCACCTCCAGCACCACCGGCAGCAGCGTCACACGCAGCTACGTCTATGTTAGTTGAAATCACAGTAAATCATGTTGGTATCTACATACTCTTCTGTGCTGTGCACTGAGCCACTGTCAGGGTAGCATCGCCACCATTTGCTGCATTAGAGCATCCGTTGAACTGTTGGTCACAGCTCCTCTGTAGCGCAGCAGCCTGCTTCACAAAGGTGTCTCCCTTGACTGAGAAACCACGGGTAGCATCACCAGTGGCAGTGACGGGGGTGGCTGCGATACCACCAAGGGCACCTGTGAAAGTTTGGAGGTTACCACCAGCCTGGCGACGATCGAGGGCCGGCGCACTGAAGGCAGCGCTGATTAGAGAAGCCGCGATTAGGGAGTACTTCATCTCGAAGGATTGGGTGAAAGTTGAATGTAAGGGGGAAGACACCTGCTTCGTTATGAAGAAGAATTGAAAGAGAGGGAGTATAAAATGAGTGACCAGACTCGATGGAATAAACAGGAGATTTACAGCAGGAGAACCGAATGGTGATGTTGATGATAATGAGATACGATAAAGCGATAGTGGCTGGCTACTTATACCGTGGCCGAGGTTCAAGCTCGCAATGAAGCCGCTTAGTCTGCACGTCCTGTTATCAACCGTCAACAAGCGTGTGCGACGAGCCGCGTAGTCTGCTACTATTACGGAAGGCATCCTCGTAGATGAAACCATTGACAGCTGCCAGAACCGCCGAACATGCTTGGTAACATTCTCGAAGCCTCTCCGGACTACCCAGCATGATGGCTGATCATCTGGGGTATCGTTGGATATGCTTTGCCGAAACATATTTTTAACGAATGGAGTCGTGCTCGCTGTAAACATTTATTTCTGATCATTGTTTGAGAATCCCTTTCAGAACCGCATAAAGATGGTTTCAATTACGCGTGACGTTTCGTGTGCAGCCGTGAACGACCGAGGGCGGCTCGATGGTGTCAATTCGCAATGTTGCGCAGAGATGCTTTTGAGCGCTGTGGAGAAAGTACAGTGAACAAGATGGTCGCGGACGTCAGGGCAGAGTTCTCAGGTGCTCATGCGTAGGCGCAGCATAATGTTCTTGCTGTATAGTCGTATCGACAAAGCTTCTATACAGACTCGAGATAGTTGCACAGGCCGCCATCCCTGCAGCAATCAAGCACATCCTGACACAACGGGTGAAAGAGCCCCCGACCCACCGCAATGCCTTAGACATTCAGCCAATGGACTACTCAGAAGAAGCGGCAGCGTTTACCACATATGTGCAAGAGAGGCTGATCAAAATACACGATGCTATGGCTTGGAGTGGCTAGAGCGATCGCGACCGATCATTCGCCTACATTTCCGGGCTTTCGGGCTTTCGGGCAGAGGCACGGCGAAAAACGCTGGTAGAACTAGGTAGTAGATACTGTGAGACTGGCTAGACCAAGCCTGAGACGAGAAATTGTTGCATTGAACGCGTGTGGTACGTAGACAGTAGATCGCTGGTGTAGAGGCGAGAATTGTGCGAAGAAAGTAGGTACAAGGCGTCGTCCATACCTACCGGTACTTACCGTAGGTACGCGCCAAGCCCCGTCCCCCGCCCCCCTGCATCTCGATCATAGTCACATGTCACCAAGACATAATCGTGTATTCCGTATGACTTGTTCCAATAGCTAGATTACAATGCGTCTGTGTGTCTTCTTCTTTATGCGCCTACAGGCTACGACCTAAGGACGAGTGATCGGATCACTTACCTACGGTATGCATTTGCACCTCTTGACACAGAATGCCTTAGACCCCTCAGACCCCTCAGCCCTACGTTTCGCCATCGGTGCATTGGCCAGCATATATCTACCCAACCTAAACTTGTCATCTCTTCCTACTTCTGTACTCCGCACTTCGTACGAGATTACACTTTACAGCGATGTAAGAGTTCGGTGTGGTGGTGGCCTGAGCGTTGGAGCTTTGACCACATCGGGGAGGGGTGACGCCATGAATCCGCTTCTCTTCATTGTCTTAGGCCACCCACACTTCAACGTCCGCACTTGTCCTCGACATTCACGGTTCTTGTCTTGTCTGACCGTCTAATTCAGAACTAAGATTCAACACTTGATGAAGGAATGGACCTATTGCTTGCAATTACGCCTCAAAATGAGTCATGATGCAGTCGACGCGCACACTGCACCTGGCCACGTTTGCACCCCGACATCATTCACTCTTCTTACGTGAAATGATAGTTCTACGCGATGGAGATGCCCTGCATAAGTGCTGCGCTGGATCATCTGACTGCTGCATTGTGATTGCTGGCGAAAAGAGGCCTACCAGTGCCAAACATGTAAGGTTTGCAGAAATACCCTGCATTGCCCACGTTTTACTGCAGCAAAGACCCGACAGTGACAAATGAAAACAGAGAAGGTCATTTCGCCGACATGACAGTGTGCTTATCTGCCCAAATTGAGCCATGCACATGCCCCTCGCAATCGATGTTAGCAAACAGAGCGCTTCTCTATCCTGCGCACTCGAACCACAGTATATTAAGCCAGTTCTGACCCATTTTTGGTTCTCTATTGATTTATACCCCCTCGGCATTAGCTTCCACTTTACTGCAAGCCTTTGCAACCTCAAGCCGCCGCGATGGCCACTCTTGAGACATTACAGCGAGCATTAGTCAAAGCAGCCAGCGAAACCGCAGGAGCAGACGCTCTAAAACAAGCCTTATCTGAAGAACAATGTGCCACAGGTTATTCCATCTTCTCACAAAGCTTCCATCGCCCATCATATTCCGAGTTTATCATTCCCGAGCTATCCTATCTTCTGGCGCCTCTCCACGACACCGAAACCGACACGCGCATCTCTGTGCTGGAGATAGGTCCAGGCCCGAAGAGTATCTTTGGGTACCTTCCTAAGAGCTTGCGACGCAAGATCGAAAAGTACACTGCCTTCGAGCCCAATGCGTTATTTGCAACACAGCTCGAAGAATGGCTCAACGTAAGCCATGAGAATGAAGAAACGGTCCCATTCCCTGGTTTAAAACTGAATGCTGCTATACACTCTGTTGCCTTCTCTCATGTGAGTTGCACAGAGAGTGGTGGCCACCTCGACAAGTATGATATTGTCCTCTTTTGCCATAGTATGTACGGCATGAATCAGAAACACAAGTTCATCGAACGCGCCCTGGAAATGCTAGTCGAAGGCGGAATAGTGGCAGTCTTTCATCGTGATGGTGCTCTGCAAATTGAGGGCTTAGTATGCCATCATATGGCTTCTTTTCCTGCTGGAATCATCGACGTACCAGACAGTCACGAAGAGTTAACACAGTTCGCGACTTTTGTGGCAGGGTTTAGCATTGAGGATCATAAGGTGAATATGACCGTTCAAGCGGAGTGGAGAGAATTGTGCCGCTCAATGGGTAGTCGTAAGGGAGCAGACCTAAGCTACCTCATGTTCAGTGCGCCCGAGAGCATGCTGGTATTCAATGGAAACGCTACCGGATTACCTGAATTGACGTCGCGAGTACTTCAAGGTGGAGTTAAAGTCAAAAATAGAGACGCTCGTCTGCACCAACCGGCTACAATTGTCAGACCAAGGGATGTAAAGGACGTCCAAACTTGCGTTCGATGGGCTCTGAAACATGAAGTCGGCTTGACCGTCATCAGTGGAGGTCATAGCGCGCACTGTCTTAGGCCCAATGTCGTGGCTGTCGATATGAGCAATTTCGATTCCGTACATGTCCTGAAAGGGGTCGAAGACGATGAAGAGTTTGGACTCATCTCTAATTCCTTGGTCGTCGCCGAGACTGGATGCAAGACTAGTGATATCATCAGCCAGACTATGCGCGAAGGTTTGACAGTACCTCTAGGATCACGCCCAAGCGTCGGTGCAGGGCTATGGCTACAAGGCGGCATAGGACGCCTTACTAGGCTTCATGGGCTAACTTGCGATGTTATCGTCGGTGCTGTCCTAGTCAGCGTTGAATCTGGCGAAGTGTTCTACGTTGGTAACGTGCCACAAGAATATCGGCCACCTGGTGCGCTTCATCCTGCGAATGAAGGTGATATTCTGTGGGCGATTAGAGGAGCCGGAACCAATATGGGTATCGTGATAAGTGTGACATTTAGAGCTTTCCTTGCTCGAAAATACCTAACGAGGAGCTGGACGATACCGCTTCGAGACAATATTGACGCACAGGAGCGACTGAAGCAATTTGAAACGGCCATCGCTGGGAAGCTCGGGCGAACACAACGTCACTGTTCAGCAGACGCGTATCTATACTACGAGACTGGCCAATTGAAACTTGGAATAACCACATTCGAGCTGGTGGAGCCCTCTTTCTCTCTTTCAACCATCATGAGCAAGCCCATAGGAGGGATTTGGGGGTCGGGAAGCGACTTCAAAATTGTGGACGGGCTGGAGGTGTTTGAGGAAGAGATGTATATGTCTGGGATGCATGGTGGACACGGCAGTGGCATGACGTCTTCGTTCAAACGTTGCGTGCTCTTGAAGGATATCCGGGAAAAGAACGTCCTCGACCGCTTGGTGGCCGCTGTGGACACTCGTCCGTCGCCGCTATGCTACGTGCACTTACTACATGGAGGTGGAGCAATCAACGATCTCCCAGCTAACGCTACAGCTTTTGGTTATCGCGACTGGAACTTTGCCTGCATAATCACGGGTATCTGGCCTCGTGATGAAGATGGCACTGCAGTTGCCAGTGCTTGTGTACAATGGGTATACACCATCGCAAAGGACTTGCTACCCTACAGTAGCGGAGCATATGCAGTTGATCTCGGGCCGGATCCGAGGGACGCTGAACTCGCGACAAGAGCCTTTGGTCTCAACGGAGCGAGATTAGGTCGCCTGAAACGTAATATGGATCCTCATGGGGTGTTAGCGTATGCCTGCCCGTTACCCAAATTGCCACTGCCTAAGCTTATCGTACTTGTCACTGGCGAAAGCTGTGCTGGCAAAGACCATTGCGCACGTATATGGGTCTCCCTGTTCTCGAGATACCGGAATGATGGAGAATTCTCTACGCAACCGCCCAATTCGCGTGTAGTGAGCATCAGTGATGCCACGAAGCGTGAGTATGCAGCGTCTGTCGGGGCCAATCTCAATCATCTATTAGAAGATCGCGCCTACAAGGAAGTACATCGCGCAGCCTTGACCGCATTCTTCCAAGAACAGGTACAGAGACGACCTCGGCTACCGGAAGAGCATTTCTCGAGCACTGTTCGCGACGCCGCTGCCGCAAATACTGATGTACTGTTCATCACAGGAATGAGAGACAAAGCACCTGTCGCATCTTTCGCTCATTTGGTATCTGAAAGTAGACTAGTTGAGGTTCGTGTGGAAGCCAACGACCACACAAGAAGTGATCGTGGTGCGGATACTAGCAAGTTAGATATGATCGGCCTAGATCATCGGCCCAGTCTGGTCTTCGAGAACGACAAACCCGGAGATGAGTCAGCGGAGAGCTTCGCAGAGTTCCATCTCTTACCTCTAATTCATGATGAACTGCAGCAACTCGCTGACAGGGTCCGTTCAGTACCGAACTTCCCAACTCCGGGCATCGAGTTTCGGCATGTGCTTGGCATCGCTCAGCAAGATCGTGGGTTGCGTAGATGCGTGTCCTTATTGCGGACTTTGTTTTTCAGTGACTGGGACAAAGTCAGAGCTATTGCATGCGTCGGAGTAGGCGGCCTCGTCTATGCATCTCCTTTGGCCCAACAGGTCAACAAGCCTCTAGTGCTGTTTCGCGAGGAAGGCAAGCTTCCACCACCAACTATCTCTGTGAGCAAGCCACTATCTCACATCTCTTCTACATCTTCATCGAGGCAGAAGTCTATACGCATAGAGATGGAGCGAGACGCTATTCCCCTTGGTGCGTCGGTCGTCGTGGTAGACGATGTACTAGCGACAGGCGAGACGCTTTGTGCAGTGTTACAGCTGTTGGTCAAAGCCAGTATCACCATCGAGGACATCAGTATTATGGTAGTAGCAGAATTCCCTGTCCATCGTGGTCGCGCATTGCTCTATGAGCGCGGATTTGGGAGAGTGAATGTGCAAAGTCTCCTGGTGTTTGGTGGAGCTTAGGTAGTCTGAGGCCTGAAATGAAAAGGTGAACGAAAGTGCGGTACGAAGCACAAACTATGTCTCCTGATTCATCACTTACTGCTATAAACTCTTCGCTGAGTTGGCTAGTCGCTTCTACTGTCATCGTTAAGGAAGTCACGAAGGGGGGTTACATCTGTAAATAACGTGTTTGTCAAATTCAGGTCCATACATTCCACTAGAATGACCTAGATGGGGTACACGCTTTGGTTTTGCTACTGCAGTAGCGCGACCCAAGACGTCGGGTTAAGTACTTCCAAAGCCGCCCCGCTGGGTGTCCAGAGTACATAGTCTAAACCACCACGAGGCGGATATCCTACCTGTAGAAGGAGCAAGTTGCCATATGGCTACTACCCGATATGATAAATGAGGGGTAATATGGCGCAATGACGTAATATTGTAGGTAACGGAGTAACAGTGCAGGGGCACGGTAGCTAGTTCATGGTATAGATAGAGGCCATCTCCCATCTAATGAGATACCTTTCTTCCCGCTTCTTCATTTTATACGACCATCCAATTCAGACCTTTCGTCATATCGTTTACCAATCACCAGGTGTGAAAACCGAACCATGACTACTACCTACCTTGGACCCTTGGTAGGCGGGAGGATCAACCAATACGCAAACGCCATTGGCCAAATCTATTACGACGATACTGTTGCAGGGACGACAAGTTATGAAATCCCGAACGGGTTCCAAGATGGCGCAGGGGTACGTTATTCCCGTCTCGTAGACCAGTCAACAGCTCCCAAGGTCGTGCCGCTGATAGTAATACCGGACAGGACACTTGGACCCTCGACACGACAAAGAGTTGGCCGCAATGGTACGTACGGTGCATGGCGCATGCATTGCCAACCACACTGAACAATGCCCTCCAGGAACAACAGCAGAACGGGGAGGGCAGTCCTCATCAACCCTAACCCTCCTCCGCCTCAAACATACCTGGATGATATCAACGTCAAGACCGTCCTAGACCTTCTAGTTAGGGCACCGGACTCGGGTGAATGCATCTACCGAAGGCCTATACCAGACATCCTTCGCTTTATCTTCCCCTCGAGCGAAGGATATTCTGTCGTCCAGGAGACGGGGTCTGTCATCACCCACCCCGACTTCTGCCTCTTAAAGGTTTCTCAAAGGGCCGACGGAACCCTATACCAACACGAGTTCATGCTCGTGGAATCCAAGAAGGGAGGGGTTTGGGCATCCACAGAAGATGACCTCTACAATCATCTCGAAGAAAATAGGAATGATTCCAAGAATTGCTATGGAATGGTTCAGATTGGGTTGAATGTGCAGTTTTACAAGTACGAAAACTTCAATTTCAGCAGGATCGGGGGAAAGATGCACCTCATCAACGATGCCGACAACGTTATATTCTGGGGTCGATACATCAAGAATAAACCCATGCCATTCATATAGACTAGCAGGTGGGTCGTCAATGGGAGTGACGGATATTGTACCGCCCATATCGGATAATCATTGGATGGAGATCTTGCGGGGTTTCTATCGGTTCTGTAATGGATAAATAGGGAGACGACTTACGATCCATCGATAGTCAATGCAATCGTCAAGCTTCCTACTGTGCAATAGATTAATAGATCAGATTGATATCCCACAATGGGCGTTTCGAACACGTTTACTTGTATGCTATACCACTAGGGTAGCCACCGAACCAAATATGCGACTCCACAGGAGTCCAAGGCGTTCTAAACCGACGACCCTCTTCTCTTTCAATGTTTCGGTTGCCGCACTTCCATGTAAAAACTGACCCAGCGTCAAGTAAGCAGCCAAATCTAGCTCTCTCAATCGGACCCGCTGATATCTTCTCAAGAATCATATCCTGCAGCTCAATGGGGAGCTTGCGAAGAGGAGCCGTGGGGGGTCTGATCTGCGTTGCTTGGAGAAGGAGCTCGATAGCTTCGTCAGAAGGAGGATCCGTCCCATTAAATAAGCGACTGGGCTTCGTGTATCTTGCAATCTTGCTGTTAATTCGATACACAATAACCTCCCGCACCGTAAGTATAAGGTAAGTGTAAGTATCGTCTGCTGAAGCAGTAGTAGACAGGATATGCTTCCCGAAATCATCCTGGACCAGCGGGATGGCGTGCGGAGTATGCTGGCATATAACGATTGACACACCACCGACCCTGACAATGTGCCCATTTGCAAAGTCCCACTTTGGGAGGTCGACTACCGAAACCAGGGAGCCGCCCATGCCCTGGCGTGAGAGGGTTGCTTCTTCCACGCTGAAGTCGTGGGTGACGATCTGGACAATAGCACAGGCAAGCCTTCGAAACGTAGAGTTGTTGTAATGGCCACAGAGGACGTGCCTGCACTGAAAAGCAAAGTCGGCGAGTATCCTAGAGACAAAAATCTTGCGCCGCTGTAGATGCTGTAGATCGATATGCGGGCGTCTCATTGTCCAGCCTGAGTATTTATGCGGTAAGGCGTGCTTGACGAGTGTCGGCGACAGTTCATAAGGCTTGAAATCGGAAATTGTTATGGAACGCTGGCGAAAAAGGGTGAGAGGAAGCAAGAGGTTGCAATCTATCTTGTCCAATCGCAGAATATCACCATCGGGGTCAAAGGTCCAAACCGATCGTACGTGAGTCCATCGGCGGTCGTTAAATGGTGTAACGGTATCATCTCGCTGCTGCCAATCTCGGCCAACACGTGAGTACAAAATATCAAATGTGGATTCTAGGTCCATTAGCGCTTGTGCTGGGCAATGGTGGTATTACGCACCTCTTGTCGTGCCCACAAGCGCCGAATACCATTCTAAGATGATGTGATCTTCGACAGAACGATGTGCAGCATAATAGACTGCGCCTGGTACTTTGTGAGCAGCTGAGCGATTTGTGACTGTATTACAATGGCAGCATATTCGTACCCTGCAAACTAATTTGGATAATTTGTGCCATGACAAGCCTTGAGCAGAGACGAAATACCGGAGGGGTCAATAGGGTCAAGGACAAAATTAGTGCAGTCGCTAAAGCCCTTGCAATCTTTTTGACTACATACCTACGCTGATTGGACACCTAGCGGGCCGGCTTTGGAAGTAACCCGACATTGTAGTTCGCGCTACTGCAGTAGCGTTACCTCAC
Organism: Pyrenophora seminiperda CCB06; assembly: GCA_000465215.2. NCBI lineage: Eukaryota > Fungi > Ascomycota > Dothideomycetes > Pleosporales > Pleosporaceae > Pyrenophora > Pyrenophora seminiperda. The sequence goes on along the minus strand of KE747824.1, from coordinate 1,585,029 downwards.
TAATATTGGCGTTCATTTCCCATACACATGTTGTCAATGATGAAGCGGTGATCGCTTTTTCTATTACTCTTGTCTCTTCCTCTCGTGGGTGTACGATTGAAAGTCGTGTACTGGAGTGATTCGGCCATCAACCTAAGGACTGTCATTCGGCAACCGGACGCTCTAGAATCTCTCAAGAATATTCTCTAGACCAGCCTATAGATTCCTGGTACCTTCTACCCTAAGAATGTTCCTTGCTATACTCATCCGCGTCGACCTTGTATGCAGCGAATTCTCTAGCAGGCACACCATTCACAAACAAGATATCCAGCTCCTCGTACGTTCGACCCTTCATCTCAGGCAAGCGAAAAAATGACCAAACGAAGAAGATGAACGCGCCTCCACCCCAGAAGAAGCCTGTCTTGCCCTTCCAATCACCCGCAGTGGGATTCAACATGTACGGGTTGACCACGTTGGTGATGATCTGTGCAACATAGTATGAGATGCGAGAAAGGCACACACTCTTGCTGCGTAGGCGAGTGGACGATACTTCCCCAATGATGGCATAGCAGATCGGACCGACGGTTGCGTAGTACAGGAAAAGCCACAAGAGCATCATTGCGGCTTGCGCATAGTTACCGCCAGAGGAGTTGCCGGTGCCAGCGCTGATGATGCCGACGACGAAGAGTATTGCCGCGAGACCGCCAAGGCCCCAAAGGTAAAGTCTGCGGCGGCCAACATAGGTCATGAGGATCCAGGACAAGAGAGTACCGACGCAAGCAATGCCAAGCCCGCCCACGGTCATCTTGAACGAAATCGTGTTTGGTAGACCAGCTTGGACGAAGAAATAGGTTGGCGTGCCACCCATCGCCGAGCCACAAAATGGTTGGGCTGCGAAAGCCATGCATGCAATCTCGGTGCGACGACGGTCAATGCCTTTAAAGCATTGTATGTACGAGGTATTCTCTTCAATGGCCTTCTCCAGCTCGTTGGTGCGGACCATCATAGCCACCTTTTGCTTGATGAGATGCCGTTGTGAAGAGGAGGAGAGTCGCATAAGCATCTTTTCAGCCATATCAAGCTTGCCAAGGCGAACATAGTACCAGGGAGACTCAGGAGCCATGTACAGTATAGCAAAAAGAGGAAGGGGCCATGCCCATTGAACGGCGAACGGTATTCGATATGCCCACTCTGTGGGGTTGTCGGAAAAGGCGGACTGAACACCAGCAGAGATGAGTTGGCCGAATGCCCAACAGAGATTGACATAGACGCTGAGGTATCCTCGTAGAGCGGTTGGACACACTTCACTAGCATATGCGGGTGCCATGGTAGCGAAAACACCCCATGGTATGCCGCACAGGAACTGGCCAACAAGCAAGACTGGAGCGTTGGGCGCGAAGAAAGAGATGAATATAAATGCGCAGATGGAGGCCAGCGATACCATCAGCACTGGACGATAGCCGTGTCGGTGGATGAAGTAGCCATTCGCAAAAGCTCCGACGATGGTTCCACAGCTGACGGCATTGCCAAGGCCATTCTGCCAGGATGCAGAGATCTCGTAAGTTCCTGTGCGATCACCGAATTCGCCGAATTTTCGAGAGAAAGCAGGTTGTGCAAAGAAAGAGCCCATAAGGACAATGTCGTAGCCTTCCATGATGATACAGGTAGAGAGCAATACCGACCAGCAGACGGCTTGTGGATAGCGACGAATTCCCTGGAGTAACGTTGTTTCATGTTCATCATCGGTGGCCTCGTTGGCTTGCTCGATGATTTCGCGGTGTTCCGTCGCGTTTGCCTTTTCCATCGTGTGTGCCATTGTTAGGTTCGTAGATATGTGTACCAGATTCTCAATTGTCCTCGAATGAAATCGATAAGGTGCGTTCTCTCCGAATCAGAGGGCGATTTGAGAGAAAGTGAATGCATGTTTCATGGGAGTTTTTGTGGTTTTCATCGTCAAGATATACGAGCGGAGACAGCCACTGAGCCGGTTGGGAAGCATGGATCATGATCACCCCATGTTCTCTCCGTTGGAGCCTTAGTCACAGCAACCCCGGATTTTCATACCAGGAAGTGCCATCCCCATGGGGTTCATGAACCGTGCGGTACATGCAGCCCTACCGCACGCGGCTCCGTTATTGGAGTCGCATGTGTGCCAAGGTGTCCCCACCGGAGCGTGCGGGGGGCCATCAGTCTGGTATGAAGCTGAAGGTGCAGAAGCTTGGGATGCCGCTGTTCCGGGACACCTACATGGGATTGTGTTGTGAAGCTTGATATAAACCAGGCCTTTGCATACGCCATCCAGTGTTGATGAGGATGTCATGTGCGCAACTGTCATGAGCCCCACCGGAGGATGTGCGGGGTGCGCCTAAACAAGCCTGGGAGGCTGGAACCCCTCACCGGCGCGAATTGTTCCGAGAAAGCTGCGTCCAAGTGCCATGTCCAAGAAGACTCAGGAGAAACCAAGTTTGATTTGGTTCTCTAACTTTAACCGGTCGGCCTGACGTCGCGTTCCTGGGGCTCCGGGCGCACTACATGTAGCTGTATGTGACATGGCTTTGCAACGCTACCACTGGTGGTTAGTCATCATGGAATTTCCCCCGACAACACCTGCAGTTGTCCTTTAGCTGGAGTTGTTCATCTTTCTTTTTGGCTGATTTTAAAGAATCAAACACATCAGGCTAAAGGCTAACGCATGCTGAGAGCAGGCTGTCGTATACAAGACTGTAGCTCGGTCGTTGTGAAAATGGCTATAGGAGCCGATATATGGTCGAAGAAGAGGTTCGAGATTCATTATGCCATGATGTCTAACTCACAATGGACCGGATAAAAGACTTAGCAGCTTGATGTAAGACCGCTCAATTCCCCACATACTACTGGTACAATTAGCGTAAAAGAACAACGAACAAGAAGATATACTTACCCGGAGTGTTTCGCCAGCAGTGCGGCGCCCTCTTTTGCAATCCGATTCGTTGCTTCCGGGGCTTCCAAACTGCCGACATTCGCAATATAAGCCGACATCTTGTGTCCGACCTGCACGTAAGTCTGAACCAGTTCATCGTCCAGGGGCCGATCGAGGTGAAGAAATGCAGGATCTGGCTGTTCCTGAGACTGCTGCGGTTCAATGGCCTCAACGGCCCCTGGAAGCTTCATACAACCACAAAATGCCCAGATGATGAGTGTCGCAATATATACTGCATACGGCTCGAGAAGGCTTCTGCAGCTATACCTTCTTAGATGCCAGAAGAGTGCACCACAATGCACCAAAGCCAGTCTTGCTTTGCAATGGTCTTGGATTGCCCATTGCATGACCTTGAACCGGGCAGTGGCCAATTCCGACACTGTATTTGCACCGCTAGTAGCATACTCATTTGATGCAGCTGCAGCTGCAAATACTTGTATAGAGTCGACGGGAGTCAGGATAAGGAGACGAGCTAAATGAAGCTGCAGAATGACATGATTCTCGAAACCCCCATTACGTGCAGTCTTGCTATTGGCAGGCCAATGCAGTATGTCCAGACAGTCACAAGCACTGTTACGCCACTTGGACGCCAACTGAGTTCTTGGCAGCCATTCCTGCTGCACTGACGGTGATTCAAGGTGCTGTTGTGGCAAAGCTGTAGGTATCCAAGAATTGAGCCGAATCTGATCTCTTGTCAAGATATCTTTGGTATTCCGATAGATAGCATTGATGAGTAGTCCTGTACTGAACGTACCAAGGTGGGGTGGCAGCTTCTTCTCAACATAAAGCATTTCAAGAGCTTCTGTAAGTGTCATGTTGGTAAGACATTTGCGACCAGGTCTGACCAGATCTGTCTGTTCCCATATATCCTCGTGACAAGGCAAGACTGCATCGACGTCGTCGAGTCGCATGAGAGGTTTGGCTTGGAACTCGTACACGAACAAGGTATCAAGTGTCTGCCACATTTAGTCTGCTGCCACAAAAGTATCAACGGAGTTCGTTACCCATATCATCATTCCAGTACGAATTTTCGACTCTTGTGCTAGCCATGCACTAAAGATGTGGTTGTATCCAGGTTTTGTCAGATCGTTCAGATTTCCAAACCTTGTGGTATCCGCGAGCAGTTCCATCGAATGACAGGCCTCTACTAGGTAGTGTCGGTTTACAAAAGCATCGTCTAGCAAAGTCTTATTCCCGCTATAAAGTAGACAAACGGTATTTAAAAATGCCGGCCTGTAGCAAAGGCAGGGCAGGACCGACACGATGGAAAGTGGCGCGGCCCGGGATGTAAGCCATGCTTTCTTCATCCACTGCGCCTGGTCTCTCCAAGCCATACTTAGAACGCGTTAAGATAGCATTCAGCAGCCGAGCAAGAGGTTCGCCGAGCTGCGAATGCCGAGGATCATACATGTACTTGGAGCCCACGACTACCACGGCAAGCAAAAGATGCCAGTTGTTTGAAGCGTCATCTGCAAACGTTGATCTCCGCAAGAATGGGAAAATCGGATGAAACTTTTCAAAGTAACGACGCACAAAGAGGGAAACGTGAATCTGCGTAGGCAAATCTGACGGTTCAATCTCGATGGTACATCTGCGTGCCTCTGTGGTAATGCCTTCTAAAAGCGATTGATAGGCTTCGGGTGACGAGTATGCAATCATGTCCATCTCATGCGGCGTAGTCGGCATGTTGGCTTCGGTTGAGTTAAGCTGAGCTGTTTCGGTAGAATCTGAGTCCTGAGTCTTGCCACCAAACGGCGCTCTCGCGCCAGTTCCGTCGACGTAGTATTTATTCTTGGTCGCCTTTGATGGAGATAGGGAGGTAGCATCCCATATATTAGAGGTTGCATTGAAGGCAGTAGGGTTTTTATCTGGTGAGATTTGCATTGCTGTGGTCGCTGTATGTGCAGGTGTGATAAGAGCAGTAGGACATGCCCACTGCTCCGTGTTGTCATGAGTAACGTGTCCCAAGTTCATAAGGAAGGCATCCATATCTGGCGGCTCTCTGTATTGAGGGGATAGCCAATTGGTATCTAACAAACCTAAGACAGGTGGCGCCATATGTTCTAGATTGGCTGCATATTCCCCGGCAGTCGGCCACGCCCAGGCTGCGGCGTTAGAGTCCTCCAAAGCGCCTCCGAGATCAGCTGTTACGGAGTCGCGATTACTATAGTTGCTACTCACGTCTAACTGCGTGCCATTCAAGCCCGAGGGCACTGGTGATTCTGTCTCACTGGGGACCATGGATGTGCTTCCTTGTGTGTGACGTCCAAGGGGATACTGGCAATCGGAATTGCGTTGGGAGCACCTACGGCATGGTCGGCCGCGCGAACATCGCACGCGATCCGAAGCGCATTGCAAACAAGCGCGCGAGTTTGGAAGCGGATCCGCGACACTATCGCGCTCTTTATGTGCGGCTAAATGGCGACGGAGAGCATCGCGGCGCGAGAAAGACTTCTGGCAGGAAGGGCAAGCGTAAGGTCTTTCGCGTGTGTGAATCCTCATGTGACGGGTGAGATGGTCTTGTTTGCCGAAGCTTCGATGACATATGGAACACACTGCCAGCTCGTGTGTATTTGGAGAAGACATACTGAGATGACAGGAGTGAGGACTATGGAAGACGTGTAGTTGCAACTTGCCAGCCAGCTTACCTAACCGACGGCAGCGGGGCAACAGGGGGCTGTCATGGTCATGCATCACTAGTGGCATGCCTAGCGCCACACCTCTCGCCTCCTCAACTTTGATTATATTGAGACCTTCAGACCCGCTCGAAGACTGGCATGACATCTATCGGGCTCTCTACTTCGACCGACTCTCCGCCATCCCATGTGTGCTTCTTCCAAAAGCACTCCCATTTCTGTCCATTCGGCAAAGGCGGGAGGTATACTGCCTTCTTCCGCTGCCCCGCAGCTAAGATCGGGCACACCAAATACTTGTCACCATACATGTACTGGTCCTCAATCTCCCAGCACTTTTGATCATGCGGGAACTCGTAGAAGAGCGTTCTCATGACAGGTGAGCCCTCCAGATGCGCTTCTTCCATTAGCTTCCGCGTATAAGCACGTAGGTCCTCGCGGATCATCATGTACTTCTTGCAGATGTCGTAGACAGCTGGGCCATAAGACCAGACCTCATTATCTCCGCCGCTCCGGCAATCTGGGCTTCCTGGGGATTTCGGTTGGCGTGGCTCTCGATCACCATGCAGTCGCATGACCGGACAGAACGTTCCCCATTGGAACCATCGCACAAACAGCTCTCGGAACTCTTCGTCATTTGGATTCCCTCCGTGAAAGCCGCCAATATCGGTTGTCCACCAGGGCACACCAGAGAGGCCCATGTTCAGACCGGCGGCTAACTGGTCTCGGAAACTGGACCATGACGAGGAGATGTCGCCGCTCCATACGAGTGCCCCGTATCTTTGGCTACCGGCCCAGGCGCAACGAACGAGGTTCACAATATTCTCTTGGCCTTCTTTTGCCATTCCCTCATAAAATGCTCTAGCATACTCTCGAGGAAAAATGTTACCTATGCGGATGAGTTAGCATATATACCATATGCACCCGCTGAGTAGGTTAGATTTACGTACCAATTGAAACGTTGGGGCCCAAATGGTAGCGGTAGTTATCAAAATCGTAGTGTCGATACTCGGGCTCAGCTTCGTCCAGCCAAAATACCTTGATGCCTTTCTTGTAGTAGTTACTCTTGGCTTTGTTCCAAATATAGTCACGTGCGGCCGGATTAGTTGGATCGAAGTGGATGGTCTGTCCCTGAAAGGTCATCGCTGTTCGTACGCCACGCTCTGTTCTGATGAGCAGACCCTTCTCGACCATCTCTTTATAGTTCTCTGAACGTCTATCCACCGTCGGCCAGATTGATACCATAAGCTCAATTTTCAGTTCCTTCAGCTCCTTTACCATTGCGTCTAGTACAGAGATCAGCTAGAATAACCTGGGAAGGTTTGTCTGAGATCACAGAGGACTAGGTCATCTTACCTGGGTCAGGCCAGTACTTTTCATCAAATTTCCAATCACCCTGCATGGTCCAATGAAAAAAATCGATGACAATGAGATCTATAGGTAGTTCTCGGCGTCTGTATTCTCGTGCGACCTGCAGAAGTTCTTCTTGCGTCTGGTACCGAAGCTTGCATTGCCAGAATCCTAACCCATACTCTGGCATCATGGGGGCCTATGAGATACGGCATCGTCAGTGTGTCGTTTGACATATCAGAGAGGTAATCTACCTTGCCAGTGGCCTCAGCGTAAGATCGAACAATCTGGGCAGGTGTATCGCTTGCTACGACCCAATAGTCGAGGGCCTTTGTTGACTGCGCTTCAAAGCTTATAATGTTCTTCCCAAAGATTGCATTTCCAATGGACGGGTTGTTCCACAAAATGCCGTATCCACGCGAAGATACTGCAAAGGGTATACTGGCCTGAGAATTACGGTGAGCGAGCTCGAGCTGAGTACCCTTGATGTCGAGGTATGGCTGTTGGTACTGGCCCATGCCATATATCTTTTCCTCTGGATCCAGACTCTCGAATCTAGCAGTGAGATGATAGTCTCCTCCAATGATGGGTTTGAACTCCCGAGCCTCGACCTCCAAAGCACTGCACTTGGGGTCTAGGATGTCGCGCCGGTCACGGACGTACTCCTCCAACAGAAGTTTCCCACTGGCATAGTCGAACATCGTGAGCTTGCCTCGCTTGGAAACCACGACTTTTATCGAGCCATTGACCAGGGTAGCTAAATCGTTGCTGGCTTCGATCTTGGCGGTGGTACTGGGCTGGGGTAGGAGAGCCCAGTCTTCTTGTGGCATGGCTGACATTTTGGTGGCGCGGATGCGGACCGCGTTAAGGCCCCATGGCTCGATCCAAAGCTGTTCGGCATCATACGTGAAAACTAACCGATTCCCATTGGAAGAAAACATGATGGAAATCTCGTAACTTCTCGGAAGCGTTTCAAGTAGGGTTACGCTATCTGAGGTAGAGCAGGCAGCGCAGAAACAGAAGTTGTTCCCGTATTATATACTGGCAGTCAATCACATCATGACAGGTCACAACGACCTCGGAAGAGTACAATTTACCAGAGTACCGGAGCTTTGCCCGACGTAAGTGGCTGCTGAGGCCGAGAGTCGCACGACGGCCGAGAAGCTACCTTTCCCCATCGGGACCCCCACCGGGATCGCCGTCTGGTTCCACACTACGCTCCATACAGCCTTTTGTCCTTCTACTTCCGAGCACGCGCGTACAGACTTAGCCGCAAGAACCTTGTGCATAATCCTGGCCTCCTGCGCTATTGCCGCTGACTGTGTGGGGTAAGACGTCCATGTCATGCAGGTTCGTGGAAGCAACGGACCCTGTCCACATCAGTGATACTGAATTGGTAAGGCTTAGATTCCTCCATTTGTGCTTAACGACCGAAGTGAAGACGACAACGTCGAATGTACAAATACTTCAAAATGCATGCTGCTTTCTCACATTGCCTTAGCTTGTGTGTGTGTGGGTTAGTGACATCGATGCTTTGGAGCAGATGATATTGTAGCAGCAGTATGAGCAAGCAGCTAGAAGGCGATCCCAACATATTTTCGTCAGCTTGTGTTCTTCTGTGTTTCCACAGTTGGTATAATAGACGTTTTCGAACATGATATGTCGAGAGAATGTCAATGTCATATACGGCGGGTATTCTTCTTCTGTCAGTGTAATAGGAACAATAGAAGATCTCATGGTTATTAGCAGAGCTTATCGGATCTTAAATGATGCAGATTATGCTCCTGGGTTCAGTACAGGGACATGCACCCTGAGCCCTTTATCGCAGATGACAAGCGCATAATCTTCAAAGTGACATTAATGCTTAGCCGCGGATTTTCATTAAATAATATTATAGCAGCAATATGGAAATGTAGTTGACGAGTCATCCTCGCACCCTCTCCCGAGTAAACTGTAATTTTTACTTAGAAGTCGTTCGCGGGGCAAGAGTAGACGGGGTGATCTTTGCACGGGTCCAGTGGATCTGTACGAGAAGCTAGAGATGATACTTGTCGCGCGCACACCCTGCATGGAACCATGGAGAGATATTAATTGACCTCACGAGACCTGTCCCGTATTCCCTGATATCAAAGATAAGATTAGCATTTCTTGTGTTCGAACTGGCCACCAAGAGCCCAGGTGGTGATATGTGGACTGAGAAAGAGAGTGTAGACACAGATCGCTTCCTGTCTTATGCCATTATCGTACGTAACCTGTGATTATAACGTCGCTGTATATCGGGCGCTCCTTACTGAGCCATCTGTCCAACAAATGTCTAGTAGGTGCAAAGAAGGAAATTAGCATTCACTGAGGGGTCCGTGCCAAGCCTTGCAACTATAAGAGCGCTACCGACTGCCACGGGGTCTCTGCTCCTCACCTCAACTCTGGACGCCCCACCTGTCAAGACACACTTCCTTATAACTTTTACCACATCATGTCGCAAGACACGCCGGATCACCCGTCATCGTGTGCGTCCTGTTCTGATGAGATCGCGGCCCTCAAATCCCGCATGAATGAGCTCGAACACAATAACGCCAATCTCGCTGAGCGGGCTGCGAGCGCAGAGACGAGCCTGGGTGGCGCCACAGTATGCATGGCAGATGCCAATAAATATGCAGCCGAATGCGAGGCAAAGATGAAAGCTGCGACTGCCCGCGCCCAGGCTCGTTATACTGAGAAGCTTCATGCCAATAACGAGTCAAGAAACCTTCAGAAGCAGGTCGACCAACAGAAGTTCGACTTGCACGATTATCACGTAAAGACCGATAACTACTTCAACACTTTGAAAGTCCAGATCAAGAAACTGGAGGCAGAAAAAAATGAAGCTGGCAAGTCTGCATTGGAGGTCCAAACAGAGCTTGAAAGTTTGCGTAATAAACTCACAGCGGCTCTTGAAGAGAACCAGAGGCAGAAAGCGGAGTGGAACAATAGCAAAGAGCAGATCAAGGCTGTTGTTATGAAGATGAGCAGCGATCTCAATGCAGAACGCGCAAAGGTCGCAGCGTCCGACGAGGACATCGCGGCTCGCATTGACGCCAGCAAGAATGAAGCGACGAGAGAAGCAACGGTAAAGTACCAGAGCGAAGTGAAAGATATGGAAGCAAGGTTCGAGGCTCGGTTAGCGGAAGTGATGCACAAGTCGCAGGAGGATCTGAAGGTGGCCGCAGCAGATTCGCTTTCCAAGGAACAGCGTATGCTAGATTGCAACGGCAAGTTGAAACAACAGCTAGACGATGCACGTAAGCAGCTGGGCCTACGCAGTAGGCAGTTGCAGGCGGCTCTACAGTCTCTACAGAGCATGCGCGACAATCAGCAGAATCTCCCAGGAAGCCAGCAGGGCCAACAGAGCTCGCCCCAGCAAGCTCCCAACACCAACAAGCGCAGAAGGGTTGATTCCATCGGGTAATTTATAACGAACTCAGTTGGGGCAGAACACCAGCTAACATGACCAGTACCGGCAGCTTCCCAACTCCAGACTCGCAACGCGCACGCACGCGCTCTTTGCTCTCGAACAACGATTCCATATTCGAAACCCCACACGCGAAGTCAAACGCCAATATTGCGTTGCAGGGTCAACAGTACAGGATGTCACCCCATGGGGCTAATATATCAAGCGGCTCTCCAGCACCAATGGCATCTGTCCGGCCTTTCCAACAAGATTATAAGGCTACCTTCATGGGAAGTCCGCTCGGCAACAATATCGGTTCAACCCAGCAAGTCCAGCCAATGCAGCAGCCTATGTATATGGGTAACTTGTCGCCTCTGGACCAGGGCCAATCCCTGCAGAACGCAAACATGGGCAAGATGAGCACGTCGTTTCTACACCAGAGCCAGTTCTCGCAAAGCTCGCACATGGGCAACATGTATAACATGGGTAACATGGGTAACATGGGTACCATGGGCCACATGGGCAACATGCAGTCTCTAGCGTTTCCTCCGGTCCCGGCGAATTTGGTATTGAGCAGCATGGTAGATGAGCATCCGGACCAGCCAGCTTTTCAGCCCCAGACGCAGAATGCGATGGGTATGGATTCGTCGCCTTGGCCTATGCCGCAGCCCATGATGGGTAACAGCCCACATGTATTCCCGTCAAACGGCGCAGACATGATGAACACAACTGCATACTCTCCGCAAGAGATGATGGGCGGTAGTCAACTCGCTGTATCCGAATCGCCCGCCCCGACGTTGCAAGGAACCACCTCCATCTGTTCCACTCCTGCCCCTCGTAGCGCCACTTCTGCATCCGTACGCATCTCCAGGGCTACCACCAGACGCGGACGCACCGGTGGCCCACAAAAGGTCCCCTGCGTAAACTGCTACAAGAATTGGTGGGAAGACAGCTGCGACGCCGGCGAGACGTGCGTAAACTGTGCACTCGAGAACACGGACTGCATCCGACAACGCTGCTTCTACTTCTCCACTGGTTGCTCCAAGCGTCAGTGTCCTACAGTGCACGAGGGCGATACGCGGTATACAGATGATAGGTTCCTGGTTGATCAGAACAAGGCTGGTAAAAGGCCCGGACGTGTTGGAAAGAGCACTGATGCGTTGACAGCTCCGACGCTTAGGGGAAAGCAGGGTCAGGATGGGGTGGTGAACTAGTGGCTAGATGGGTTGGTGTGGATCAGTGGCTCTTTGGGAGAAAGATGTAGGGCATTCATCTTGAGTCGTTGACGTTGTCTTTCAGGTCCGGCATAGGCAGCGTTTGGGTGCATCCGGTCTGCCATAGTCGGTGTATCTGGCAGCTCTAGAATGGGCGGGTCCTTACGATATGCATGATTGACTGATTATGGAACTGCGAGCGATGGCGGGGTTGCTATCCTTCTCTTCTCCGACGATGTATTTGTATACTAGCTTTAAATTTGATGCTTACTCCACGAGAGCGATGGCGAGGTTGCTGTGAGTTCGGACCTGCAGTGGCCTCGAGCTACCTAACACGGCACCGGTACCGGTACCTACCGTACCGGTATAGACATTTCTGCCACGCGCCACACACGGAGTACTCGACTAGTTTGCGCCACATACTGGCCAGCCCTACGCGATAGTAAATGTCGGCTAGGCAATTGCTACTATGACGTAGCCGTGCCTCTATATTCCCGTAAACCCTATTGACCTACTCCGTATGTACTCGCGATATTAAGATAGGCGTCGGCGGGCGGCGGTGGCGTCGGCCTGGGGCGCACCCACCCCACCAATCCCCTTCCCGACTAGCCCAGCTGCAGCTTCAGGGTTTTCACCACACCCCACAGCTACCAAGCTCCGCTTAGCTACAGCTTGCCCAGTCTTGTACAGTATGCGGCCTTTTATTATCTCCCAATCACCCGTGTAGCCCGGTGTACGGGGCGGGTCCCACCAACAAACACTCACTTCTGCGCCGCGGGCCTGGCCTTGTACAAAACATGCAATCATCGCCGCGTTCCGCCATCACCTTTCGCTAGCTAGGGCAAGGGCAGGGTACCTACGGCTAGGCGACTAACGGATGGCGTGCGTATAGAAGAGCCTTGACCCGCGCGTTCGCGGGAGGTGGACATCTTCTCGTTATTTCCCTTCTCTAGACAATTTTTCTCTTCATCGCAAACCAGCTTTGCAATGGCTTCGAATGAGCCCGGCCTTGCGCCTCTGAGCGCGCCCGCTTTCGACCCCACCAAGGGTGCCGTCCATGTCCCCGTAAATTCGGATACACCAGTCGCACCCGACCAGTTTGACGAGCGATATGAGACGTCAAAATGGGAGCTCTGGGCATATTACTGGTACGCGACAGCCAACAATCCATCATCACCATCCGTCCATCGTACCTGAAGCTAACCCAACATTTCTCTACAACAGCTACTATGTCGGCGATAACGGACTTACGCTATTCAACTTTGGGCCGACGGCTTTCCAAAACCTCATGTACTTGGCCGCAGGCGATTCCGAGATGCTTCGTTTCATGGGCCGGGACCGGACTATCAACTCGATTGTGCTTCTCTGCAATGGCATCAGTTTTGCCATTCAGATTGTCGTATTCCTCATCTTGGGTTCTTTTGCCGACTTTGGGACATGGCGGCCGAACATCTTGATTGTCCTTTCCATGATCGCATACGGAATCGGTTTCGGGTGGCTGGGCGTCCATACCCAAGACAACTGGCACGCTGGCGTTGGCCTGTACATTGTGGGTCTCATTGCCTACCAAACCACCATCACCTTCTGGACAGCCGCTTTTCCCGGCCTGGCGCGCAACACGCGGGAGCTGAGGACGAAAGCAGAAGAATTCGCCCAAGGAACCATCACTCGGGACGAGTACGACTTCGCCGACATGATGAAACGCAACGAGATCTCCAACACGGCTTTTTACGTACAGTCTGTTTTCGAGATACTCATCCTGGCTGTCATCGTAGGCATAATGTTTGCCCTCAAAGTCAACGACAGCGCCGCGAACAACAACCGGGGTCTTTCCGTCCTCATCGCCTTCGCAACGGGCGTGTGGATTCTGTGCGCCCTGCCGTGGTTCATCCTCGAGAAGAGGCGGCCTGGTCAAGACCCCGGAAAGACAAACATCGTCATGGCAGGCTTCAAACAGCTCGGCTACGCAATCTCCCAGATCTGGCAACTACGCCAAAGTCTCGCCTACCTGGTTGGCTACTTCCTCCTTGGCGACAGCCTCAATACCACCGTCACAGTCATCGGAACCCTACAGAACGAAATCGTATCCTACAACAGCTTGCAACTAACCTACCTCCTCATCGTTGGCATTGCCGCCCAAGCCGTCGGCATCGCAGCCTTCTGGCGCGTCCAGAAGCACTACGGCCTCTCTACCAAAACCATGTTCATGGCCGTCGCCATCTGCATCGTCCTTCTCGACGGCTGGGGCATGATCGGTATCTGGACGCAAAAATTCGGCTTCCACAACAAGTGGGAAGTCTGGGTCTACCAAGTCTTCTACGGTCTCGTCGTCTGCCCCTGGTACAGCTACTCGCAAACTATGATCTCCGAAGTCACGCCGCGCGGCAAAGAGTTTTTGTTCTTTGCCCTCTTCTCCATTGTCGGCAAGACGAGTGCGTTCATCGGGCCGATTGTGAGTTCTGCCATTATCGATGACACGGGGAACAATAGTAGTCCATTTTACTTTTTGTTTGCGTTGAGTTTGGCAAGTTGTGTGTTTCTGTGGTGGTGTGTGGATGTAGAGAGGAGTCGGGTGGAGCAGGAGGCGTTTTTGGAAAGGGAGAGGAAGTTGAAGGCTGTAGAAGTGGAGGGCGACGAGGAAGGGAGGCTTACTTGAGGGGGTCAGTGCGGAAACGTTTATTGCGGAATCAAAGTGTTGTGATGGCGATGCCAGATTTACACCAAACCCCAGTTATACATGGCTGTCGTGCCAAGTCCTCGCATAGTCGACGTGAGTGCACTGGGACATGATATCACGCTCGGCAGATTTACCCATGGGTACAACACCAAGGCAATGTCTTTGAAGCAGAATTCTGCGAGTTAAGAGCAAAAGAGGGCAATTACCGTCGACAGCAGGCTTGCATGAACGTTGCTGAATACCAAACTAATCGTCAGCGAGTCCTTCTATCAAAGGCACGGACGACGACCGTATGTGTACGGATTAGAACCCCGACTATCTAGCCATGACAGTGGTAGTGTTCCCTAACCCCAAGCTAGCGTTATTCTAATCGCTTTGTTGGAAATGCCAAGATCAATCAACGAAATTGCCATGTGTAGATGCAAAGAGAACGAAAAAGGAAAAATAAACGCTGATCATTATAACATACATGACTAAAGCCAGGTTAAGATAGGCAACGAAAAGTAGTAGTAATACATAGTATACACGAAGCTAGCTAAATAAGAAACTGCCGAGTAAAAGCGGGAAGAAGAGAAGGATTTACAAGAAACAAGGAGATTTTGCTAGCCATACATGCCTCGGTGCGTATGGTTATACAATCGCCAGAGGCTTCCAATGCAGTACAATTCTGCCGTATCAACACCATGGATGTGGTGATGACACCGGTAATTCTCCAAGAACGGCCGGCCAATGTATGGAGGATCGTGCGCCGGGTCGGAGTGCACGTGATGGAAGGGTACATGTCCAAGCCTCTCGATTCCGCTCCACTTCATACGCATACACGTCCACTTGATCCACCAACACAACCCCTCACCCCAATCTTTAGGGAAACGTTGGATCAAACTCCAAAGTATCCATCCCCCAAATCTCCACATGCTTCACACTTTCTCTACTTACCACCTGAACTCTCCTAATGGGCCCAGCCTTCAATCCATTTATACTGGTATCGCTTCCATGACCATCCCCATCCTCTCCCCCACCTCCATTCCCATTCCCATTCACCATCCCCTCCTTCCTCGGCGGAAAACATACATTCCCCAACTTAAACACCAACGCATCTCCCAGACCCAAATACTTCAGATTCCTATACTGTGGACGCCAAAACTCCGTTGCGATGGCGAAAGTATGCAAATCCATGTCTGTGACGTCAAAGTTCATGGTTACGACTTCGTTGCTGGGGTTGATTAGGATACGTAGGGCAGTTAACTTGGGCATGAAAGCCACGATTTGGCGTAGCGTTTCGAGGGAGGGGAATGCGCAGGCGAAGCCGAATTGTTCGAGGTCGGGCAGGGCCTTGGAGAGGCTGAAAAGGGTTTCATCGGAGAGCACCCAGAGATCGGAGAGGAGGAGGTGGCGAATGCTGCGGTGGTTGGTTTGGATGGCGGCGATGTATCCGCTTCCAAGGCTGCGACACTCTTTCTCGGCTATGGTGATGGGCATGTTATTTGGGCTTGTGGAAGCCGGGGTGTAGGGTGTAGATGTAGTGTTAGTCGGCGGAGAGGTGGGTGTGGTTGCGGTGCTATCTGCCCTGGACGAATCCTTGTTTCGTCTACTCACGTTGTATATACGCTCCATGCCTTTGATCGTGGACAGGACCCGTACACCTTCCTTATCAACGTGGTCGGTGCGAAGCATTTTCAGATTCGGCGGGGTTTGCGGGGTGCCATGGACCCTCCACGAAGCGTCGGTGAAGACTGTCACAGCGTCGGAAGCACCCATCGAGTTGATGACAGTAGCCTCTGTCGTATATTCGTTATCAATGACATTGGTGAGGTCGTCGCTGGAGAAGCGGGTATATAGATTGTAAATTGCCATGCGTTTTACCTGAATCGAGTATTTGGCTGCTACGCATCGGCCAAATATAGACATCAGGTTGACCGACTCCTCGCCAGCTGCGCGCATGCGCGGGCTCCAGTGAAGCTTGAGGTTCTGGAGCTTCTTGGATCCGAGTACTAGCAGCGATATATCGTCGGGGTAGCATAGCGGATCGATGTTGTACACGACCAGAGTGGTCAGGTTCGGCAACGGAGAGATGATGGTGGTCGGGCGCGGGGTCCGTCGTATTTGGCACCGTATCGTCAGTGAAGTTAGCGACGTCTTGTCTACAAGGCCCTGATAGACTGTCTGTAAGGGAGGGGTGTTGAGTTCCCAGCTGCGCGCATCAGCAACTATGTCGAAGGCTCCGGGCGCAAAACATACGCAAAGACTTTGAGGTTCTTCATCTTGTCCAGCGCGGCGCGCAAGACAATTTGCAGCACCATGCTGTTGTCCGGCACCCGCCCCTGCTTGTAGTCGTCTGCATCGTGCTCTCTCCAGTCACCCCGGACGCGGAACGACTGTATGTAGTTGCCAAAGTTGCGTGAAATCAGCGTGTTCAGCCCCATGGCGAAAGGGCTGCCGTTGCCATAGCCCTCAGGCCGGCCATCGATGTATCGTATCTCCGAGTATGAGTGCAGGGTGACATGCTCATACAGGCGTGGGAGCATCATATAATACAGGAGCCGCGACGTGCGCGTAACGCGCGCGAGGTCGCCAACATCGTCGAGCTGCCGTTGTTGTCAACATCACCCGATGAGGTCATCGATGGCGTTCCTGCCGCGCAGTCACACATACATATGAGAGGATAAGGTGGATCAAGTGCAGTGGTAGCTCCTTTGCATGTGTAATATCTGCATGCGATCGCGCGGGGCTCGTGAACCACGCATGCACCGGCGCCGTGATAGGGTTGTCGACGAGAGGTATGGCCGGGGCTTGCGCGCGTGTGGAAGGATGGGGCGGTTGCGGCATGAGGTTAGATGGGGGCAACGCATGTGTAAGACAAGCAGAGATGAGTCCGGATTATCATGGTGGTGCACCCAACATCTCTGTGCAACCATTCATCGCGATTCTTTTTTGGTCACAGCGGCGGACGTACAGCGGGCCTATGGTGACCTATACCCCGGATGTTTGATTCGCTTGCCGTAACATCCGACCCGGCCGTATTGGTCCGACAGGGTCTGTACTCTGATACGAGCCTCAAGTCACGAGCATGTCGCTAACGTATTCGTCGTATAACGGCAATAACGCGGCTTCCTACTGGCTAGATCCTCATACGAACTATGTACAGCCGCAGGAGCATCATGTTTCACTCAAAAGTACACACAGTGAAACACTTGCTTGATCAAAAGATAATTCAAAATGCCTCGCACAGAGTTCATCTATACTGACTGCATTGCGGGGATTACCCTCACACGCTGAAAACTCTCACCGACGTATCATCGCTCGCAACAGCAATCTGCTGCCTCCCCCCATCCCCCCTACTACCAGGCCGCCACACAATCTGATTCACCGACTTTGCCGGCAGCAGCTCCTTCGCCAACATACTCACCTCAACCTTATCTAGCCCATCCACCGCCGCAGTCGCAACCCCCACATCCCCATTTTCCGTCCCAAACGCAAACATAACCTTGTTTTCTATTACAACAGCACAACATGCCACTGCTGTAACTGCCGCATCCACCATCACTGCCTTGACTAGCTCCACCTCTCCCTCCGCAACCCGCCAGATCTTTACGCTCTTATCTCTCCCTGCAGTCAAGAAGATTGGCGTCTCCACCAGCGGCGTCCACGCCGCACCGAGAATCATCCTCGAATGGCCTTTTGGATTCGCATACTTGAGAGTGTAAACCTGTGACTCTGTATCCCCCCTCTGCCAAAGCACCCACTGCCTATCCCGCCCCACACTAAGCAAAAACCCATCATCTTGAGAAAATTGCAACGCGGTAACAGTAAGTGTGTGCGCTTTCAGTGGGGGTTTGATCTCAAGCCACTCCGTCGTGTCGTACAGGCGGATAACAGCGTGGTCGAGGGAACTGGCGCGGCACGCGGTCGCTACGAGCCGCCCATTTTTGCTGACGGCGACGGCTGAAATTTCGTAGCCGTGACCATAGAGTTTTTCGGTTTCAGGCCAAAGGAGGTGGCGCGCAAGGTGGTCTTCGAAGGGAGGATGAGAGAGGGCAAGGGTAGATTTGAGGACTGTGGTGGAGGGGTCTGCGGGTTCGTCGTTATCGTCTGCGGCGTTGTTGTCGAGCGCTTCAGATTCGTCGTCGATGGCTTGGATGGCCTTGTTGGAAAGGCCGAGGACGGGGATGTTGGCGGCGTCGGGGAGGGTGTCGATAGATGTAGACTTTATGTCGCAGAGCTTACTGAGCATCTCTGCCACACCTTTTGGTTCGTCGAAAACACGGAGCAGTTTCTCGTCTGCACCCGATATGAACTGCGTATCCGAAACTGCATCCACGCAGTTGAGGTCGTAGCCGTGAATCTGGGGCCGCGAGAACTCGTGCCAGGATTTGCTGGAATCACGTTTCCACTGCGAGTAGAGGCGTGAGGTTTGATCTGAGCTGGTGGTGAGCAGGTATGTGCCGTCTCGGGACCAGGCTACGCCTTTCACTTCGCGTACATGCCCAGTGATAGCGACTTGCTGTGTCCACATGTCTTCTGCGGCAGCGTACGTCCATTTGCGCCAGCTACCCGTGCGTCCTAGCGATACGACGGCATTGCCGTCTGGCGACCACAAGCCTATCCAAAAGCCTCCCGCACTACCAGTTGCACTCGTGGACCCCTTTTGCGCACTAATCTCGCCCAGGCGCGTGATACATATCCAGACACCAGAGGTAGAATCAGACTCCCATATCGCCAGGGAGTTGTCTTCAGACGTGGTAAGCAGCTGAAGTTTCCCGTCGCGATGGCGCCATGCAGCTTGATAAATCCAATCTTCATGTCCCAGGAGCAGAGCTTCGAACGTGATGGAGTACTTTGCTATAGGACAGTTGATCCAGTGTGCCTTGTTCGATAGCGACTTGCCCAGACCTCCTAAAGCAGGATCATTAAGAGCACCACTGGCAGCGGGGAGTTCGTCGCCGCGGTGCAGTCGCCAAAGCCGGATGTACTTGTCTTGGCTGGCTGATGCGAGTAGTAGATCGCTGGCGGGATCGGACGTCTCCCTGGTAAAAGCAAGTGCGCGGATCCATCCCTCGTGGCCAGTAAGCGTTGCCGAGAGTGCGAATTGTGAGTCTTGAGATACAAAGATTTGAATTGTGCTGCGAGTACCTGCGACTGCTAGAACAGTGGATACCTCGTCTAGCTGCGCGAGTGCGAGGTTCAAGGGAAAGTATTTTGGGGAAAGGGAAATCGTCTGTACTAGTTCGGCATCAATAGTAGTAAAGTCGGCGTCGTGGATCAGCTTCCAGATTTTCACTGTCCCATCAGATGATCCTGTAGCAAATGTATCGGATCTTGGCAGTACAGCCACTCTCGTAACAGATTGCGAGTGTTCGGCTAAGATCGTTACACATTCAAATCGATCACCCCGTCGACCTCTCCATATACGAATGGTGTTGTCAGCCGCGCCACTGAGCAGCACCGAAACATTTGCCGACTGCGTTGGAAAAAACTTGACAGCATTGACAGCCTTTGTATGACCATTCAAGATCGCCTGTACCCCGTGGAGTTTTGAGTTCTAGGTTTGGTGAGTGAATGAGTCGAAAGGATATAGGTACTTATGTCATTGGAAACTTCAAACTCACCTGCGGATCCCAAAGCGCAACGCCATTGTCAGAACCGAAAGCCAACAGTTGCAAGCCAGCGTCGTCCCAGTCCGCAGCAGCAGGATTCCTGTTGCCCCCTATGGAGATGAATTCGGAGGTTATATTCATATTTCGTGGCCGCGGGCGTTGTTCATGCGCGATCTAGTCATCCATCCTTTCTCAGGATTTCTTTGGCGCTAGTCTCGCTTAGCAGCCAGGGTAAGAAGTAGGGCCTATCTTTAGCCCTTCTACCTAAACAATCCCAAACGAGCTTCCATCCATTCATGATATTTTACACTAGTTAAAATGTCGGACGATGCCACCATTCCCATGACAATCGAGTTCAGGTATCATCTCCCAACCCTTCCGCGTCGGACTCCCAACCACTAAATCTTCTACCATAGCGGGGGCCTAGAGATCCTCTTCGCCAACCAAAAGAAGTACAACATCTCTCTGCCCAGCAAAGATGAATCTGGGGACCCAGCAACCGTCGCATTCCTCGTCCGATACCTCTGCGACCATGTCATGAAGGACCCCAGAAAAGAACTTTTTGTTCTAGACGACACAGTGTATGCCCCCCTTTCCCCGCCTCAAAGCCATACGTGCACGAAAATTTAACAAACATACCAGCCGCCCAGGAATCTTAGTCCTCATAAACGAAGCAGACTGGGAGCTAGAAGGCGAAGACAAGTATCTAGTACAAAAGGACGATCACATCATGTTTGTGTCTACGCTTCACGGAGGTTAGGAACAGAATCCATGGTTGTGTGCGACGGAGGGTAATCGAAGTAGATAGCTGCCAGTTAAATAAACCCTTCGCAATTTGGACGAGTCAGGGCCTTGACTTCCATGACGCGGTAGCGTACAGCCAACAATGCGATACGGTTTATACGGTCGGATTACACGGATGACGTGGAACACCGTAGACTTAGGGGCTAACGGGCTGGTGTTTACGACGGTAGGGTTAGGGTTATAGCCGGCTTACGACAAGACTTGCATCGTGCTGTTGTTCTTACTCGCACATGATTTCGGCTGTTGAGATCGTCTTCGTAGTATATGTGACTGAAGAAAGCTATCTTTAGCCTGTGGATGCTACGTCATGGGTCTTCTACTTTTCCACGTAATACTCAGCTGAGATAAAAGTATGGGACGGCCGCAGGAGTATATGTGTCACAATCTTTCTTGCCGTGCTCGCCCGACGTTGTGCTGAGTGATATGGATTATATGTGGTAGTAGGTGCTTCGGAATGTGCTTGAGGAAGGTAAAGATACAGCTAGATCTAAGAGAGTGAGCAAAGATGGTTACGCGGGCTGGAGGCCTTGCGGACTTGTGTTCGTGGGGGTGATCTTGGAAGATCTTGTTGTCGGAAGTGGAGGTTGCTTGGTAGGTATGCCATGTCCAAATGCCAAGCCCACCCACGTCACGTGCTCACGTACCGGGAAAGCGCGTCAATGCCGGCACGGGCTTGCCTCTTGTTTACCTACCCTGTCAGTCACCACACTGCAATAATCACACAAATTCTAAATCAATGCGCCCATCATGTCTTCGGATGATGAGGACCTCAAGCTGGCGATGGCAATGTCGCTCCAAGACGATCATTCCGCTGGTGCAAGGCAAAAGGTTCCAGCACTTGGCAACAATGAGTCCATCGACCTCACTTCTGACACCGATGATGATGAAGATGTCTACAACGAAGACCTCCGACGTGCGATCACCTTTTCATTGAAAGAGGATAACAAAAATAACGTTACGCAGCCGGCCGCTACTAGTGACAGTTACGCCCCCGTGACGACGGTCAGCGCAGCGCCAGGCTTGATGGGTATGATGGATCGTAAAGCCATGGAGTTGGAGCGCCTCGCCAGACTGGGTAAGCGAAAGCGCGATGAATCACCAGAAAGCAGACCTTCAAAGCAGGTAGCTCGCTCCCCACCAGCGGCTGCGCCATCAAACGAGGGGCCATTATTGCAATACCCCAAAGGTGCGATCAAGCGTACATTTGCGGCAAAGTATCCACGAACCAACGACATCACCATCGATGAAGTCTTGGAAGCTCCTCATCTCAATATCGCTGTCATCAGCTCGTTCATTTTCGATTCCAATTGGGTCTACGAAAAGCTCGACCCATTGAAGGTTAAGCAACTCTGGTTAATGAATGGCAAATTCAGAGGCGAGGATATCAGGCAGAAACTCACCCAGGAATGGAGAGAAACCCGTGTTCCCAATCTGAAACTTCATTTCCCGCCCATGGGAGGCATGATTGTAACCATGCACAGCAAGCTGATGCTGCTGTCTGGCAAAGAGAAGCTACGAATCGTGGTACCGACGGCGAATATGACGAATTTTGATTGGGGAGAGAGCGGCAGCGATGAGGTGCCCGGTCTCATGGAGAATTCGCTGTTTCTGGTTGACCTTCCGCGGAGGAGTGACAATGGCGCCGGTGCCACGGTCGAGGACTTGCCACCTTTTGGTCGAGACTTGATTTTCTTCCTTAAAGCACAAGAGCTTGATTCCAACGTTATGGATGGTGTGCTTAAATTCGACTTTACGAATACCAAGCATTTGGCTTTCGTTCACTCAATGTAAGTTCGGTTCGAGGAGGTCTTGTTGTACAGATACAAGAGTCTCTAACATGGCACACACAGTGGCGGTTCACACAAGGCGGAACTAGAGCGGCCCACAGGTCTCTCCAGCCTCGCAAATGCTATCCGAGAATTACACCTCGATGACGTCGAACACATCGAGCTCGACTACGCTGCTTCCTCCCTTGGCGCTATCAACGATGCCTTCCTATCGCGCATCCATCTAGCCGCTCGCGGGAAGACTATTAACAAAGACAACGCAACAGTCCCCAACGTACGTGATCACTTTCGGATATACTACCCTACCAACGACACTGTCGAGAAGAGCATGGGAGGACCCAATGGTGCCGGTACCATCTCCTTTAGTAGTAATTTTTACAACGCGCCTACATTCCCCAAGGAGTGTCTGCGAGACTACGACTCGACGCGCCGTGGTATGCTATCACACAACAAGCTACTATTTGCGCGTGGTCGCAGGAGGTCCGACGGAAGACCATTCGCCTGGGTCTATGTAGGTTCGGCGAATATATCCGAGTCAGCGTGGGGCGGACAGAAGCTGCTGAAAAGCGGCAAAATGGGGAGCTTGAATGTTAGGAACTGGGAGTGTGGTGTGGTTGTGCCTGTACCAGAGGAGCAGCTGGAGCAGCATCTCGACTTGAAGGATGGTGAAGTACCGCTAATGAGCGTGTTTGAAGGGACTGTCGAGGTGCCGTTTCAGTTTCCTGGGAAAAAGTATGAAGGGAAAAGGCCTTGGTTGTTTGGTCCGTGATGATGAGCACCGCTGGATTTGGATAGGACGTTTTTTGTGGAATTACCTTGAGTAGGCCCTTATACTAACTTAGTATAGTACCAGCAATGCATCGCCAATACCAGAATAAAGGTCAAAGGAGCATAGCTTTAAGACTGACGAATAAATCTCATAAATACCTGCTTACGTTTATTACTTATAAGCTGTGTTGCCAAGATATGTCACAACCGAAGACGACTAAACAACTTGAAGACTAAGCGTAATATGACGGGTAATACAACATGTTTTCCATACGGCATGTATATCTAACTATCTATCTAACGAGAATCATATTCGCAATGAGAATCATACTAGCAACAAGTACAACAAGGGGTATGGGTGGGTATATCGCAAAAACTTATCTCTTTTCCATCTTCTAAACCTCCTCATCCTACATCCCACCAACCAATCACTCTCCTCACGCATACCGCGCCCCGGTACTCTTCTCACCACTCGGCCCCGCAGCTGCCATACCCATACCCGGCTGTCCCATGGCCATCGGATACTGTCCCTGCTGCATCCCCATACCCTGTTGGCCCATCGAATGCTGTGCATACATAGCCTGAGGCGGATACTGCAAAGCCTGCGACTGCGGCACCATCGTCCCATTCTCAATCATCTTCTGCACGATCCCAGCCGCCAACTTCTCCGCATCCTTCCCGACCTTCCCACGGCGCCTGCGATGCGTATCCACACACGCCCAGACAAACAATGCAAAATGCAGTACCAGGCCGAAAAACTGGCACACAACCGCCGTATACTCCACGTTAACGCGATGCGGCTTCTCCGCCCAAAGCTTATTAACATACGCATCCTGTTCCTCGCAATTGGCAAAGTCGTGATCGGAATACAAACTGCGTCTGCCGGTGCAGTTGCGGGGGCTACTCACGTAGCTATCGTCTTGTTCCCAGACCCACGTATTGTTTGTAGCGAGGACGTAGTCGCCGCCGCCGTTGGAGTTGTAGCTGTAGTCGTACATCCAGCCGTCGGGCCCGCCGTAAACGCCCCAGTCAAGGGTGCTGCGTAGGGCCAGGAGGGCCAACATTGCGGTTATGATGAAGGAGAGCCAGAGGATGAGGTCGATGGCTACGCGCAGGCCAGGGTGCACGGGCCGCTTGTGAAGAAGAAATACGAGGATGCAGATGGTGACCCAGATGATGGAGACGGTCCAGGTAAGTAAGCTGGGCCAGATGGACCAGAAGTCCCAGCTGTAGTACGAGCCATCGCCACTACGCGAGGTTATGATCCATCCGAAGCAACCGATGCCAATTAGGCCGGTTATGATGAGGATGGCCTGTAGCCCGATCTTGAATTTCCAGTAGCGGTCGCTGGCGTTGAGTTTGTCGTTGTAGGAGAGGCGCTCTACGGTCGGGGTGGCTTGTGCGGCTGCTGCCGTCGGGATTGGTGCTGTTGTCGGCGCCGTAGTGAGAGCGGTGGTGGGAACACCCGGCGCAGGGTTAGTCGCGTCGTGGGGCGTAGCATAAGCCGCATTATTAGCAGTTGTTGGTCGTGAAAAAGATCGAGGTGTTGGGTCTGAGGCTGCAGGCGCTACAGGGGATGATGCATCCCCGTGTGGCGCTTGTGGCACAATTGGAGCCTTCGAAGCAGACATTATTAGGTATTAAATAACGGTTGAACGAGTGTAAGACAGAGCGAGTGGATGCGCGAAAAGATGCGCAGAGTCAGCTAATAAGGAGGCATGAAGAAGGAGAGGAGCAGGCAACAGTAGAGAAAACCCGCATCGACCGTGCCGCGTTGGGCTGGTTGCCTGAAACTAGACGTATTGGAGTCTTAATTTAGCCTCACGATGCAGCGGAACATTTGTTTAGCGTTGAGAAAGCGACACAGGAACGTGTCTAGTGTGCCGTTTTCATGAGCTTAATCAGGCATCGCTTTCCTTTTTCGTTACGTCGAGATGGTGTCCTCCTATGTACGTGACAGGACGACAGGGGCCTTCGCTTCTACGAGGTGGTCTGCAAGCGCGGTCCCAGCATCGCTTATCAAATGATTTGTCGCGTCGTATACAATTATCGAAAAGCGATTAGATGAGGGTGTGCTATTGCATCCTCCACTGGATGCTACAAATTACGCGGCACATCTCATCGCATCTGGTACTCATCTAGAGCCATGCCTTTGGATATTTTCTTAATCAGCGCCTTCTTGAGGAATTGCTCACGGGCAAGGCTCCGGGTTTGCTATGACCGTATTAGCTTAGCAATGACAACGTGTCTTGCAATTATGAACTTACCTTGACAAAAACGTCTGTACTGATCCGGCCTTTATCCAAGGCTCGGCCCAGGACAAACAGTGCATCTGAAATGCTTCTCTCCTCCGCGACAAGCGTGTATAACTGTCCTCCAACCACGGTAGGTGCCACTAGCACGTCATCGACATCGGGTGCCTTCCTCCTCCTCGCATCCTCCATGACTCGATCTGCCTCAATCATGGCACCTTTCAACACTTGCTCATTGGAAGCAAGCGCCTCATCAAGTTGCTGGAGTTCGCTCAGCTCGGCCTGTAACCTGGTGTGTGCGTTCTGCAGGGCTGCTTGTTGCGCACGAAGTGGCGCCACTGCAGCCGTGTTGGATTCCACTGTTTGTCGGATCTGTGATACAAGTGCTTGGCTTAGGGCTTGGAGAAGTGCATCCTTCTCGGGGTTTGGTGGAACAGGAGGCACAGGTAATGGGATCTGGTTGCCTGATTGGGACGGTAATGTGACTTCAAGCGAATCATCGAGAAGGTCAACTGGAGGCTTCGGGGGAGGTGGCGCTTGCTGCTGCGGTGGTTGTGGATATTGTTGATATTGAGCATGTTGCTGTGGCGCGTAGCCTTGAGGTGGCTGCTGATACTGCTGCTGTGGTGGAGGGGGACCGCCGTATTGTTGTTGCTGGGGACCCGATGGACCTTGGTGCTGTTGCATATGCTGAAAAGCAGGTGGTTGTAGAGGCGCTGATTTCTGGAAGTGTGGTACCATTCGATGACTGTCGGGCACTATCGGGCTGACGGGACTGCCAAGGTCGACTGCCTGTTGGGGGTAGCCTTGTGCTTGTACTTGTGGGTGCTGATGCATCGATGCATGTGTCACTGGGCTCATGTCATAGCTCCCTTGTCGATTTGGCGCATACTGTTGCCCTGGAGGCTGCTGCTTCCACTGTGACGGCGCATCGTACGTGTTTCTCTGGGGTTGCTTCAATTGATGTGGTTGTGGGGGGTGCGGTGGCAGTGGAGGCGGTTTCGAATATCTGTCGTGAGGCGCTTGGGGTGTATGCCGGTTCTGTTCATGGGGTTTCGGCGGCTTCGGTGGGGGCGCTGGTGGTTGACCTGCTTGCGCTGGCGAGGCACTGCGTACTGAACGTCGCCATTCTTCAGGGGGAGGGGGAGGTACAGGCGGAGGTGCTTGTTGTGCGGGCGCATTATACTGTGGCTGCTGCTGTCTCGATCGCACTGGCGGCTCCTTTGCAAAGACGCCCCGTAGTACCGCTAGGAAGTCGAAGAGGGTTGACTTGTCCCAGTACTTTGCCCATTGCGCCAGGTAGGGATGATAGACTCTGCCGTCGGTGCTCACATGCTGACCTGGCCTCAAAACCATGTCATGCGCCGGCGTCACGTAGACAATCGGGGGTTCTCGGGGGTAAGCGTGAGGCACCCATATCGCTACCGGGAAGCCGTACGTCGCGCCACGAAAGGTGACAGGCAGCGTGCCTGTGAGAAGGAGGAGAAGAGTAGAGGCACCATTTTCATATGCTGACATGGTGAGTATATGCACTCATGATGCAAGGACGTGGTCGTACTGTAAAGCTCCGTCTTCGGACTAAGTGAAGTATGTGCGGAGAGCGCTTCAGCAGCGTCGTGGTATGTGCGATTTACATCAGTGTATTCCTGCTATCACATTAGCGCATTGCAAGTTGCGATTAGGATCGAGGCAGTTACGTTGAGGAGAACACTGTACAGCCAATTTAGTACTTTCTCAGGAACGGCTTGTGACATCGCAATGTGAAGGTGGGGGATGAAGTTCCGAGGTGCTTCGAAGCTAGCACCCCCTCAACACCTTGGCAGATCGTCATGTATCAGGCCAACTGCTTCTTCCTCATGGAAATATCATGGTCATCTCGTACGCCGATATTGCAGCTGGCCTAGCAATTTCATATTTACTATAATCACACAGATCTCGGAAACGCATGCGTGACATTATCAAATCGTTAATTGTTTGCTCACTGCTATTCATTCGTAGAGCTATCATATATAATACAGTGAATGGTAGTCGTGTTCCTCATATCCGCTTCAATGAGCGTGGGTATTATTTGTGCCAAAGGAATATACGCCATCATAATATACAAGTTCCGCCAGGGATATCAAACCGAAAGCTGCACTCAATGCTGGCTCCACTCAATCGTATTTAGGTCAACACCCTCTTGCACGAGCTCCCAGAGCGGACTGAGCTCGCGTAAAAAGGTCACTCGCTCCTTGACGGCTTTAAGGACGTAGTCGATCTCAGAGTCTGTGGTGAATCGGCCGATACCGAAGCGAATACTGCTGTGCGCACTCTCGTCACTGCTGCCAAGCGCTCGGAGCACGTAGCTAGGTTCGAGTGACGCCGAGGTACACGCACTACCAGAGGAGAGAGCAATGTCCTTTAGCGCCATAAGAAGCGATTCACCCTCGACATAGGCGAAGGATACGTTCACACAGCCAGGGTAATGCCGTTGTCGGTCGCCGTTCAATGTGGTGTGTTCGAGCGATAGGAGGCCTTCCAGTAGACGGTTCGACAGCGCAGTGATGCGCTTGGTGTCATACTGAGTATAGTTAGAAATATGTTCCAACCATATCATCATGTAACCAAATCAATAAAACAAAATCTCATAACCCCTGCACTGTTGTCAACATGGCGCGTCGACGGCACAAGGCCGCCTAACACTCTGAAAGCCATGCATGTATAGAGCAAATAATCATCGTGAAGCTGGAAGAAGGACGACCCTGTACGTACCTCCATCTCCTCTTTGCATATCCGCGCAGCCTCTCCCATGCCAATGGCTAGGGGAGGTGCTAGTGTGCCACTGCGCAGTCCTCGCTCTTGGCCACCGCCACTGATAATGGGGTCAAGCCTAACCCTGGGCCTACGCCGTACATAGCATGCACCGATGCCCTTGGGTCCATAGATCTTATGTCCGGAAATGGACATCAAGTCCACGTTCATCTTGTTGACATCGATGGGGATCTTGCCGACAGCCTGCGCCGCATCAGTGTGAAAGAAGACCTTGTTCTTTCGGCATAGAGCTCCAATCTCGTCGACGGGCTGCACAACACCAATCTCGTTGTTGACGGTCATGATGCTGACGAGGGCAGTATCTGGACGTATCGCAGCCTCAAGTTGGGCCATGTCGATGAGACCATTGTTCCCTACTGGCAGGTAAGTGACGGAGAAGCCCTCATCTTGCAAATGTCTACAGCTGTCAAGCACACACTTGTGCTCAGTCTGCGCTGTGATGATGTGCTTCTTCTTGCCTCCACGTCCGAAGAAGCGTGCTACACCCTTGATACTCATGTTGTTGCTCTCGGTCGCCCCGCTGGTAAAAATGATCTCCTTTGGGTCTGCACCAATGAGGTCGGCAATGTGCTCGCGAGCATCCTCTACGGCTTTGTCGGTTTCCCATCCATAAGCGTGGGTTCGCGAATGGGGGTTGCCGTACATGCCGGTCATAAATGGCATCATCTTGTCTACGACGCGCGGGTCCATGGGTGTTGTAGCTTGCATGTCTAGGTAGATAGGGCGCGAACCCTGGTCCATGACGGTGGCTTGCTTGAGTATGCCTAGAGCTATCAGCATGAGTGATCAAGGGGGCGAAAATAGGAGCTTACCAGCAGTGGGACTCAGCATTGTCTCTGCGCCCATGCCTGTTGTGGGCATGGTTGCATCCTCTACTGCCTTGTCACCCGTCTGCTTGAGAAAGGATTTTTGGTCTTTTCTGATGGCCTGGTCCATAGCTGTGTCGACCGTCGCCATCGACGGCTTGGACTCTGAGACATAGTGGCGACGGACATTAGAGAGACGAGCAAAAGCCGACGATGGATACCGACGAGAGGCAATGCGCAGGGCCTGCCTCGCAACTGTGGGTGCAATACTCGACATGGTTGTGATGGAAGGGAAGGGGAAGAGGTGAGAAAAACACTTTGCCCCCTCCCCAAGGTCGAAGCTTGAGGTCAGAGCTTTAGCGGGCGCAGATGTGGCTGACTAAGGAGGCTCATGGTGCGCCTCAATTTGAGCGCCCTGGCCCTTTGTTTGTGCCTTGCGCATTCGGCCGACGGCAGATCAGATTGATCAACTCGGATATTGCGGTAACCGCTGACCGAACCCCCTTGCTCAGTACAAATGCTGAATATTCGCGCAATTCTTCACGTGAAGTGACTGAAATCCTAGTCGTCCGCCTCGGGCATTTCACATCTGACTTGGCGAGCCGGAGATCCGGCCGTGGCGCAGTTCATACAGAGACGTCATCCCCGAACCCTAGCCACCATCGCACGCATTGGAAACCCACGTCTTTAGGCGCCTGCTGCTGGCCAACCTGCACACTATTCACCCCTCACACCCTTAATCCTAACTGCGCATCAATCTCCCAGCAGCCTCTAACATACTCCAACATCTTCACCCCCGCCATGAGTTGGAAAGGCCTGACAAAGAGCGTCACTCGGGTATGGCAGGCATCCCTGTGCGCTGCCTTGGGCGTCAAGGCTTGACTGACAGGTTGGATAGGCACCGCAGACGTTCAAGCAAAAGTTCAACCTCGTACGTTTCCTACTAGCATCCTTTGACTTCCTGCGCCCTATGCGCCCGCTTCCGGCTGTGTGCGACATTTGCTAACATGGCCATGCGCAGGGCGAGGTCACAAAGGACCCCATCTACATCGATGCTGAGCGACGGTTCCAAGAGCTGGAAAAGGAGACGAAGAAGTTGCACGATGAATCCAAGAAGTAGGCGACTATGCGATATATGTACAGGCAGCACTCAGCTCACATGTGACAGATACTTTGAAGCCATAAATGGTGCGTGGACGCAACCCTCTCTCGCGCATGCGTCGACCTAACAATTATCCTAGGCATGCTTAGCCACCAAATGGAGTTTTCCAAAGCAATTGCCGAAATCTACAAGCCCATCTCCGGACGAATGTCGGACCCCGATTCCTTTCACGACGAGGGCAATGCCGCCGGCATAGAAGCATGCGAGCAATACGAGGCCGTCGTCAGCGAACTACAAGAAACTCTGAAGCCCGAACTTGAAATGATAGAGACGCGGGTCATTCGCCCAGCAGACGAGCTCCTAGTAATAATCAAGGCCGTACAGAAAATAGCAGCGAAGCGCGCTCACAAGCAACTCGACTATGACAGGCATCGTGCAGCATACAAGAAGCTAGAGGAAAAGAAGGATAAGACGCTCAAGGACGAAAAAGCAATGTACAAGGCCGAAAACGACCTGGAACAGGCAACACAAGACTACAACTACTTCAACGATTTGCTAAAGGACGAGCTACCCAAGCTCTTCGCGCTTGAAAAAGAGTTCATCAAGCCGCTTTTCCAATCCTTCTACTATATGCAGCTCAACGTCTTCTACACACTCCACGAGCGCATGCAACGGCTCGACATTGGCTACTTTGACCTCACCCTCGACATCGAGGCCGCCTACCAGAAGAAGCGCGGCGACACACAGGAGGAAGCAGAGAAAATCTCAATAGTCAAGTTCAAAACCACGGGCGGTGCGCGTGTCGCCGGCGCTCGACCAGGCCAGTCCAAATACGCGGCCAAAGCCCTTGAAGCAAAGGGCGGCCGCACCTCATTATCAGAAGACACGGAAACCCCCCCACCGCCATATAGCCCTGGGGCAGCGCCTGCAGGTGCCACAGGAGACGTCAAATCACCAGCTCTGTCAGGCGGCTCGTGGGGCTCCGTTGCCAAAGCAAAAGGCGCGGCGCCTCCGCCACCTAAACCAAAGCCCTCGCGCCTCAGTGGCGTGCCTGCACATGAAACTGTGACTGCGCTGTACGATTATGAGGCGCAGGCGGAAGGCGATCTGAGTTTCCTGACGGGTGATGTTATTGAGATTGTGACGAGGACGCAGAATGATAACGAGTGGTGGATTGGAAAGGTTAGGGGGAAGCAAGGGCAGTTTCCGGGTGAGTTTTCTCTTACTCTCCTTCTCTTCTTCTTTGTGGCATTGAACTGACTTTTGTGAATAGGAAATTATGTCAAGCTAAACCAATAGGAGAGGCAAAGTTTGGAGGTTCCCACGTGGAGACTTCGAGGTCGGACCTGCTGATGTTGTGCTTGTTGCTATGAGTTGAGATTGACGGCTGTGAAGCTAGCTCCCGCCTTGCGCCGTCAGAGCCGTTGTTTCCTGGGACCCAGTCACGTCGCTAGACCTTTTTTTGACCCTTGTTGGTGGCGGTGGTGTAACGTTAGATTTAAGCATTTGCTTCGTTGTTGGCATTTGTAAAGGTTAATTTTTCAACCCTATTCTACATGAGCTTGACTTTTGTGACATCTAACGACCTGACTTCTGAGTGGTGGTTCAGAGTGATTACGTTGAGAGAAAGGGGGGAAAAGAAAGGAAAGCATGCCCTAGTTGCCGAAGGACAATCTCAACCATATTTGTAATTATTATTGATCAAGGGTCAACAGACAGACAATGAAGAACCAAAGCACCAGAATGGCGAATGAAAGAAGAGTTTTAATAGAGCGAGGCACCAAGAAGAGGGCCAATTGAGTACGCGCTGACGTTGAGGTGTGCGAAGACAGGCCTCTTTGGGTATATATATACAAGAGGCAACGTAATGCTACTCGAGCTATCTAGACTACATCTGAGTATATATCGTTAACAAAAGCTTACTTTTGGAGCCATCACCGAAAATGCTCGCGCGTCCATCTAGCGACGGTCGCAGAAACGGAGGGGTGGGAGGGGGGTGTAACTGGCGAGCTCGCAATGACTAAGCGTTGGGACTGGCCTACAGTGTTCTATAGCTCTAATTTCTACAACAGGCCCAATATAAATAAGGGTTGATATGAATCGAAGATGATCAAAGAATAGAGGTCCCCAATACGGTGGCGCGGGGTCGGTGAGGTTGGTGCTGTAAGGACCGAGATATCTTTATTTTAGTGCGGTTTCAAGGTCGGAAGAAGCCTGAAGATCATGAGACCGAAAGTCGGTGAGATGGGTGACTGCGAAAATGCGAGAGCCGCGTGAGCAGCGTAAATGGCCTTATTTTTGGTCTAACATGTGCTTGAACTTTTCAATCTGTGGCCATGTTAGTTATTGTCTTGGTGGCAAATGGGAAAACTCGGTCTTGAGGAGGGACCAACCTTGGTGCTTAGATATTTCTCTACTTCTTCGCTCTTGATGCCTTTCAAGCCGCCGGTTTTCCATGCTAGGGGAACCATGGCTACGCGTTCCCGTACCACGACTTCTCTGTTTGGCCCCTCAACTGCATGAACCTTGTCAGGGTTGTTGGTCAGGAGCCGTATGCCTCGGTCGCCGTCTAAGCCCAAGTCCATAAGCATAGCCGTGGCCAAGCCGTAACTGCGCGCATCTGCAGGATGCCTCAGCATAATGTTTGCTTCGTATGTGTCGTTGCCTAAATCCTGCAGGTTGTACGCTTTGAGTTTCTCGCCTAACCCGATTCCACGGCCTTCCTGTCGGAGGTAGATGATGGCTCCGCCAGAAGGAGACAGAGCGGGGTCGGCCATAAGCCGGGCAGCCTCGTCAAGCTGCTCCCCGCAGTCGCAGCGGGCCGACCATACCGTTTCGCCCGTGTAGCATTCCGAATGTATCCGGACGAGGGGAAGGTCGGAAGGCGCAATAGGTTGCCCATCTCCGTTTTCCGACGACGATACGGAAGACGGCGACAGCAGGCCATTGCTCTTATCCACGTGCGCGGGGTCGGACGAAGGCTGCCGTTTAGCGGACACGCCTTCTGCCCGCTTGAGCTGCTCGATGCGCGAGCTGGTCCTCCCCGGATATAGACGTCCGACGTATGCGCCTCTCGTCATGCGATCCAGCTCTGTCTCGCCCGGTCTCTCTGCATCCAGCGACCGCGAACGTATATGGCCGCCAAAGACAATTGCAAGGTGCTCTTTGGTGTCTACGTTGTTCCTGTAGACGTGCAGCCACATCTCGTGTCCAGTAGTCGTCGGTATACGCGCGCGCACTTCGCACTCAACTATGGGTAGTTTTGGTAACAAATCGGGTCTCGGTGTATCGGAGCGCAACGAGGTGTCGACGGGTATAGAGCGAGGCGGCCGTGGATGCGACGGCGTCGACATGCCCGGTGTTGCTGGGGGAGTAAAGGCGGGCGAAATTATCGACGGCGGTGGCCTGTTGAGCACATGCCTTTCCTCATGCTCAGGCGTCTCCATGTTGAGCGCCGGTGTCTGGAAGTCGAAGCCATCCCGAGCAGCGCTCGAGAGATGTGGTGAGAAATGCGGTGGGAACTCTGTCATAACTATGCGACTATTTCAGAACAGGCAGTAAAAGAGGAATCTAGCAGGATCAAAACCACAAGCGCATGGGAAAGTAGAAATTGGACTGGTGACGGTCAGGTGTTGTGGGGTCGAGTGACTTATGAGTTATGACATATCCGAAGCCGCCCGCATGTCGTTATTTCGGAACCGCGCCGGCATCTGAGCCGCGGCAAATCGATCATGTCAGCACCGCTCAGCATCTTTCTCCGACACAGTGTGCGTCTTAGTAAGCGCCAAATGTCCGGCCTTTATGCAACGCGCCGAGCATGAATCGAGCGAAACCCGCGGAACCCACGTCCCAAGTTAGCAGAAGCATGCATCGTTCTAGTACTTTGACCATGGCCGTATATTCAAATTACATGCTCGAAACGCCCAACTTCCGCCATTCTATCTCCGACAAGATTTGCTAGCCCACAATCTGACCATCTAGCAATTAATCCACGCGACGCTCTCTGCCCCAAACCTCGTCTGCATTCTTCTTGCCTTTGGTCTCTGGCACATACCACGCGATGAATGCGAAGAAGAATGCCGACAGTGCAGCGAATATGAAGTAGACCTTTCCGTGCAGCTTCGCGCTCGCCAATGGGAAGAATTGCGCAACGATAAAAGTAGCGACCCAGTTGGCCCCGAGCGCAATACTCTGTGTCGCGTCAACAGCATCCGGTCCTACAAGCTCGCTCGCCAATATAAAGGGCACTGGACCCAGACCAACGGCAAAGCCCGATACAAAGAGCAAGACTGCAACCGCCGACAGCACAGGAATCGCCTTGATGATACCAATGGCGAGTAGTAACGAGCTCGTGCCCATGATTGCAAGGGAGCTGAGGAGGCAGATCTTACGACCTAGCTTGTCAGCCAAAGGCGCGCAGCTAGCTGTGACGACAATGTTCAGCGCAGAGACGGCAAGGTTGAGTAGAGCCGAGTTTGACTCGAGCAGGCCGGCCAAGAGCGATACGCCGTACATGACGATGCTGTTGATACCGCTGAATTGCTGGGCCAACATGACCATGACGACAGCAATGGCAGCCTTTTGATAGTCAGGGTGACGGAAGACTTGCATAATGCTCAAAGTCTGCTCCTTGCCAGACTGGTTGGGTCTGGCAGTGGCCGAGCCATCTTGATTGGCCAGTAATGTCTGCTCCTCTTCTGCGTTGATGTTAGTATGTAGCAGGGCGGAAATGCCTTGTGGCGCGACTTACCGTTGATATGTGCTGAACCGGACGTTCCCCAGTCACTCACTTCATCCTCAATGTCTGCATGTTCTCCTCGAATCTTGCGCAGCGTCTTCTTAGCCAGCGACACGTTGCCTTGCTCCGCAATGTACTTGGGACTCTCGACTGACAACAGCAGCCCTACACCTTGTACAGCGCCAATTACACCACCAATAGCCAAAATGAGCCTCCAGTACGAGTCGTGGCTCAGAAAGTAGCCCAGCAGCTGCGTGATCAGAATGCCCACGTTACATCCGATCTGGGTGAAGGCGCCAAAAAAGCCCTTTTCGCCCGGGGGCGCGATCTCCGAGATGTAGAGGGGCACGATGACGACCGAAGCTCCAGCACCCACTCCCGAGAGCAGGCGTCCAAACGCCATGACGCCGATGTTAGGGCTCAGGGCCTCGAAAACGGGGCCCACGGCGAAGAAGATGGTCGATATCTGCATGGCCCTGAGTCGACCGTACCTGCCGGCTAGTGGTCCTGCCGAAAGGGCTCCTATGAGGCCGCCGAGCGTATAGAGTGACCCCACGACGCCCCATTCAGTGGGCGTCATCTCGATGCATTGTGGGAGGCTCAGTCCTGCCGTGGCCAAGGTGATGGACTTTCTCTTGCAGCGAATGACATCTTCGGGTGCATTCAACTCAGACTGTGCGTGTTAGCTATGGGCGCGTTGTGGGTAGCGTGGACAGGGACCGACCAGATGGAAGCCGAAGAGCAGCGGGCCAAGGGTGGCGACGGAGAGGATGTAGACAAAGTAGCCCGTCAGGCTGGTGAACCACGAACGTGGATCCATGGCGAAGCTCTGCTGTCGAGGTGGAGAGGTTCGAATTTAGAGCTTGAGGCTTGAAGGTGTCGTCGCTGCGACCGAGGTCGTGTCAGCCGGCGCCAGTGCTTGGCTAACCATTAAGTGACATGACATGGCCATGATGACGATGTGCAGCGCACCTGTCTGTCAACCTACCGCTTACATGTCAGCGACAGATACGCGTCTTCTGGGCTGTTGAACGGCGTCGCATGTGATGTTTGGCCATGCAGAGTCGCGCCGTCTGGCAGCCCCAAGACTGAGGCTCTGCGGGGAACCAGGCCTTGGTAGTGGTAGCACTACGTATTGGCATCTCGAGTGCGCATCGTGTCATCGATGCTCTCCCAGCTGACAACTCGCAGGCCGTCGCGCCAAGGTTCAAGCGTGCACCTATTCGTGATTTCGCATATGCTTCTACTATACAGGTTCTCACAGCGCATCTGCTGTGCGTCTCCAACTGTCCACGCTGACCATCTGCGTAACAGAGTCCGGAGAAGTGCCGGCGGGCGTTGCTCCAACCCGCTCACCCGCCGTGGCGTGGAGACGATCGCTAAAGTAGACGAGAGGCAGAAATGTGGCCGCTGCATCGCGAAGCATGAGCCAGCCATCCGATTCCCCACCTGCCTCCGCCCGAGCCGCATCGCTACTGCCACATAGCGCTGGCACTGGTACAGGTACGTTCGGACGCGAGTCATCTGCTTGTGCGCGCCTTCTCGTGTCTGTCCCTCTCAGCCTCCTCCCATCTCACCGGATCCCGTTTCTCCTCATCTGTACATGTGGCGTCTCCCCCCCCCCTGCTACCCTAACCCCCTGGCCCATCATCACTGCCTGTCCCACTTGACTGTTGTTTGCCCCCTCAGCACTTCCCATCTTGTTCTTCTGTAAACCTCCCCGGACGTACTATCCTCATCATCAACATCATCATCATCATCATCATCATCAATGCTCAATACCACGTCTTTCATCGACTATCAGTACTAAACCTGCTATCAAGAAGACCCGCCAGAGTCCGCTGATGCCATGTTCACCGGATATAACAACAAAAAGCGAGTGACTGAACGCTACAAAATCGTCGGCTTCATCAGTAGCGGCACCTATGGCCGTGTTTACAAGGCGGAGGGCAAGAATGGCCGCACTGGCGAATTTGCCATCAAAAAGTACTTTTGCCGAGTGAAATCTGGCCAGGATACGTCGCTAACATGGCAAGATTCAAACCGGACAAGGAAGGCGAACTGCAATACTCTGGCATTTCGCAGTCAGCTATACGGGAAATGGCCCTGTGTACTGAGCTTGCACATCCAAATGTCGTCCACACGGTAGAAATTATCCTGGAAGAAAAGTGCATCTACATTGTTTTCGAGTATGCCGAACACGACTTGCTCCAAATCATCCATCATCATAATCAACCTCAGCGTCAAGCAATCCCTGCACGAACCATCAAGTCTATTCTGTATCAGCTCTTACAAGGACTCGTTTACCTGCACAGGAACTGGGTCATGCATCGAGATCTCAAGCCCGCCAACATCATGGTCACTAGTGCTGGCAAAGTGAAGATAGGCGATCTTGGCCTTGCTCGCTTGTTCTACAAACCGCTGCAGTCTTTGTTTTCGGGAGATAAGGTCGTCGTGACAATCTGGTATCGGGCACCTGAACTCCTCCTTGGTAGTCGCCATTACACTCCTGCTGTCGACCTGTGGGCCGTCGGCTGCATATTTGCCGAGTTGCTGTCCTTGCGACCCATCTTTAAGGGAGAAGAAGCAAAGATGGACAGCAAAAAGACGGTGCCGTTCCAACG
Source organism: Pyrenophora seminiperda CCB06 (assembly GCA_000465215.2). NCBI lineage: Eukaryota > Fungi > Ascomycota > Dothideomycetes > Pleosporales > Pleosporaceae > Pyrenophora > Pyrenophora seminiperda. Next base: position 1,547,504 of record KE747824.1, on the reverse strand, counting down.
CAACCAGATGCAAAAGATTGTCGAAATCATGGGCATGCCGAGCAAGGATCGATGGCCACTGTTGACTAGTATGCCTGAGCATCCCCAGCTCTCCTCGCTACTTTCTGGGAACTCTGCACGTTTTCCACGCCCCCAAAGCGGCGATGGATTAGAGCGGTGGTATCACCAGACGCTCAACAACAACCAATACCCAATCAATTCCGGGCCAGAAACTCCCGGACCGGAAGGCCTCTCCCTGCTCAAGCAGCTTCTGGAATATGACCCGCAGAAACGACTTACGGCGGAAAAGGCCTTATTACATCCATATTTTACCGTTCACGGCAAGCCAGCAGAAAGCTGTTTCGAAGATTCCAAGATCAAGTATCCAGTCAGAAGGGTCAGCCAAGAGGACAATGACATGCGCACGTCTAGTCTTCCGGGCACTAAAAGAAGCGCGTTGCCAGACGATTCGCTCATCGGACGTCCCACAAAGCGTCTTAAGGAAGGGTGAGCAGACTCGACACAGCCTCGCTGTGGTGCCTACATAGTCTCCATGAACAACCATTGCAGTCTCCCGCTTGCAAGTGTCGTCACAGTATCCACGGCAAACCTTTCCCTGGTTGTCGGCAAAGTGCTACCTGACGGGGCCGATCAAGGACGACCTTGGCAGCGTAAGTGGCTTTTGTGCGAGTCGCAATCTTACACAGGCTTCGCTTAGAGCATCTTGGGGTGATGTCCCTGTAGTTTGGGGGTTCACGAACACGGCGGGATGCTGACGCTGTGCCATGTGCAGGTAACCTTCTGGAGGGGGTAATTTGTCTTGATGCGATGCAGGGGTAACGCGTTCGAGGCCGGGCCGTAGCCTACAAACTGCGTGCATATCAGTGTAGTAAGTTGCATGTTGCGCGACCCGTCACTTATAAGACATGCACGCCGGCCGTACGTCTCTCGCCTTTCACTTCTTCTCAACCACACACACTTGACTGTAAGCGGTAAATAATGACAGGGCGGAAAAACAAGCAGAAGATGGGCAAGGCCAGGATGGATCAGACACGCAGTCAAGCACGCAGTGCCGTATTGTATGTATACCGCGGTAGGACTATCTGTCAAAAGAAGCACCAGATACAAGTGCAACGTTCCCCCAACCCTAACAGTGCCTTTGACATGACGCGGAGTTGGCTGGCTGAGACAGGATATGCCATGGTCACGCTCGAGTGCTTGTGATGGGAACTAAATCCGTGGTCTTGTATACAGACTGCAATCCTGTATTTCTTCCTCACCTTCTCATGACCTCGCAACGTACAATGGAGGGACCAGATGGGCGTCTGCAAAGTGAAGATTCGTTCCGTGCCCGCCGCCGTGGCCAGGTATGGCGTACGCCACTCCGCAGGGTTTGCGTCTCCTTTGCTACTTCACATGTCTTCTTTGTGCGTTGCGGTAGTTGTCCGTGGCATTACAGCTAGTGCAGTGGGCTCCACGAGGTCACGGTAGATGGGCCAACGGGCATGTGAGCAAGTGCACACGCATCGTGGTCGGTGGCGGGTCTCCGGTGAAACCTTCAAGTAAGTGCGCAATAGGGTAGTGGCAGAGCGCCCAATCTTACTAACATGAGGTAGGCTGGTAGGCTTATTACACGGCCATCGGGGCGTCTATGAAGACGCTCGAGCTGTCCTACCATTCGCCGGTCCCGCTGACCTTGCACAAACGGCCACTACGAGGGCCTCCTGCTACCTGACCTATCATTTAATATTGACTCATGCGGGCCTGACAACGCCTTCTCCGCCCAGTCACATGCCGTCGTTTGCTTGCAGCGCTAGTGGGTGAAAGGCAGGAGCGTCCCATCAACACCACGCCATTGCTGACCCACAGCTCATCACAGACGCACCACCACCATATAAACCCCGTTGGCTTCACTTCTTTCCTTTTCCCCACTCGTTCAACCAGATTCGCTCTTTACCTCTGTCATTCATTCACGTCGGTCCTTTTGAGCACATAGCTTGCATCAACACCTGCTTCTGTCTACCTTAACCCTACACCCTACGCGCGGAACCTCATCATGAAGCTTTTCCCCAACCTGGCTGCCCTCATGGCCGCCACTGCCATTGCAGCTCCAGCGCACGACATGAAGCCCCGCAAGCTCGCCGCCGATGACGCTCCCCACAACAACGACCCCAAGTTCATCAGCGCCGTGATGCGCGCCCACTGGTACTGGCGTACTATTCACTGCGCTCAGCCGCTCGTCTGGGATAAGGACCTTGCCAACGCCGCCCAAGCTGATGTTGAAGAGTGCACCCATGACCCCGAGCATGTGCGTAGTGGCAGTCCTATACTTCACAGTTAGTGACACCTTTCTGATATATGCATGTGTAGAAGCGCGCTGGCAGCAACCTCTCGTCCGTGAACCCGGTGCCCGACGGCTACGATGACTGGATCGAGTTTGCGCGTACCGCCGTGCACGGCTGGCACGAGGAAGAGACAAAGTACCCGTACAACAACCCGCACTACGACGCTTCTTGGGGTCACTTCACGCAGATGGTCTGGCGCAACACCACTCGCATCGGCTGCGCTCTCGGCCACTGCGATACCTCGGTTAAATACCCTGGTCGCTTCTACTGCTGTAAGTGTACACGAAATGGACACTGGAAAAGGAGGAGTTGCTGACATGATGAAAACAGACTACTCGTACTTTGGCAATAACGTTGCGACCGGCCAGTTCGAGACGCAGGTTTGGGCACCCGTATGCCACGACCCGAGTGCGGCTGCCGTAGCTGCGCGCGACGATGTCAAGTTTGACTGGTCCCACTGAGTGGTGTGTTTGAGCTACGACCTACGACCTATCTTGGCGTCACGCTTGTGTAACCACAGCAGCGCCATAACCTTTCTCGACTCAAGCCGCATGTGTATGGTTCACGTTGGTAGATTTCACGGCCAAGTAAGCGCCCTTTCTGTGTGGCATTGGTTACGAGTGGAGGCAAGGCGGTTAGTTATGAAGTCGGCTTGCAGACTCAGATAAGGTGTATGCATGTTCTAGCGATGAGTGCATAGTTGAATGTACTGCCTCAGGCTCCTAGCATGTACCCATGTCTTATTCGGTGCCTTTTTCCAGTCTGTGATTGGTATAGAATTTGATACCTGCGCGGTGAGCGTGTTGAGCGTGTTGAGCGAGCGAGCTACTTAATTCAGCATATAAGTAAGCTGCATGCACTTTTACCACTCTTTACCCAAGCACCTACATGTACACAAACATGCACACATATCGAAACACACCAAATGTCAAAAGCACCCAACCAGACTTGTATCCATGTAATATCCGTACGGCTCCCAATCTTAATTCAACAAAATTACAAACATGTCAAATGTAGATTGTACATGTACAAACACACTACATGACAACAACACATATCCCCATCTCTGCCCTCTCCTCTCCTCTCCTCTCCTCTCCAAAAAAACCCCCCCTTTACTAGAAACGCGCCAACACGCTGCTTCGTCTAGCGCGCTAAATCGCTCTACGCTCCTTGAACGCCACGCAAACAATGCCACTCAAACCCATCAACGCCTCTTTAAACACCCAAAATCACAAACTTCCAGACTCAAATCCTTAAAAAAAAATGCCGCTTCATCACCCATCATCACCCCCTCCACATGACGACGCAAGCCAGACACCCCACTACCGCAAGTATCGACCCCGTGACCTCTGGTCTCTTGAGAAACATGCTGAACGGGTCACTTGACTTGGTCACGGGGGCGACCCGTAACCCGCTGAGTAAGACGTGGCTAATGTCCATGGGGCCTTGTTTCAGATCGTGTTGTTGTTTCTCCGTTGGTATTTGCTCTTGGTCGGGTTGCTGATGTTGCTGTCGTTGTTGGTACTGCGCAACCTGCGTGTCGGTACCAATCACATTATCCAGCTCGTCCACCAGACTCGCGCAAAGTCGGAAAATATGTTTTGCCTCCTCAATAACATCGACGCGTTCGTCGGGTGTGAATAGGTCTTCTGCTTCCGCTAGTCGGGCTTTGAACTCCGCCTTGATGTCCTCCCCATCTGCGGGGCCGTTGAAATGCCAAAGTGCCAAACCCCTATCTTTCAGACTTTCTTCTACTCCCTCTTCCTCCGTGGCCGGAGGCCAGAATCCCGGCGGCGCATTAAGCAATTGTCCGCGTATCCAGCGGCCACCGGAGAAAATCGCCATGTAGAAACACCACGCGTACGCCACCAGCGTCCAGGGCTTCTCATTCACGCTCTTGCGGATGTGCGTGCAAAACGCTGCGACGGCCGGGCCGGGATACTGTGCTAGTAGGACCTCCAGATCCGTGGGGTGTACGCCGAGGAGGTGCTCGAGGTCGCGTTTTAAGCGGCCGGAGCGCACGAGGCCTTTTGGTCGAAGGGAGTGGAGGAAGGAGGCGAGTTGTGGAGAGGGTGGTGTTGGGGCGCCGAGGGTGGAGGTGAAGAGGGAGGGCGAGTCGTATGGGTTTACGAGGAGGTAGGATAGGAGGGGTGAGAAGGGTGTGGCAGTTTCGAGAGCCTGGGATGCTGATGTGTCGGGGTTTGAGGGGTGTTGTGGGCCATGGTCACGGAGGAGGTCGGCCCAGAGCGACTCAAAGGTTAGGAAAATATGCGCAAAGTGGACGAGGCCGGTAGCGTAGAGAGTGGGGTCGTGGGTGTAGGGCGGGAGGGCGAGTGGAAGGCGCGAGGTTATTAGGCGGTTAAGGTTTGTGTGTAAAGCTCTGTAGGCGTTGGAATCAGCCATCTTGTTGCTCCCAAGTTCTGGTTTGACGTCTGAAGCGGGGGTGGATGGCTGGCTCACCGTGTGGCTGCATTGATCTCTCCCGATAGCGAGACTGGCAGTCTGGGCGACGCAGCATCTCTGCCCTCGTCCCGTGCCGCATATTCCTGTTTCTCCAGCATATTTCCCCTTTGGTTGGTACAAACAGAGGGAAGGATACAAAATGTGAGTTTCGTAACAAGTTGGTCGTCTTCAACGGAATAGTAAGTTGGTTGCTGTAAAGGTTATGTCGATCCGTTGAAGCGTTTTCGTCGAAACGAGCGGAAAACAGGACGAAACCCCGTCAACTTAAACAAGAAGCTCGGAAAGCGTTTTCGTATGCAGCACGCGCAAAAGCCATGAGCACGAGGAGAGTGCAGCAGGCCTAGACGCCTCGGGACTCGTGCGAAAAGCACGCGGCCCTGGGTCCGGCAGCACGCAAGCACGCGCTGGGGGGCTTGCGGAACGAGAGGCGACAAAAAGCACGCCAACGCCTCTTTTAGTGGGGGTCCCTGAAGAGTTGATATCGCATGGTTGCTGCAAGGTCGCCAGGTCGCGGGACTTGGAAACAGGGCGATGACAGGTTCGAGGCCTCTCTGGTGTTGCTGGTGGCGTGGAATGATGTCAGTAGCGCAATCAGGCAGCGCCGTTGTTGCAGGGGTTGACAGCCATGTCGGGGGCTACTGATGGTGTTGCGCCGATGGCTGTAAGCAAGAGACTGTTGTGAGACATGGCGATGCGAACAGGATGGGATGGGATGGGATGGGATGAATGGTGTTGAAGGAGGGATTTTCAGGGTCTGGCGCTGATGGGTCCTGAGCGAGATGGGCATTTGACATGCACATGCGCTGATGCCAATTGTAGGGCCGAATTCTGCCTTTGCGATCGCGGCAATGCCCGCTAGAAGGCTTGGGGATCGGGAGGGCGAGTGAACCAAAAAAATCACAATATATGTACTCTGTACATGTTGTACGAAGTAGTCGTAGTAGTCGTACTGTGGTAGTCATGATGCATGCCTTGGCCATCTCGCTTACAAAGAAAAGGGCAGTCAGTGCATTGCATGAAACGGAACGGAACGGGGGAACTGAAGTGGCACAGTGGGTGAGTGGGTGAGTGGGTGGTGGGCCGGGCTTATCGATAGGTGCGGCGGGCGGCGCTTACCACCATCGCTACCGTATTCACAGTACACGTTGCACTTGTCGCGATTGCGATTGCGATATAACGACAGTTACTTTGTCGCATCATCAAACAATCTTATACCCACCTTTCACTCACTCACCTACTTTCTAAAAATCTGCCGCAGAAGCCTTTGCTGCCGCGGAAATGTCCACTCGCGGGCAGTTCAACACGAAGAACCCTACAATCAAGCGCATATGTCAGTTAGACCCTGTTACCACGAATGATGCTGCAGCTGACTAACAGTTTGCAGTAAAAGAAGCGTCGGAGCTGTCAACGTCGCCCGCCTCGGAGTACCACGCCGAACCCCTCGAAACGAACCTCTTCGAATGGCACTTTACCATCCGCGGTCCGCCCGAACCGTCTCCATACGCCGGCGGCATCTACCACGGCCGGATAGTCCTCCCTTCTTCGTACCCCCTCCGACCTCCCTCCTTCCGTTTCCTCACACCCACCGGTCGCTTCGAAGTTAATCGCGAGATCTGCCTCAGCATATCTGGCCACCATGAAGAGACGTGGCAGCCGGCGTGGGGTGTGCGCACAGCCCTCGTTGCGATAAGAAGTTTCATGGATACCGATGCAAAGGGCCAACTAGGCGGCATCGAATGCAGCAACGACGCACGCCAGCGCATGGCCAAGGAAAGTGGGGCCTGGAAGTGTGCTGGGTGCGCAAAGAGCAATACGGACATCATGCAGGAGCGAGAGGAGATGGTCAAGGAGATCGAGGAGAAGGAGGGTAAGCGGAAAGATGATCAAGTACCCGAGGAACTGCGACTCGCTTATCGAGATGAATTGGGTAAGGCGGGAGATGGCGAAGAGAAGGTCGATAAGGGCAAGGGGCGGGCAACTGAAAGCCCGGTCGAAGCGAAATCTGCTGCCTCTTCGTCAGCACCCGAAGTAGTGGCAGCGACTCGTATCGCAGATACGACGCGTCCTGTACCTGGTGCACCTATGATGAGACCTACCCGGACCATACACGCACCTCCACTCCACCACGTCGCCCAACGCAGTTCAGACCTTGCTTGGATCGATACTTGCATTTACGGTGTAGTAGCTGCGCTCTTGTTCATGGTGCTGAGAAGGTTTGTGTAGCATGTGTTGACAGTCTTCTCCATAGACGGAGGGAGGTTCGTGGACCGACAAAGCAAACATTAGACTAAGATTCGCACCGCATCGTCCCTCAACTACTTCATTTCGCAGTGTTCGGTAAGCGTGGCGTTTGGGTCTATTTATTCTTATCATTTCTATTTTCATGTCAATCAATTGTGTTTGGATTCTCTCTTGCCCTTTCCGTCTTATTTGCAGCAATGTAATGCTCTAGACTTGGACCAGTTTACAATCTGAACATACACTCTCTCCTCTATTCTTGGTGACATGGACACGAGAGTGCCTCGAAAACGAAAGAGCGGTGCGTTGGAAAGCAACAAGATGACAACCCCAAAGAAGAACTCAAAATGGCGAATGCATTTCCTGTCCGCTTTCTATACGTTACTCTATACACAGACTCTTGAAGTTCATATTGCGTCATCTCCCAGTCCGCAGATTGCACTTTTACTCATTTCTCTTGGTATACCGGGCGCAGTCGGAAAGCGAATGTTTACACTTTGTGTGTCATAGACAGAGCTCAAAACATCAGCACAAAGAGCCTTGCTATTCGCCATACAGTAATGTAATGCTTGTACTTAGTTCTCATTGCTAGCTTACTCATACGTCTCTCGGCTCAGTGCTGGTTGGCTGGGATACAGGTGAGAGGATGCTCCGCTAGACTCTCATTCACTCTTCGCCACAGCAAACAAAATACTCTCAGTCCCCTCTTCGGCGCCGTTTGTTCCGGTCACGAATGCTTGGCAGTGTTTACAAGTGTTGCTGCACACTACAAGAGCTCCAAAGCATCACACATTCGACACAACCACAGCCCATTCGATAACAACGGCAAAGCAGGCACTGCTCTTTCAACTGCAGTCACTGTGACTGACAACACTTACTGCGTTACATTACATTCAACTTATACACTCGCTATGATGCGTTACAAGAGCCTTTTGCCCGCCATGTCGCCCCGCCGCGGTGATGCAAACAAAGTCGATAACATCAACAACAAGGTCTACAAGAATAATGAGGGCACCATTGCCGCTAACAATAACAACGCCATCGGAGAAAACAGCGGTATCATGCCAGATTCGACCTTCTCCGCCAACGCGCAAATGGCTGATAGGCGCAAGCGCTCTGCGCACCTTGTGAGTGGTCTCCAGAAGGTCCTCAGCAAACAACACCACAACAACAGTTACCCCTCCACCTCGACTCTCATTGGAGATGCGGTCTCTTCGCCGTTGCTTGCTGTCCGTGTACCTGGTTCCAAGAAGCCCTATCATTTCGAGTCGGCTGAGCAGAAGGTCAGTGCCATAAATATATCTAATGACGTTGCTAATTCCAAGGCACAGACTAGTACATCTTTCTCGCCGATATCTAGTTCGGATGACACAATGGTCGATTCCGAATCTACTAGAGGTCCCAGGAAGCTTCCGAGCATTCCTCCGACCAGTCTGTCGACGCCACATGCGAATGTATATCCTGAGTCATCGACGTCTGTCCATGAGCATGCTGAAGCCGATGAATTCACTTCCCCGAGCACGCATGCGGTAGATGTCGCTGCATATAATGACGAGATGGCAGCTGCCCTAGCTGATATGCGAGCTGCAGAGAAGCTCCTCAGTCAACGCCACGCTGTCATTAAGCCGCAGGCGAACACTTCCAAGCGGGTTAAGCCGTTGGATATTATCAAGAAAGTGAGCGCGAGGACTAGCTCAGCCCCAGTTCGTGCTCTTAGCAACAGGCCCGACCCTATACGCCGGAGGTCCCAGTCAGCGGCCACTGCTAATGACGCTATCGAATCTATGCAACGCCGCCAGGCCTTGAAAAACTTGGCCTTCTTTGCTCTCAGCGGCTGTCCTGAGAACATCAAGATCATCGAGAGCATTAACGCTCACTTCCAGCTGCAAGACCGCCATGTCCCAGGCGAGGTATCCGCTGTGCCCAACGTAATCTTTGAAATCAGAGGTGTCCGCGTCCGCGCAAGCCAGATGCCTCGCGGATCCGTCGAGCGCGCCTGGGTCATCCGATACAACACCACCATCAGCAACCTCTCGCTAGTAGAGCGTCGTCTTCTCAGCCCCGAAGATCACGAATTTATCGCTGCCCAGCTCTTCCCCCAAAACCGCGACGAAATCCTCAAACCCGAGCACTTTGCAATCTACATGGAGGCCTTAGGTGAAGAAGGCATCTTCACAAAAGCCCAAGCAAAGACTATTACAAACCTTGGCGTCACGATCGAAGAATATGAAAAGGGCGATTACTACACGGGTCCTACATCCAGCAGATACGAGTCGCGCTCCCCCGACGCCGTGCGTATCTTCGACATACCCAACCCTGCCGACCTCACCACCCTTACCGTAAACTCCAATCATATGCGTCAGGAAGTCGGCGAATCCCTCTACCCTTACCTCCGCACCCTAGTCGAAGCAGCCGTGTACAAGCAAAAATTCTGGAATGGCTACTTCTTCCCCAATGCGGCCTCAAAGTTGCGCGATTTCCACCAAGCGTACAACCTGACGGAGCAGGGATGGCTCCTGCCCCCCCACTTGACGTCTTACAAGCGGTTCTGGACGTACCGCGAGGCTAGACTGCTGCAGAGGGGCATCTATATCTGTAACTTGACGAACAAGTATGAGAATGGTACGTTGGTGGACTTTGGCATTCTCCGCGCTATGCGTGCTGCCTTTGTTAGTATACCTGGGCAGCCGGGTTGGTGTGTAGAAGACTTGGAGTCGTTCATCTATCACCGCATTGTCGATTCCGGTCTAGATGTCATCAAGATTCCACATATGATGATGCTGCACCCAGATCACGATAAGCTACATTCCGACCCGGAAGAGAAAGCCAGGGTGAAGGAGGCGCTAGAGTGCAAGGCACAGGCATTCATGAAGGAGGAGGAGATGAGGCTAGGAGAAATTAGGAGGTCAAAGAGTAGCTTTGAGGAGCATAGATGGAAGCAGTTGAGGTGCTGGGGGAAGATGAAGGTCGTGCTGAGAAGGTGGTTGGGGAGGAAGCAGGTCGTGAAGCCGTTTAACCCGTTTGATCCTGCGCATGAGGAGTAAGTGGCAAGTATGAAGGGGAGTGGGGTGGTTCGGCACCACTGGTTGAGGACTTTGACTCGCCCTGATTGGGTTTGAGTTGGTTCTCCTGGTGGGTGTCGGCGGAAGTGGTGTGGGATCATTGGGTTTGCTTAAGTGAGTAAGTGAAGAAGTGACTTGATATGGTCTGATTTGTAGGAGTTTGCTGTACGATTACGGAACGGATGTGTATATTGTGGTGTACTAGACATGTACATCAGCCTTCTTCCATGCCTTTTGGGAGAGGCACTGATAAATCTCAATCACTTCAAATTAAATTCTCAGAGTGCATATAGTGTGAGAGTACTAGTACCTTCGCTCGTTACATCCTTAGTCTCGGGACCTTGTACACCGGCGCTGGAAACGACTCTTCGTAAGAGGTCACGCATAGGCAATCATGTAAAAGGTAAGTAGGAGATTTGTAGAAACATCAAAGGCGGAACCTGATCTAAGCCATCTCATCGACACCCATAGCACTAATAGTGTATGCATAAGTAATCACTATACTAATAATCAGAGTTCCACAACACGGTATTATAGCAAATGCAGTAGCTGTT
>KE747824.1:1515460-1536483 GCA_000465215.2 Pyrenophora seminiperda CCB06 | reverse complement strand
GCTTACTACTAACTATAGTACTATACAGCCATACCAACAGTAGCAGCAGTCAATTAAGCAGTCAAAATTGCCGTCTCTCCCAACACCTCATATTCAGTAGAATATAATAGTACTAGCTCCACAAAAGCACCTAAGGAAGCTCGGCAAACAAAACGAAGAAGCTTATTTAAATTTGCCATTTTCGCAAAACGACGCAATCAAGTTTGAGTACTAAGGATTGGTACTTAATAGCATTATTTGCTGCTATAGCACAACATATCTCCATATGATTGCGTAAGAGAGATGGATCAGGGTTGTTAGAAGAATAGTAAGTAAATATAACGAAGAGAAGGTAATGTTGTACTGCTTAGATAAACCACTACCAAGCTCTCTTCCTCACTAGGCTGGGGCCCTAGTAATCAGGCACCGAAAAGGTTCTAACATTATCAACCTGTAATTTTGTGGCAGGTTATAGCAAGGGAAGTATCGAGAGTAACCGCTCAAGTAGAATTGACAAAGGAGACGAAAGACGAAGAACCTTGTGATGATAACGCTGACGAACAATTGTAACTCCTCTTATTCAATCAAGTTCGCTCTAGTGCACTCTAATATATTTATCCTTCTCATGCCCCATTCTCTTCTTCCCAGCGTGCAAATGCCTCTCTCCAAGGTTCTATATCAAAGTGTTCTGGCCTCGACCCCCACATACCTATCGACCAAGGCGATTCCCCCCCATAGGGTCTACTTAAGATAATGCACAACCTCGGCTTTATTGGAAGTCGAGCTGAGCCAGATGTATAATATGGCTTGGCCATCCTTCGCTTGAATGCAATCATTGCGTGGCACCAGCGCCTAATAGCCTCGGGGGCACATTTTTGGAGCTCCTCGACAAGACGTGCAATCGTGATCCCGTTATCATCCACCACCGAACAGAGGTATGAACATTGCTGACTACTAAATATCGATCCATATTCACAGTATATCCCTAATACTTTGCATGGAGGCTCGGTGACGTACATTGAGCCGACCAGTCTATAGATTCCTTGGGAACGAACACCGAGCGAGTTGGTGACGCTGTCATGACCTAAAACTAGGTCCAAGACGGTGTGGCCAAGTTTGAATTCGAGTCGCTCCTGGAAAAGTTGGGTGAAGTATGGGTTGAATAGTACTTGTGAAAAGTCCAGCCAGGAAGGAACAGACGGGTATTGTCGCAACAGCCGGTATGGAGACTTATTCCAGAAGTCTTCACACGTTTTCGAAATGTCGAGCTCGGGGTTGACTGCTTGGCTAAGACGCGCAGGATAGTGATAACTCGCATAGTCACTCTCAGGCATGACTTCCGGATCCTCGTGGTTTTGAAGATACGAGATTCTATCACGTAGGTCACTAAGCTCTTGGATAGACGGTCGTAATTCCGGAATGTCAGAGATGATTGGTTGATAGTACTCGATGGGTTCGTAAGGCTTTTGGCTGCGGATCTTGCTGTGTATGATGTCTTCAATTGATACGCGCCAGCCATGACACACATTATAGGCAGTGAATTGTGACTGGGGATCAAGGAATCCAAGTGTAGCCAGCAGGATTTCCTGTATACGCAGAGCCGGATGCTGGATTTCGACTGAATTGGTATGTACTGAATACATCTGCTCACGATTGAGCCCGTACCAAGATTCCGGAAGAGAGGCATCGGGCCTGGTACTAGGTAGGCGTTGGAGGAGACTTCTCCATGGTGCGACATGTCCTTCAATCATCTGAAATCGAAACTGTATCCGCTCTTCTTCCTCAGCCTGCTCTTGTTTCTTCCACATACCCACTCTCTTTCCCAGTGACACCAGATTTCTTGGACCTGATTCCCGCAGCGCTGCCCCCGCCAATCTTGGTAAAGTGACAACCGACCCCAGGCTTCTTATTCGCCTTCTCCAAGAGGCCTGGCCCGTTTGAGCAGATTCGTCGTTCCTTGACATGGCAGAAGAAGTCTTGTGAGTGTGCTGGAAAGCACAAGGAACTAATTGACAGGAGACAGGAGACAGGATGTATATACACGGTGAGGCGACCAGCGCACGGGCGGTAACACGTGATCACGGCCATAACTCCGCCACATCGAGTGGCAGTGCAGACTTTATTTCACGGCCAATCCCCCAGATGTGCAGTATCACACACATGCTGTTATCTACCGATACAGACCAATTGGACTTCAGAGAGACACGACTCACGAGTCGCATATCTCCCAAGGTTCCTCAGCCTGTCGCCAGAACGAGAAAAGAAAAATGTCGCTCAGTGATCTCTGCCAAATACAACAAGTGGATTTGCTAAATGGTGCGAATGTCAATTTAACACAGTGGCTAATCTTAGATCTGTGAGCCTTAAAAGTCTGTAGGTACAGAACACGCATTTGTACGCCAATCACGACACTTTTCAAGCCTTCTAACATGTCGTCCGACACGTTAGTCGCTGCTGCTGCGACTAAAGACAAGACTACGTCAGAATTATGGATGCGCGAACTGTTCATATTGGGCATTCGCTCGTTTCATTGTAGGCCTTCTTCAGGAGAGGGCTTTGAAATACATTCATTGCTGACCCACGAGCTTAACCGCTTGGCTCGAGGAAAATCTCCTAAAAGCCGAGTCTAGGGGTCACAGACATGCCACACCGTACGTTTTACCCATGGTGCTGCTACAAAAAATGACTTTGATCTGGAAGATATCCACCAAAGTTGAGTTACAAGAACCACGACAGTGTTGGGATGGTATCCATACGGTATATCCCGACAATGTTGGTACGCTATTCCCTTTGTGGGACTAGTGTGTCTTAGGGAGTAAGTTTTACTCCGAGTAACGTCTCCCAAAGAGAAAGAGGGCAAGAAATAAAGGGCATCATATCGCATGCTACCCAATATAATATGTCTCCAAAGATATCCTTCCCACTCCGCTTCTTCTCCTTCTCCTTCTCCTTCTTCTCGTCGTCGTCGTTGTCGTCGCCATCTTCTGCTGTGTATATTACAGCGTCTGCCTCGTAGTCGAGCATATCGATAAAAACTAGGTAATAGCGGTAGTAATGTTAGTGTATAGGTATAGAGGTTTTTATAGGTGTATATTATTATAGAAAAGGGTGAAAGGAAGGGGTATTAATCGACGTACGATCACTCATCTTATTACTTTCTAGTACAGATACGGCCGAGGCGGTAGCTATAGCTAAATCGTCGCCTTCTACACTATATTCCTTTACTCTACGCGGAACTGGTGGCGTTACAATAGCAGCGGTCGTAATAAGGAGACTAGCCGCGACGCTAACGGCGATAATAAGAGGAGAGGTAAAGCGCATAGTATGTATATAGGTCGTAGTTTATTATAAGGGGGCCCGGCGTGTTTTTCTTTTTCGATTAATACAGCATTTAAAGTAGTATCCTAGTAACAGTATTAAGTACTAGAAGAATAATACAGAAACTACTCTTTCTAAGAGATACACATGGTCTTTTATATCCCTTCTGCCATTATGTGTTGGGATAGTATCCATACGGTATTGTTGGGATGGTATCCATCCGGTATAATCCCGGCATTGTTGGGATTGTACCGTACGGTATATCCCACACTGTTGAGATCCCAACAGTGGGATCCAACCGGTACCGTACCGTACCCACCAGCTCAACCGTACGTAGTGAGCCATTGATATAGGATCACCTAATCAATGACTCAGCGCCAAGGTGAGCTAGTGGGTGGTATATCTACCGGCTCTCGTACTCCTAGACTCCTAATCTCTACACCTAAACTTACCCACCACTGACGTCCAATACGATCTGTGATGAGGTGATACTAGGTGTCAATCCAGCTTACCCAACTAACCTATAGTACTATACAGTTATACCAACAGGTATATCCCGACAATGTTGGGATCGTACCGTACGGTATATCCCTCACTGTTGGGATCCCAACAGTAGGATCCCACCGGTACCGTACCGTACCCACTAGCTCAACCGTACGAGCTGAGCTATTGATCTGGATCACCTAATCACTGACTCAGCGCCAAGGTGAACTAGTAGGTGGTATATATACCGGCTCTCGTACTCCTAGACTCCTAATCTACTACACTCAACTTACCCACCAATGACGTACAATACGATCTGTGATGAGGTGATCTGGGTGTCAATCAAGCTTACTTACTTACCCGATAACTATAGTACTATACAGCCATACCAACAGACAGCTTATTGGGTCATGTCTGTCCGAATATACCGACTCAGCTGTTCCGCCGCAGCTCTCTGCGCTCCCCGGGTTAGGCAGCTAGTGGTGAGATTTCGTGAGCGTGTTACACTTCAGGCTCATAATCTAAGGGTCTCACTCACTGCGGGATGATTGGTCTGCAAGGCGGCAATGGTTGCTCCTGTCTTGTCACCGGACGCTCCTCCATCTATAAAATCTTGGCACGCACTCCTTCATCTCAACTACGTCATACAACCCTCTGACTCCAGCGCCTATAATGCACCCCCAATACGAAATATAATTCGGTTCCAAAAATCATCATCAAGATCCTAACAACTGAAGCACATTGCATATCAAAAGCCATCCCCAGTAAACTGTGCTCCGACAGCTTATATTTAGGAACCCAAACCCCAGCGCCCAGCATACCTTTGCCTCTCCAATAATCAGTCAACCGGTAGGGTACCTACACACCCCCCTTCTCATCACTAACACTCACCAAGCCGTAGCACCCCAGCACCATCACCATGTCCCAACAGCCCGCCAAAGACGCGAAAGACGCCAAAGCCACCAAAGACGCCAAAGACGTCGAAATCGCCGCCCTCAAAGCCACCCTCGAACAAGAAAGATACCAACACAAGGTCAAACTGGACGCGCTTACAATTCTACTTAGAACGCAAAGCGCCACCATTGCCTCGCAGCTCACCACCATCAGGGAGCAGATCCGCAAGCACCCCGACGATATCCCGGATATCAACAAGAGGGCGAGGGATGCTGAAGCAGATCGCTTGAGGATTATGCGGGAGGAGAAGGGGGAGGAGAAGGGGGAGGTGAAGGTGGAGGAGAAGGGGGAGGTGAAGGTGGAGGAGAAGGGGGAGGAGAGGAGGGATTAGATTGGTGCTGGCGGGGGTGATATGAGTGGAAAGATTGCGATGGGTATGGTATGATTGGGGTCGGAGATGAGATGAGATGGAGTGAGAGTGGGTTGTAAAGGGAAGTGTGTTCCGGACGGTGTGTATGTGGGGTGTTTGTAAGATCAGTAATGTTGGTTTTGGGAATGGGGTCGATGTTAGTTCTCACGAACATGTTTATCGAAAGATATTAGGGTTAGTTTCCTTGAACACAAACACACCAGTGTGCAATTGTGTCCTCGCTTTCGTGTCTAGAAAGCTTCTTTCGAAATATGGATCTCTGCTAAAGATACGCAAAGATTTCATTAAAGAACCGAATGCTTCCCACTTGACTTTGCTTGATTGTGAAATTTCTCATCAATTGTGGGAAAGCTTTCGAGTAGAAGGACACGTTACGAGCACTACCCATGAAAGTCAGCAAGATACATATCAGCATCAACATATAATACAGGAAACCAAGAGAGCAAGCCAACAATGACCAGCGAGAGATGATAGTAACAAAGCTACTATAAAAAGCTAGTGAGCTTGTTCCATATTTACTGATCTTGGCTTCTGCCCAAATAAATCGCAGCACGTATATACAACCACAACACACCACTTCCTCCCCTCATTCACCACTCCACGCACGTACCCATCCGTCTGAAGCCTATAGCGGGGGCGCATTTGGATCCATCATACACTGATCAACCCTCATAAGTTGTTTACCGGTCTTCTTCGCAATCTGAATAAACTCCCTCAGATAGCTCACGGTACTGGGGTACAGATAATGCAGCACCACCAAATTACCACCCTTATTAACATCACGCTGAAAAGCCACCTTCTGCTGTTCTGGCGTATTTGTCTCCGCCCAGAGCCAATCCTCCACATCAACGCTCCAGTTGACAATGTTCGCAGAGTTACCCACGGCCTTTGTGAGGCGGGAGCGCATGCGCGCACCTTCGGTACCGAAAGGTGGACGGAAGTATTTGGTGGTGAGACCGTTGAACTGGGATTTCATCGCCTTGACGTCCTCATTATATTCCCAGTCGATGGAGGCGTAGTCGGGTAAAGACTCCATCTTGGGGTGCGTGAAGGAGTGCATAGCGAGCTGGTGGCCTGCAGACATCATTTCCTTGTATACGTTTGTGAGATTGGTGGAGGGGTCGAGGAGCGGGGCGCCGACAGTGAAAAAAGTCACTTTGATGTTTTCCTCGCGAATGATCTTGAGGACTTGCTGCGCGAGGTCGGGCTGGCCGTCGTCAATGGCAAAGGCAAAGGAGTTGGGGCGTTTGCAGGCGAAGACGAGATCGCCGGTTTGGTCTTTGTTGGGGATGATAGTGCCGGCGGGGACGGAGGAGACGATTTCGATGACGGAGAGCGTGACGGAGTCTTTGGTGTGGAAACCCTTGAGTGCGAAGCCGATAACGCGGCTGAGATTGATGTTGAAGTGATTGATGGGGATGTAGATGTGGCCATCCTTGGCGTAACGACCGGCTTCGGCGGAGTCCCACGTCTCGGGATAAGGTGCGATATTGCTGTCGCACTTGCTGTTATGCTGCTGGAAAGCAACTGTGAAAGCAGTAGTACCGGTGTAGGCAATGTGGAGATAGGATCCCTTGTACTTGGAGAAATCGGAGCATCCCTGCGAAACCTGGGTGTAGAAAGAGTAGTCGGCATCAGGGGAGGTGATCGTAAGCTTGTTGTTGGCATATTTGAGACTCATGCCATCATCGCCACCGTGGTAGTTTCCGAGGGCGTTGCTATTTGCGTTGGCGAATTTGTCAATCACGAGGTTGGTAGCCGCGGGATTGCTAGGTGCAGGAACGGTACCGGTTGGGCCGCCATCGGCGGGTGGGGGAGTCGCAATATACTCGCCAGAGTTGCCGCAGTAGAAGGCCATGGGTCCGAAGGAAGTGGTTCCGGTGAAACCAGAGAAGAGGATTGTGGTGAGCTTCTCGGTGTTGAGGCCAGAAAATTTGCTGAAGGGAATAGTGTACAGCTTCTCCGTTCCATCGAAAGACCAACCGAGGTCAGCAGCAGACGCAAAAGTAGACTTGGCCTTGCCTGGGTCGCAGGTGTCTGACGAGTCTAGCTGGATCGACAAGGAAGCTCCCTTCGGAGCCTTGATTCTGAGAGAGATACCAGTGTACTTATTCTTCGCATTAACGCAAGGAAACTGAGAGTAAAAGTACGAGTCAGACTTGGGAACGAACTCGACGCGGTTGGCAGAAGGCTTTCCGACTGTGATAGAAGTCATGCTAGAATCGTCAGAGGTAGGGTATTCCATGGCATTGTAGTACAAGAACGTCAAACGTGACTGGGAGATCCAGTCATCAATCAGTAGGGGTGCACAGGTGCCAGGAGTAGCCGTGGGGACAGCCCTGGATTGCATGGTGGTGGGTACCGGCTTAGTAGACACCGAAGTAATGGCACCGGAGCTGCTGCATCCAAAAGCAATCTTGCTCATTTGCCACGTAGCGGTGGTAGACGAGAAGCCAGCCCAGACAAAGCCAGTCACGGCGTTAGCGTTGGCACCGGCAAATTGGGATAATGGAATAGTCATGGTCTGAGTGTTGCCAGTCAATCCAGTAAGAGAAATGTACTTGGATGCGTACGATGAAGCCGAGCAGCTGGTCTTGGTCTGGATCTCAAGAGTAGCAGAGCCAGCAGCAGGTCCCTTGATCTGGAAGGTGATGGAGTTGTAACCATTGTTAGCAGCGGCCTGGCAATCAAAACTCTCGTAAAAGTAGGAACCAGTCTTGGGCTTGAAAGAAAGGACACCATTACTGGCCGAGATGCTGCTCATGCTGGCATCGTCTGAATTTGTTAGGACATTATGTCGATCTCATTGCGCAACTCGACGTACCGCTGGTCCATGAGCCCAAGCTGTTCTGGTTCGAGGAATACTTGGAGAAGTCATCGATTGTAAGGGGTGCGCTGCAGGCTGCATTGACAGCCTGGCTGGCAAGTCCGGCCGCAAGGCCAATTAGAGTAGTAATATGCATATTATAGGTAGCGAGCGACAGGAATAAAGTGAATGAACAGAAGTCTAGGACTTCCAAGGCCGAGTGGTCTGAACACCCTATGAGTTGACAATGAGGGCGACAAAGGACAGGCGATAGCTCGTGTGGATCAAAGTAAGGGTAAAGGTCACATTCATATACGCAGTATTGCCGTCCCGACGCAGCGGCGCCCGTGATGACACGCGCGAGATAGGAGCAGCGGTCTTGGCATGCAGGCCCTCGCAAGACAGACCTATCGGGAAGGACTAGTTGCTATTTTGAGTAGCCATCGTCTCGGTATGTGGGTTCGTCGAAGGGCTTGTGCTGAAGTGGCATGGGTCACAAGCCTAATCGGTCGGGTGTGCAGCTAGGACAAGGCGCTGCTTGGTGTGGAGCGTTTTCTAGGCGTTTGTGGAGCACAGCGTCCGGCTAGTACTAAGTAGACATCGCATCAGCCACCCTGATCGGGACAAAGAATTGTTGACAAGCATTTACTAATGCAATTCCGAGTTGCAAGGGATACAAGACTTGGTGTTGGGGGTCCATAAGACGTGAGTTCTGGTCTTACATCTGTCCAATGGCGCCCTGCATAGTTTGACACACGCTTCATAGAGTCTGCTACGAGCTGATCGAGTTGTCGTGCAGAAGGACAGCGGTGCGGTCGCGAAAAGACGGTTTGTTGATGGCTGCAAAAAGCGAGCGGGGGCGTCCAGGAGTGCCACGCCTGACACGGACCATGCAGCGGTTGAAGGCTCGGCGATTGTCTTTTCCATCACACCCATCGCTGTGGACTAATGTCCTAGGGCTTACCCTAGAGATTGAGATGTTCCGGGGTACCGTATTCTAGTATATGTACGTGAGACAAAAAGCTGAATGTTTGGCGAAGCTGTGACTCTCACAGATATGTTGCGGGTGAGTTGCGGATGGCACGACTTCAGTGGAGCAGGATAGCGCATACAGGGTTGTCCACATGTGGTGTATCTACCGGAGATGTTTATAGGCTTGGCATCTATGCGCGCCGGAAGTTTATCACCGTAGCGGTACGGGGTAGTTTGTAGTTGATGGGCGGTGATACAGCGGAAATTCGGAACCGACCAAGCAATCGGCTAGACCCAGAAAAGCATCTCGGTACCACATCTCAACAACTTCAACATATGCGCTCTCTGGCAACACAACATCTAATCCAGCCGTCAACATGCATCGCAGTTTTGTGCCCGTGGTCCTGTTGCGCTGACATTTCACTGTCATGAATCTGTCATGCCAATCTCTCAGAGCCCCTGCCAAGCCGTCGCTGTCGTCAACCCGCCACAAATGTTTCGAGTTAACAGGCAATGTGCGCCACGTTATCATGGCGAGACATCGTCTCAACTCTTCCAAGACCCAGAGAGGAAGCGCCCTGCTGTAATCAATTTTCACTATTAATGCAGTCCTGTTCCGACCTACATAGGTCAGGATCTAGGTACTGACTGGTACGAGGTACTGGGGCCTAAATGTATGCCTTAGCGGCCATCACCCGTCTTTTCCCCGCGGCCTGACTTTTGCACGTCAACAACGTTGAAGTTGTCGGCAACCGATGTCATGGTATGTATTTGTTGGGGTTCGATATGCTTTTTATCATCGCTTCGTGCATCGGACCTTCCTCCCAGTCTGCCGGACAGTCCTGAAAAATCAGACTTAATCTTGACTTTGTCCATCGTCTTGGCTTACTATTGCGAATTCCGACTTCTTTTCAAGCACGCATTTGTTGCTGACAAAACATGTAATCCGACCGGCCGGTTTCCCCGCTCGGTTCCGCCTAGAAACATTGGAGACGTCATCTCATCTCACCACACATCGTCCCCCACACAAACACTCCACACAGTCGCACACTAGCTATCTCCGCCATACCCAAATTCCTTGCTCAAAATTCCCCAATAAACGTGAGAGAAAGTTGCGCATAATGACAACCACCAGCAAGCATGTTAACCATTCTATCCCTGCACAACCATCCTAACAACCGCGCTCCAGTCTCGAGCGTCTTGCGCGAGCATTAGTGAAACAAGGCCCTTACAAATATGAATCTACCTCTCGCCGAGTACGTGCGCTATTCAACGGAAAATACATCTTCGACACCACCGAGGCATGGCACGTGTGGGAATTGGAAAATCGCTATCCACAGTACATTGATGTCCCCCTTGGTTGTGAATTCTCTTAAAAACGTGCAATACTGAGATTTGCAAAGATTCTACGTACCACTCGACAGCTTCACACACGACGTCGAGCTATCCCATGCCGATTGCCCTATCGATCACACACACGCCAACGCTTATCTGACTAGACTGACAGTCGGCAACCGCAGCACAGATCTCGTAGTCAAATTCGAAGCCGGCGCATTGTTTAAACACCCTGACCTTGTAAAAGTTCACTTTGGTGCGGTTGACCAGTGGTTCGAAGAGGATATGCCGATTTACTGCCACCCAAAGGATCCGTATAAGCGAATTGACATTCTGCCGTCTACGCGCGCCGTCAAGATCACGCTAGACGGTGTGACGCTTGCCGAGTCGTCAAACTCTCTATTCTTGATGGAAACGACGCTGCCAACGCGATACTATGTTCCGCCTACCAGTGTCAACTGGGAGCACTTGACGCCTAGTAATACCGAAACGCTGTGTCCGTATAAGGGCAAGGCGAATTATTACAACGTCTCTGTTAATGGGAGGATGGAGAAGGATGCGGTATGGTATTATAAGTATCCGACCATGGAAAGTACGCCGATTGCGGGGTATTTGTGCTTTTATCAATTGATGGTGGATATTTGGGTGGATGGGAAGAGATTGAATCGGATATAAGGTAGCTACTTTGTATCCAGTAGCGCGCTACGCGTACCATTACCTATTATGAATCAATGAATGCCTATATGCATAATCTATCAAGATGAATATCGAATTAGATAGCCAGCAGGCTACGAAGGAGGTAGCATATCTCTCTTGACAAAACGAGAGGGGAAGCAGGGGTATTGGCTCGTTTGTGTTAAAATCTGAGGAGATGAGTATGACGGGAGTGTGGTGAGCGACTGATGGGAGGTATTTTGGGGAAGAAGTGCATTGGGATTAGCTTGATGAGGAGAGATGTTTGGGTATAAAAGTTTGTCAATTGCTACTGAGTAGAGTGTATATATGTGTGTTCTATGAAAGGTTATAGATGGACTTGCATCTATATTCCTTCCATACCCAACCTAAAGTCATCATGCTACTTCAATCAAGTAGATATAACCTGTCGTGACACCTATTCCTTACTCGGCCAGCTCGTCGTCAAAATCATGCATCTTCATCTTTGCTACTATATCCCTCCCACAGTCATCTCATTCCTACTTACTTCCTCACCTTCACATTACCCGAGCGTGAATGCGGAACCTCCGTATCTTCAGAATGTACTCTTTCACAGCCACCCTTCTTACATCTCTTAGCAGGGGCATTCCACTTCTTGCAATGTCTCCGTATACATTCTATACTGTGGATATCACAGAAAGGGCACTTGTGGCGGGTCTTGTCGCAGGGTAGGTTCAGGTCGACGCACCATGTGCATTTTATGACGCGGTTGTAGGAGTTGGGGTCTGCTTTGGGACGTTTTCTGAGAGAGAAAAAAGGCGGCATTAGTAGGAATAGATGGGGAGAGGATGTGAGGTGTGGGGGACTACGTACTTGCGGGGCTTTTGGGGCGTTGTCTTGGTTGTTGATTTGCGTTCTTTAGCTGGAGCGCGTGGTGCGAGTTGTGAGATAAGAGTGGGAAGTTGAGACACACTCAGACCAGTCATTGGGAAAGGGGGAGGCGGAATGAATGGATTAAAATCTGCTAGGTCAAAGAATGGGATCTCTGGAAAGAATTCCATGTTCGAGTCTGTAGTGGCGGCGACTTTCTCTTTTGGTTCTTGAAGGTCGTGCTGCGATTCCTTTGGCTGGGCAAACTCGGAAGACGAGTTGTCGTCGCTGGTAACGAGTGATTTGTAGTCTCCATGCGTATGACATGTATAATAGTCGGAATACCACTCTATCTCAGGGGAAAAGCCATCCATGTTGTATCCGTACGTGGTGGGCATGTCACTAGGTGATGTTAGGTGAAATTGTCAAAATCAAACACTCAGGTGGTACACTTACGACCAAGGACACTTTGCGTCGGCCTGCGAATGTAGCTGTGGTTCTTCTTTTTCGTCGTAGTTTTCAAACTGCATCTCGGCAGCATCTGTAAGCTTGTATATATTGCTCTTTCGGGCCAATTCGTCGGAGCTCGTCTGACGCGTCTCGCTGATTTGACCGGAGTCTTCATTCATTTTGGCTACTATCTGTCAGTACGGCCTCTAGGACCTAGAACATGACACCGTTAGGCACGTATTAGGTCTGACTTACCAGTAGACGACAGAGTGTTATGTGTAGTAGTCATCTTTGTCGGGTACGCCTTGAACAACGTTGGAGCGTCTCCTATCAGTCTCTCATTGCAAAGAGAGAGATCATGGGTGATGATACAACTGCGACCTCTTATAGTGGTCGTTTGGGGGAGGAACACTAACGAGCGCACGGGGTTACCTGAAACATATGGTGAAGTGGGGGCTAGGCATCCATGGACTTTTGTCGTCGTGGGCCAATGACATCATTACAAACGGTAAGTAATGACACTAGTGATGACCGCGTTTTCTGGAGGCATGCACGATCAAGAACATTGGTTTGGGCGTCATGAGTATGACTGTAGCAGTATCGGTATATGTCAGTGGCTCGTCGTATATGCTGGAGGGTAGAGAGGTTTGCGAAGTAAGAAATGTACCGCACTTGAGCACAGGGATCATATTCGTACACATGCACAGATATGAAGAAATCGTAAATAATGTAAGATGTCTAGTAATAGTAGTATGTACTCTTGAGGAGTGCAAGCGCCGGCGACCTTGCCGGATTCGGCCCTAGCGGCTTCGAGTGTCTTGCGCCAGATTCAGGGAGCTGGGCTGGACAGGCTGGACTCTTGGGAAGACGACAACTCGGCCAATGCGCCATCATCGCCGCCAACTCGCACTATCACCGTAACCACGACATTCTCGGCGGCCGTCCAATGTGCCACCGCAACGTCGCCCGCCCATTCACCCTTCGTTTTCGTTCCGCGCTCTAGTTCCGCTCGTTTTAGCCTGCGCTTCTTCTTTTTCCCCGCGACCTGACTGTCCCCCGGGGCCACAGCGACAGCAAAGATGCTGAAAACGCTGGCTGGCCGTTTGGCACGACGGCCATGGCGCTTCGTCTTTCCCGGTCTCTTGTTGTTCTTTTTTGCATACTCGCTGTCGCACCGAAGAGCGCCACATGCACAGGCGCCTGTACATAAAGCGAAGACCAAGTCGTTTTTCCCCCCTCTAGAGACCAAGGCTGCCAATTCCATCGAGCTCGACTACTGCCAGAATTTCCCCGTCAAGCTGCTCCAGGAGGTCCAGGTGGTGCTCAAAGTGGCCTCGGACGGCGCATCCGAGACCAAAGCACACCTCAGCACCGTATCGAGCTGCATCTCCAACCTGATCATCGTCGGCGACCGCGAAGAGCGCTTAGGCGACCGCCAGGTGATTGACATCCTTGCCGAGCTGCCCAAGAGCTATGCAAAGGACAGCCCCGACTTCCAGGCCTACCTGGACCAGAAGAAGGCACATGAAGGCGGCGAGACAGTCAAGGAACAGCAGCGGTCCTTCAAGCTCGACCGGTTCAAGTACCTGCCCATGGTGGACAAAGCCTACATGTCAAACCCGACAGCAAAATGGTTCGTCTTCATTGAGTCGGACGTCTATATCTTCTGGGACACGCTGTTCCGCCTGCTCAGCCAGCTCGACCCTTCACAGCCGCACTACATGGGCGAGGCGCACAAGGGCTCCGAAGGGCGCCACTTTGCCTACGGCGGTGCGGGCATCGTCATGTCGCAGGGCCTCATTAAGCAACTCATCCCAGCCAAGAGCCCCGGTTCTACCGAGATTCCACGCGAGAATCGCCTCAGCGTCCGATTCGAGAGTTGGGTCAAAGAGGACCAGCGCGGCGACGCTGTCCTTGCCTACGCCATTCAGAACACAACTGGACACAAGCTCGAGGCCATGTACCCGACATTTGCAAGCGACAAGCTCAAAGACGTCACCACCACGCGCGACAAGTGGTGCGTCCCGATGCTCACTTTGCATCAGATCAAGCCCCAGCAGATGGAAGACCTTTGGAAGTGGGAGCGCACACGGCCATACAATACCGTAAGTTGACGTCGTTGGGCTTGCAATGGCTTTCAACTAACGCACCAATCACAGAAACCCTTTACATACTCCTCCTTCCTCTCCTACACACACGGCTTCCTCGCTCAAGGCCCTGCGCGCGACTGGTGGGATAATCTCTCCACAGCCCCCGTACCCAATGACCGCCCCGCACATCGCAACGCCGGCTCATGCGGCGCCGAATGCGGCGTCGATTCCAATTGCCTGCAGTGGTCCTACTCGCAGACGGTATGCCGCCATGCCGACTACATCAAACTCGGAGACGCCGTGGACCGGGAGAACGGCGGCCAGGGCGAATTCGTAAGCGGTTGGGACACTGGCAAGCTACACAGCATGGGCTTCGGTGTCGAAGGAGAAAATGGACAAAGAGAGTTCTACGAAGGCTGCATTGAGGCTACCTGGCTGACACCGCAGGCGCCGTAGGTTTGAATGTGCAGAATCATTGTACAAGAAGCCGGACTGGATGATGGATGGTCTGTATAGGAAGGGCGTTCCGGTTGGCTTTAGCAGGATTCATGCATGGCGTTCTGGGTTGGTCATATTATCAATCGCACTTTGGATACGGTGAGGTAGGAAAGCATAGCGGGCTGGGTTCAGTCTTGGAGACGTGACAGAAACATGCAGGTCCGAGCTGCTGGTGAACATGTAGTCACGTGGCTTGGGAAAACGAACATGCAGTATGGCGCCGACAAGGTGACGGTGCGGGGGAGAATTGTATACGAATAATAACACATACACATGTCCTCTCATCTCTCACAAGCGCCCGACTCTTCTTGATGCATATGCGCATGACTGCCTCGGTGGTCATGTTATTTGCGATTCGACTCCACCAAGCAATATATATGGATCCCAATATCCTCATGCAAGTAATCCGTAAGCAAGATATTGTCGACGTCTTCCGTCAGTCGTTCGATTCGTCGATCGCCCGCTTTGACATTCGTGGTCCAGCGGGTCTAGTTCCCAACCACGTACCTGGATCGTGGCCACGGGATTCTTGGCAGCTCATGCACTGTACTTTTCGCACGCCAGGTGCCACCATCCCTACCGATACCCCTTCAAGCTTTCAGCGCTGAAACAATGTTTCCAGGGACGTGAGATTTCCGAGTCACTGTCACGCGGTTTGCCGTCGATATGTAAGTACGGCTCGGTCGGATTCGCGGGCCTGCTGAAACTTGGCGACCCTGGTGCCGTTTGACGGAGATTTTCGGTCGTTTTCACGAGAAGAGAAGCGGGAGAGGAAGAGCATGCCAAGGCAGGATGGGATTTTCCGTGTCCGGCGCGCGCACGAACAGCGGACAGCGTTGGGTAGGGATTGCGTACGGTAGAAGTCATGCGATACATGTTCGCAAGAGGAGCTGCGCATCGGACTTGTGGTGGCGCCCATGGCAAGCATCAACACTCACTTGAAAGGATTTCCACCATCTACTAACTTCCTACTCCTGCGCCGTCGTCCTACGTAACCTGGTTGAACCCCATAGTATGTACGGATACATACGAAGTACGCGTCTCTTCCCTTCCTAGCCCTTAGGCACATAGCCGGATTTGGGAACCGGCGGACCGGTACTAGGTACCTCCATAGTACCGTCTCCCTCCTGGGACCTAGCAAGAGGCCTTGGCATTCCACTCCCACCATGCTAGTACCTATCAATGGAACAAATTGCATATTAAATTCGGCCTTACGTTGACGTTCGACGGACGCTAATAAGGAAATTTTGAAATTTAGGAGGCTTTTACTGCCCTTTTCCAGAACATACTGGTACCGATACCCTAGTACCTGAGTTGACGCCGGCTATATTGATTCGCACAAACATGTAAATTAAGGCACGCGGAACCTTGTATATTTCGGCCTTTTGCGAGTGGAGAAGAGCCGGATAGAAAAGGCGGTACCCATGCGGCACCCATATAGTATATACGATTGCCGGGAATGGCAAGGCACTAAAATGATGTGGGACTAGGGTGAGAGAGAGGTGGAAGCAGCCTCATCCTGAGCGACATCATATAAAGACCTGCGGGAGGATTTGTCCTAAATTGCACACCTCAGATCACCCTTCCTTCGTTCCTTTCTTCCATCCTTCGCTCCCATTCTATCGCTCTAACAATGATCACCAACACGCTCCTTACCGTAGCGGTCGTCGCCTCGACGGCCCTAGCCGCACCCTACTGGACCAACAATCGTGTCGATCCGGCGTGTCACATCGTCTTTGATGGCCGCGTTCCCATGAACATCACACCCACGTCCTTGGACGTACAGTCCACCAACACCCTCTTTAACGCCGACTATGTCAAAGGCAACAACCTCACATGGTCATCCATCCTACAGTTCCCCTATGGCGCCTCCCGCTTCGACGGCGACTCTTTCCGTGCCGTCGAAGTCACAATTTCCGACAAATCCATCTTCCAGAAGCAAGTCGGCTTCCGACGCGCAGGGCTGCAGTTCCTCAAGGATGCGCCCGATGGTGAAGGTGGCAAGGGTGTCAAGACACTGCACTGGAGCGTCAAGCAGGATCCGGCGAAGCCGCTGAACTTGACACACGAGTACCTCAACGTGTGGCACGAAGCGGCTGATTACAGCAACAATCAGATTCAGTTCCAGACAGGTACGCTGATTGGCAAGAGCGAGAACGACGCAGAGAAGAAGAGTTTCAAGATTCTGGATCGGGCCGGAAAGGCGCTCTGGTCCGTTCCCATTGACTTTTCAAACTGGCAGAATTTTGCTGCTAAGCTGGATTTCAACCAAAGGTAAGTTTTACTCCTTCTGTTGCCGCCTTTCTAGGGGAGAATAAGCGGGTTCTAATGCATCGACACAGCCAAGCCACTATCTACTACAGTACTGGCATGGACCAGCTCAAGCTGGTTGCTGGACCTTTGGCTACCAACCTCACCGGTGGCGGCCAGTACCAGATTGGTATCCTGAAGAAGCCCACTGGTACCTCGGACGTTGCCAACGCTGGATACCAGGAGCCTAACCTCAATGAGGGCCAGATCTACGGTGGTCTCTTTCTTGAGGACTCGAGCAAAGGCTGCATCTCGCTTTAGATAGGCTGGATGGGACCAGTTATCATGGATAAGGGGGTGTGGCACTGAAAAGGGCCTTTAGGTTTCTGAGCGTAGGCTCGTGGATGAGATGAGGGGTATCTTCGTTGTCCTTACCTGGACTCTTCTTTTTTTGTATATAATTGTGAAGGATGGTGTTGCGATTAGATCGTAGTGCTAGTCTGGTATTGTACATATTCTGCTTTTTTCCAAAGCTTCTTTGCGGCCTTTGTCTGATCTGCGCTTGGACCGCGTAATGTTTCATTGCGCGGTTTCTTTGCAACTTTGGAATCCTGCCGCTATGATGACCCTGGGGACGGCCAGAGAAGTGTTGCCGAGATGGGTCGAGATGTGCACCGATACCTTCCTATCTCAGCCTAGCGCGATCGTTCGCTGCAATAATGGCATCACACATCTAGCGTCTATTGGCGTCTAGCCCTCAGGCGGTCGTCTAGATGACTGGACCGCAACCTGTCTACAAAATGTAGATTTGCTCACGACAACGGCAAAGTCGCCATCATATACTTAGATAAAACGCCGCAATGTCAGGAACAGCTGCCAGTAAAGAGATCGCGCCGTCAATCGACGTTAAAAATCTCAGTTATCTATTTCCGGACGGTTCGAATGGGTTGAAAGACGTGTTCCTGGATCTTCCTCCGGGCAGCAGGACCCTTTTGATTGGAGGTATGCGACACCGTATCTCGACAGAAAAGAGTGGTATCTGACAAGGACAGCCAACGGTGCGGGCAAAACCACGCTCCTCCGTCTCCTCTCCGGCAAGCGCATGGCGCCTTCCGGCACCGTTCACATCGCGGGGGTCGACCCATTCAAGATGGGCCTTGAAGGCGTCACCTATCTTGGCCTCGAATGGGTATTGAACCCCATCGTGCGTACCGACATTGATGTCCCCACATTACTCTCCTCCATCGGCGGCGATCACTACACCGAACGCCGCGACGAGCTCATCCGCATCCTGGACATCGACCTCAGCTGGCGTATGCACGCCGTTTCCGATGGCGAGAGGAGACGTGTACAACTTGCTATGGGTCTCCTGCGGCCATGGACCATTCTGCTGCTAGACGAGATTACCGTCGACCTGGATTTGCTGTCGCGCAGCAACTTCCTCAACTTCCTAAAGAAGGAAACGCAGGAACGACCTTGCACAATCGTCTACGCGACACATATTCTTGACAACCTCGCTACATGGCCGACGCACCTTGTGCACATGAGTCTCGGAAAGGTGAAGAAGTGGGGTAGTACTGAGGACATGGACGTCAAGGTGGAGCAGAGCGCGAGCATGTATACGGGAAACAGTCAGTTGGGAGAGTTGGTGCTGAAGTGGTTGCAGGAAGATTTGAATGAGAGGGGGCCGAGGAATGGGAAGGGCGAGGGCATGGCGTATCAGAGCTTGGATGGAAAGGGGGGATACGGTGCGGAGAAGAGAGTGGAAGAGTAGGTAGGAGAGTTGACTAAAGCATACATACGATGAGCTTCAACATGTCTCGTCGCCGGCGTTTTCAACAGGCGTTCAGGAGGTACTCAACGACGATACCCCGGTCAGAACTTCAACGTACGCAAAGGCGGAGGTGTACTTTAGTCTTTTTTGTCTTGGTCAATGTACCTTTTTTGAGACAATATCATATGTGCTCTGCTACAATGTCATCTGGGTCCTCCCTTACTGCTCATCAGAGTCATGTTAGGTAGACCGTACCCAATTGATTGAGAAACTTATCAATATAGCGTCATATTTATATTCAAGCATTTCAGGTTCAAAAACTTTCATCCAAGCAAACCTACCGTCATTGACAGCCTGGTATGCACAGAGGGGCCCGAATTTATGTGACGCTAATACCAATCCGGAAAAGCGCATCCCGCATCCCGCATACCAACATTTTCGGCCGCTGCTCGATCACATCTACAAATCCACAGATGCATGCTGCACTTTACCAGAAAATTCAGTATCTGCAGAATGACGAAACTGCCACTAAAGCCTCTAATCACCATTGTTGGTGCAACAGGAACTGGTAAATCTGATGTATTTTGCTCTCCTGATTGAGTCAGTCATATCATAGCTGATCACAGCATGTAGTTGGCAGTTGCTATTGCGCGAAAATTCAATGGCGAGATAATTAATGGAGACGCTATGCAACTGTATCGTGGATTGCCGATCATTACCAACAAGATCACACCAGAAGAGGCACAAGGTGTGCCTCACCATCTTCTTGGCTGCATCGGTTTTGAGGAAGAGACTTGGACTGTGGGGAAATTCGTGGGTGAGGCTTTGGGTGTTGTATGGCTTTGGGATCTCTCCTCATGATAAGTCGTGTTGACAATTCTAGATTGACAAGATTCGAAGTCGAGGCAAACTACCCATACTTGTGGGCGGAACTCACTACTACACGCAGTCTCTATTGTTTCAGGATGCGCTTTCGGATGAACCTGCGCTGAACCTCGATGAAAACAGTGAGACTTTTCCCGTATTAGAAGAGCCGACTGATGTGTTACTCGCCAAGCTGAAAGAAGTCGATCCAGCCATGGCTGATCGCTGGCATCCTAATGAACGGCGCAAGATCCAGCGTTCGCTTGAAATATATCTAAGAACCGGCAAGCCGGCATCTCAACTCTACAGTGAACAGAGGCTCAGGCGTGAAGGTTACCTGTCTGAAGGGGACGACACAGCAGCAGGTGACAAGTCGACTCTGCGCTTCAAGACTCTAGTGTTCTGGGTGCATGCAAATAAAGATGTACTGCAGCAACGCCTCAATGAACGCGTCGACAAGATGATTATCAAAGGCTTGCTTTCAGAAGTCCAGGAACTCAGCAGCTTTGCTAAACGCCAACATTTGGAAACCGGTATCCCCTTGGACCTGACCCGCGGTATCTGGGTGTCGATAGGATACAAAGAGTTCCTAGATTATCAGGAAGCGCAATCCTCTGACGCCTCGCGGTCAGAGCCAGAGATAGAAAAGCTCAAAATAGCAGCCATCGAGAAAACACAGGCTGCGACCCGTCAATACGCCAGCCGCCAAATAAAATGGATCCGCATCAAGCTGCTGAACGCACTTTTCAA
The DNA here is from genome assembly GCA_000465215.2 of Pyrenophora seminiperda CCB06. NCBI lineage: Eukaryota > Fungi > Ascomycota > Dothideomycetes > Pleosporales > Pleosporaceae > Pyrenophora > Pyrenophora seminiperda. Next base: position 1,516,066 of record KE747824.1, on the reverse strand, counting down.
TGCAGGTGAGAAGAGACATACTTTCTTGCTCGATGGATCCGACCTTGAGAGCTGGGAGGCTGATGTAATTGCGCCTGCGACCGAGGTCACTGAGAAATTCCTTGCCGCTGGCCAGGTGCTTCCAGAGCCGTCCTCACTTTCCGCGGCGGCGGCAGAGATGTTAACACCAAAACGAGAGTATGACCTTGGTCAGAGACCGGACCTGTGGCAGAAGAAAATTTGCGATACCTGTGGGACGGTATGCATCACTGAGAATGCCTGGACCCTGCATATTAAGAGTCGCGCGCATCGCCGGGCCGTGGGGATGAAGAAGAAGTTACAGAATACGCAGGAAATAGGAGGAAAAAACGGTAAAGCTGCTGCCCAAGCGGATCTGATTGGGATCCTGGAAGATTACCTAGGAACCTTCTCAGAGGAGCAGAATTGACCATGCGACTAAGTCCTTGGGACGCTTGGGTAACGAGTGCAAGTTACCCCTTGCATACCGAACAATATGCTCGCCCTATATCACCAGTCGAATGAAAAAGCATACCGAAAGCTGTTCTGTGAGGGGTAGTGAGAAATTACCGAATCGGGTGTTCAATAAGCGCAGTTGATGAAAGAAAC
>KE747824.1:1251544-1514951 GCA_000465215.2 Pyrenophora seminiperda CCB06 | reverse complement strand
TTGTCAATGACATCTCGTTGTCTCACCTCACTTCGTCTTCGGAATTGCAAAGACCTCTCATTTTACTTAAACGAACCTCGACTACAATCTGCGCAATCGATTTTCGGAAAATCACCATAGCCAACCGGCGCCAATTTTGCTAACCAACGTCTTCAACCTTTGCCATGTCGCCATTCACCTACACCAAAGTCAGCAACGAGAGCTCACAGTTAGACTCTCTCGAGCCGTTGCCGCCGCCGCCGAGCCGTCTCGTATCTGGGTGGCGCAGGCTCGCTGATAGTGTTCAGTTTCTTCGATGGCCAGTTACTTACTTTCTGCTGGTAGTCATTCTCATTTGCGAGCTATCGATATTCAACTCACAGTCCGCTCCAAAAAGCCCAGGTGGCGAACTTAATGGTTTAGTACCAGAATGTAAGTCTACCACACGTTGTTGATTTTTTGGTGACGACAAGCGAATAATAACGTACTAACTGTTCATACGCAGTCGCAACAGAGCGGAAGATGTTCCACGCTGACAAGAGATACGCATCTGACCACAAAACCATGGCTTCCATCAACGCCACCAAGCAAGAATGGACAGATCTCATGCCCCGTAAGCCCCCACTTCCCCTCACTTTCCCACCCTCCCCTATTCTAACTGAATTCCACAGGCGGCGGCGGCTTCTTTGAAGTCAAAAACCACAATTCGTATCTACTCCCCCCACCTATGAACTTTTTCAACAAAGACGTCTATGCAATTGCAGTATTCCACCAATTACACTGCCTGATGCACATGGCCTTGTACACCGATAAGCTCGTCCTGCAGATTCGCAACAAGGATTTTGTGCTCGATGAAGGTAAACTATGGCACAACGACCACTGCTTCAACTACATCCGAAATGCGCTGTTGTGCTGTGGGGATACGACGTTGGAGGGCCAGTCGCAGACGCCTGAGGTAAAGAATATACCGGGGACAGATGGCACGGGCGCGGTACATGTATGTCGGAATTATGAGGATGTTAAGAGGTTTGCGGAGAAGACACGGTTGAGCGATGCGAAGGAGCACCTTTGAAATGGTGGTGCAATTTTTAGTGTATTTGGAAAAGAGTGTAGATGGGGCTTTACTTGTCGACGCCGAGAAATCTTATGTACATATATTGCCTGTCCCTCGGCGCCACTTCTCACCTATCCACTATTTGCCCCTCATTTATGTTCTTTATCGCCCAAGAGAGATCCGCAGCTGGCCCTGGAAGGCTCTTCACAAGCAAGCAGGTCAAGCTTGAACGAGCGGTTGCCAATTGGTATTAAACCTAGCTTGTTTTCCCATGGTGGTGTGGAGCTCCGTGATCTCGGTATTTCGCAACCAGAACTCAGACGACGAGGAGAAATTTTGCCAAATGATCCGAGGTTGGCGTCGCTGCTTTGTGGTCATCTACACGGCACACGCGATGGAGAGGTCAGAGTGCTAAGATGTGTCTTCTTTTCTGTAGACTTGTAAGCATCTTTCACGTCCGACGGATCTTTTTATTTCCCAATTAGGCAATCTAGACATGTATACTAGTGCGAACTTTTCACCCTACGATTCTAGTGTACTTCCATCAATCTTCTCCTCTACCCCTAACCCACCATCACCAAGCCTTCCCAAAGAGGAAACTTATCCACTGTATTGATTACTGCGAACCGAAGAGTCACCCTGCAGCATCTGATCTCTTCTTTCCACCCTATTCCCTTCCGAGATCGGCAAAGTCTCAGGACAATATGTGGATTATAGCAAATTAGATGAAGTGACTTGAATTGTTCACGCTGGCCACATGACGATATATGGAAATTGCGCAAGTCACGCGATACACTAGGCCTAATCAGGCAAGGTCCCCCAGGTAGTCATCATCCATGGTTTGTGGACATTTTGTACATCCGTCTGTAGTATGCCGTCACCACATCGACTACACTGAATAGTTTACGAAGCCTGAGATCTCAAGCATGTATCAGGCCAGCCGACTCACGCAAATCACAACCAATGGAGGATGAACGACACAGCTCTCCCCAAGAGCCACCAGCTAAGAGACAACGGAACCTAGCATGTCAACGATGTCGCTCGCGCAAGCAAAGATGCGAGGACAACAGGCCATGCGGCAACTGTGTTAAAGGAGGCGAAGAATGTTTGCCGACTCAGCCAGCATCTCGGCCGCACGTTGAAAGCGAATATGTGCGCGTCTTGGAGGAGCGCATTGCTGAGCTGGAGTCATTGGACCCGCAGCAAAGTCTCGACCACCTCGAGAAATTGCCTACGAATAGTGGAATGGGAAGCCGAGATAATGCGGGTATAAAGGCCAGCCATGCAGTTCAACAAAATATGGTACCCCGACGACCATCTGCCCAATCTGCCTCATCATCTGCCCACGCGATGGTCACCAGTCTCGAAGAAGAACCTGACCTGAATCATCTTGTCTTTGGATTGATTGCATCGCCGTGGAACCAAAGCCCAAATCAAGATGACTCTACCACTGTAGCAACGTCGATAGTGGATGCTCACGCAATCGTGGCCAATGTGCCATCACATCATGCAGAATCCCTGCTGGACGCTTATCGTGAGCGTGCCCAAGCACAGTACCCTTTTTTTCATTGGGACACATTTCTCACCTGGCATTCAGAATGGAAGCACTGCCTAGCCTGCGATCTGAATGAGCGCGCGTGGCAGGGCTTCTTCGTCAATCTGGTATACGCGACGTCCTTGGTGGTGCTGCGCAAAACATGCGTGGCCACGTTTGATGTGCATGCTTTTTATAGTAGCGGGATATCGCTACTTCCTGCTGTACTACAGCAGCCAAACAGGATACTACAGGTGCAGGCGTACCTCTTGCTGTCCATCTATGCGCTACATCAGAGCTCAACGGAGCGCATTATAACCCTTGCATCTACAACGATGCGGCAATGCGTTCATCAGCAACTTCATCTTGCGGAGGTAGAACCACAGCCGTTAGATATTCATGCACGTCTCATTATACAGGTCCGACGACGCTGCTTTTGGTGTGCATATACACTTGATCGATTGGTCATGTCGGCTTTCGACCTCCCGCCTTCGGTATCTGACCAGATGATCACCGTAAGGCCATTTGCCAACATTGAAGACTGTGAACTACTAGGAGCTGCTGCAGTCACTCCCGCAAAACAGGAACTAGTCGATGCACCCGATTATACCTGCATGTCTCCTGCGCTGCATATCCTTCAATGCAGGCGTATCCAATCTGAAATCAGCGCTATAACGCTTCGCTGGGACTACAATAGCCAATTCGAAAACAACTCCGAATGGCGGATCCGCATCCTTGCTGAATTAGAAAAATTCAAGTCTCGCGTACAAAGCTTTTCGGACCCGCATTCAAAGGGCTATACATCGCAACGATGGCAGGCTATGATCTACCACTATACTCTGCTTATGCTGTATCGACCTACCAAGACGAACGTAGTCGGTTCAGCCGGTGATTGGTCGGTGCAGGCAAGTACCCAGGCTTGTCTGATGTTCCGGAAAAGTCAGATTGACCGCCAGATTGCCCAGCCATGGTTAGCAGTGAGTTGTTGGCAAACATTACCTTTCTCCAGCCCCCAACTAACTCAGATACTTATAGCTCATTGTTCAATTCCAATCCGGCATCACCCTTCTCTACTGTTTCTGGGCTACTGCACCACAACACCGAACCGAGAATTACGACTCCCTCGACGTGCCCGACGCACTACGTGCGTGCTCTAATATCCTAGCCATCATGGCAGATCGCTGGGCAAAAGCCGATTGCCTGCGTGATGTATTCGAGCTCCTAGCACGAGAGATTCCACTCGTTGACCGTCCTAACAAGACACCTGTTCGACTGTCGGACAAGGCTTGCGCGGCGATTCAATTGCATATGCCACAAGTTTGTAAGCTCGTGGTACACCGGCAGGTACTACGTATGATTGAGGAAATGGTATCTGAAGACTTTCCTCGTGAAGAAGCACCCGGTCGGCCGCTATCGGTGGCTGGTATGCTGGGCCCGATGGAGCCTGAGAGCCATGTACAATTTGATCCGTCATCACGATGTGGCAATGACAATTTTCAGATGCCGTTTGCGTTGCAGCACTCGTTTGAGTATGTAGGCACTGGTGGGGAACTGGATAGCTTGGATGGAGATGAGGCACTGCTATTTCCTGGCGTGTTTGATCCGGAGAGCTGGACACAGCAATACTAAATAGACGGCCACTTTTGCACAGCAGCTTTCAACCTTGCCACAACAGTTCCCACAGTCTATACAAGCCCAGCTCTTACATCCGTTTAAAAACATTTTCCCCTTACTATATCAATATCTCATTCAGCATGCCCGTTCATTGATCGGAAGACTGTCTTAGTGTATATATTTACGTAAAGCATCTAGTTTTCCTAAATTATTGATTGCAACGAGACGGTTGTTATGTAGGTGACATACGTTACTGTAGTATGAATATTATGAGAGTGAGTGGGAAACCAACGTACATTCCACAAACTCCTTCAGCCGCAGTACATTCTCATACATTTCCATACATGTCCAGCGTACAATCGAACAGTTCTAGTTACCCGTCGTAAGTTTCCCTTTGCTCCCACAGCCCCTGGCACAACTTTACCCCGTAAATACTTCTCCAGTTCCGAAAACTATTTCTTCACTAACGGCCCTCTCGCGCAAGAATATCCCAGCCTACGAGCCGCCAAACCTCTTCCATGTACCACACCTCGACATCTTTGTCCTCAGTCTTGGCAACATCCTTCAACGAGTCGGGACGTATTCCTGGTATTGGCTTCGTCAACACGTCTAGAAAGTCATCTTCAACTTTATCGCCATACATGCACGCCACAAGCGTGCGTTGCAGGCGATCTTTTGCCAATGGACCCAGGCGAGCTCGAGAGGCAGGTGTGGGGCTCCTTGCACTCAATGTGCGGGTACGGCGGTTTTTTGTGTGGCTCGAAAGAGTATTCTGCGGATTCATGTGGTTGGGAGCGAGTCCCATCGCGCGTTCGAGGATCAACACGAGCGCTCTTGCTTCGAGCCGTATCGCCAGAGTCTCTACGTCGCGCTTTACTTTCTCAATCGCGTCTCTCGGTTCAGGAGGTGGCAGTATATTTGCTTCGATGGATGCACTCCGATGCTGACCGAAAGTACAGTAATAGAGGCGTTTGCCTACACGTTCGAACAGAACAAACATAAAACCGTCGAAGATTTGTTGATGTACGTGATCCGACCGTTCCAGAAATCCCAGGAAACTGATGAGAAGGTGGGCTACCGCGCGAGCCGGTACGGATTCCTTGGGAGTTGTATCTGCTTTGCTCTTTTTGGATAAAGGTGGCTGAGATAAGAAGTTTTGCGCTGTCTGCCGAGCTGAGGACTCAATGGAAAAAAGTGCAGAATTAAACATATCTGCTAGTTCACAAACAATCAGGCTCGGTAGATATGTATCCGTATTGGATTCCGTCAGCTTGGCCATCCCGACCAGAATCGACAGGAAGGCTCTTGCGCAGACGGAAAGCGCGATGGCGAAATCGGATTTATCTTGGTCGAGCGAAGTTGCCCCTATGCTTCTCCTTCCGTGACGTGAAAGCTGTTCGTAGTTGTGGGCTACAAAACGTAGAACCTTTCCTACGCCCGAGGCAATGCGGATGAGGGTGGATACGAGGGCCTGCGCATCGGTTTCGGGTGAGCGACACAGAGAATATGCGGTATACAACGCTTCTGTAAGACTAGCACCATCAATTCCGAGTAATTCCAGAAAGTCCATGTCATTCTCGATTGTATCTTGAGCCACAGTTGCCGAATGTTGCGCTCGCTTTGGTATCTGCCTCTTTCGCGTTATATTACGACTCATGGATACAGCTGAAGATTTGCCTTCTCCTTGATGCATAACCATATCAATGTCTGTCGCCGTAGGAAAAGAGCTGGCCAGTGATTTGTTCGATCGCTCGAGCTTTGAATTGATACGGCGAAGATTCTCACACTCGTCTTCGGCATGCCGGCACCTGTGCTTCCAGTAAGTGACCTGATCGATGTAATGGCCAGGTTCGTCTCGCTCTCTTGGATCTAGACCAAGCTTTATCTGGACTCGTAGCTGTGACAGGTAGACTGCTAAAGTTAGCCGACGCGAATGATTGGGGTTGATGTTGTTTACCTCGCAATTGCACATTCTCCGGTTTAGTCCGAACAATAGCAAGAGCGAGAGCGATCTGCTCTTCGGACGGTAGGAACAACGAAGAGCAGTGAAGCTCACTTGATGCCCTGGAAGGCATGTTGAGGAAGTGGCAAGTCGGTGGGGTGGCGAGTGCACAAGGTGACAACAATAGCGGGCTAGGCGTGATAGGCCACACTTGCAGCAGGTGCTTCTCAAATGGAAAGAACAAGAAGATGTGAAAAAGCTTGAACTTTCCCCATGAGTGGACACGGAAGGTGGGACTGAATCTGTGAGGCAGGAAAGAGCGCTCTCAATCAACACGAACACTCGAGATATTTGTCGACGGGATATTCCATGACATAGCAGTATCACTCCTTTTTTTGTAATGCACCATGCCGAAATTCCAGGCCAGCCCAATTGTAGTAAGCAACACTACATAGTTGGGCGCCCAAGACCAGACCTGGGTACTTGTGTCTACCCTGAAACGCACTTGGCACGGTCGAGGGGGGGTGGGGGGCTACCGCGTAATGTACATAGAACTGACACCCATATCCACTACACACAGTTTTACAACCGGCTCACCGCATGCGCTCTGTCCGCCTCTTGTAGGGCAATGGCTCCACCTTCTTCCTCTTGAACTCGACATCGATCTGATCTTTCATACCGGCGCGCTCCATAACACCTGCCATACTATCATCCCATTTTGTCCTGAACAGCGTGGCCGTCAGTGCGCTTAGCTTGTTCACCTCGGCAAAACTGCGCAGCTTGAATCCAAAGCGCTTGATGTTGGCAAATTTCGAGACATCGAGCGGCTTAGCGCCAGTCTGCTCAAAGACAAAGACTCCGAGACGGTGATACGGCGCGCCCTTGTGAGAGATGGGAGCAACCCACGGTAATCCAATCTTTTTGGCGCTAGCGTCTTCCGTTTTCTGGTCCTCTTGGGCTATGCGTTGGAGTGGTATGGATGTTCTGGTTGGTGAGATGGGCAGGTTCGAGGCAATCAAGTGACATCGATAGGTAAAGCTGTCCGTCTGTTGCACAGGTACGTCGGCATCCACTACGACTACTGTGACTAGCTTCTCTCCAGGGGTAAAGGTCTGGACGTTAAGTCGAGGCATCTTTTCTGACATGGCAGAATCTACAAATTCGCCGGGTGCAACTGTTTTTCGTCCGAAACCGAGGTCAATGTCTGCCATTAGGTCTAATGACGGGAGAACGTCTGGGATGACTGCTAGCTGTGTGATACGTTGATCCAGCACAAGGCGCTTGTACTGACGCCATTTTTTGTCGGCAAGATAGCGATAGATGGGCTTGTTCATGTCGCCTGTGAGTCGTCAGTCAATTGCAGCAGGATAGAATAACATGCCCTACCCTGGCCATCTTCGAACTTGCGCTTCACCACGGGGTCGTTGATGTCGGCCAGGATAATCAGATCATCTAGATGTTTCCTCATACTGCGCAGCCTGTGTTCTTTGGCTGCTAGGCCCCCACTCACGCTTGCATCTTGGGCTATCAAGTTATCTATCCGCAGTTGCTGCGTCTCGATTTCCTTAATCTTCTCTTGCCTGTCCTCAAGTAAGTATTTCCTAGCCTCCTGGAAGCACTGGTAGGGGAGTTGTTCGAATGGAATCTCGGCGGCCTTTTGCATGGCGGAACGACGAAGAACTGCACGGCGACGGCGGGATCCAACTGGCTGAACATGCTCTCTCCGCAGCAGTCGACGTTCCTGCTTCTTGTTCTCTACCATCTGGGGGTCTAGCGTGCCCCATTTCTGCATGTACTCTGGAACCTGTTCCGAGGCAGCTTTCTGGGCGGCGCCCTCTGTGGAATTTGGCGGCGGGGGCGGCGGAGTCGCATTCGGTGGCTGCGTCTGCACTGCTTCACGGGCTGCTGCCGATGTGAACAGCAGGCGGCGCGGGCCATTGGCGCTGGAGATTTGGCGCACACATGTCAGACACGCGCTGAATTGACGTATAGACGGCGTCGAAGCCATGGCCGAGTGTGTTGGTGTCGTCACGGTCCCAGAATTGGTCGTGGTGATGGAAAATGTGGTGATGCTCACTAGCGCGGCGGGCTTCCAATTTCAGACCTCCGCCTCCAACTCCGCGCCTGGCAACAGCGACTTTTTGGACACCCGACCGGCATGGCTTCCACGACCATATCCGCGCCGATGCGGGGCGTCACACGCCAATTGAGCAGCCTGTCAATACGGCACAATCGACCATGTGTCCGCTGCGCCGTAGGCCCTTCCCACCATGTATCCCATGATATGCGCCATGCTAACGTCTCGGAGAAATCTCTATGCACACCCACTGCCCGCTCGATAACCACGTCTGCACCTTCTCACGCCACTGTCTCTAATATCAGAATCAACGTCACCAAGCCGCCTTCCGGCTATGTGCCCGTTACGCCATTCGAGCAGCAGACGGTGCTTGCGACCATCCACCAATTCCCCTCTCTCGAGCCTCTGCGCTTTGAACAATACCCCGCGAACCACCTCCATCTCCCGACAAGGAGAGACATTCTGCACCGCGCCGTTGTGTACGAAGGCGATGCGGAACGATTAGGTACCGCCTCGACCCTGACAAGACATGAAGTCCGGGGTTCGCGAAAGAAAATACGACCCCAAAAGGGATCAGGTCGTGCTCGATTGGGCGATCGAATGTCGCCTATGCTGAGGGGCGGAGGTGTAGCATTTGGCCCCAAGCCACGAGACTTTTCGACCGAGTTGCCCAAGAAGGTGTATGACCTCGCCTTCCGGACTGCGCTTTCCTATCGTTTCCGCAAGGGCGAGCTGGTCATTGTCGACAATGCCATGGAACTAGAAAGTCCATCGACCAAGCTACTAGCCGACATTTTCAAGTACCACGAGAAGCTGCGGGGCAGGGGCCGGAGTCTTATGGTAACATTGGAGGAGCGCCCACTGCTGGAACAGGCGCTAGTGGACATGGATCGCCGCAAACAGGCTATCCTTTGGAATCAGGTCGATGTCAAGAACTTGCTTGAACTATCGCGCGTTATCATCGAGCGTGACGCTCTACACAACATCCTCCTTTCTCACGAAGAAGACATCACACACAAAGCCATCCAGCCATGGCACAAGGGTCTCGTTCGCTCATTACCACCATCCAACCTTGAGTCCACCATCGGCTGGGAAGAATTCCGCCAACTTTCCCTTGCCAACCCATCAGAAAAAGACGCGACCCGCATCAAAGCCTACAGCAGCGCAGCAGCGTCCCATTACGGCCATGCCGAATCCCTGCCGCATGGTCCCAATCGCACCGAATTGACCCTCTCAGCCTACGACCTCCTCACCGAAGCTAAGAAGGTCCATTTCTTCAACAAAACCGGTCTCACATTCGCCGAATACGCCAAAGATACAGAAACAGCCACAAACAACCTCCCCCGCATCCAAGCCCTTGAATACCAAATCAACATCAAAAACGACGTCGTCGACGAAACGGCACAGACAAATCGTCTACAGGCTGAGAAGCTCCGCATTGATGTCCGAGAACTCGAATTGCAGAGATTGCAAACTCTAAGCGAGGCGTCGATCCTCGCTGCACAGATCTTCGAGCAGCTGCGTGACACGGCAGAGCTGGTGGGTGATACAGAAAAAGCAAATGATATGCTCGACGCTGCTCGCCGCGAGAGGACTAGCGTCAATGAAGCGGATCTATTAACTCTAGAGGGGAGGGTAGACCTCGCGAAGCAGATTGCTAATGTTGCTAGTTTGGAAGGCAATTTCGTAAAGCAAGAGGAGATGCAGCGCGTGGTCGAAGAAAGAGAGCAGGAGTTGGAGACGAGGAGGGCAGAGATTGAAGCGGAGAATGAATTGTCGGAGGATGGGGAGGAGGGAGGTGAGGATGTGATTGAGGTGGAGAATCTACAAGATGCTGGGACGAGAGGGGCTGAGCAAACCAGAGAGGAAAGGAGATGAAGGTTCTTTTGTTGGTGATTTGTTATTGTACAGTATATCTACAAAGATTTAAGAGTTATAGCTACATGATTAACACGTGACATGACTGGTAGTATCGGCCGATAGCTCCCCATGTACGACTCTGCATCTTCGACTACAATATACTCATGTCGTGCCCGTGGCTCGGCATTGTGATTGACGACAAAGTCGTATCCAGCTCATTGGGTAGTCCAAAGGTGCTTCACTCCACTTTATTCTCTGTGTCGGCTGCATCTTCTCTCTCATCTGGCTCGCTATGCTTATTTTTCCTATCCTTATTATCCTTGTCCTCCACCTTTTTCCCTTTGAAGACCAACGTCATAAGTCCTCCAACCTCTCCCTCACTCTTCATCTCTGAGGTGCTCTTGCACTCGGCTACAACATCTCTCACAGCCCTAAGCACTGCACCCGCCTCCTCAGGCGTAGCCTTCTTATTGGACCCCTTCCTCCCCTCTGCCTTGAGCGTAACCTCAACTTTTTTCCCCTGCTTAAGGAACTTTCTTATCTTCTCTAATCGGTGGCCCATGTCGCCCTGGGCAATAGCCCAATTAATTTCCACTATTTTCAACGCATCGCCCTTTTCCTGCTTCCGCATGAGCTCGAGCTTCACCTGGTGCTGCGCCCTGAGGTTGATCTTGGAGATGATTTTACAAGTCGGTGGGTGGGCTGGATCTGGACGACCAAACTCATCGACTTTCCCCGGCGAGACTTCGACAAGGTGGTGGGTTGCTCTGTCGAAGCTTGCCAGGGCATCGTCAAGCGGGACCTCTAGGTGAAATTCGCCCGTCTCTGTCACGAGGTTGATGTAGTAAGATTCAATGGCGGTGTCCATGACGTAATGATCGGAGAGGGCGTGGCGGGTGGTTTTTGTGTACTTGATGGTGCGGATACATGTTCGGGGTGTGAGGTTGGATGGAGAGGCGGCGAGGGAGGTGGGCGCAGAAGGGGATGGTGCAAATGCTGGAGCGTAGAGGAGCGGGACGGATGTTGCGCTGCGGAGGGTTGGAGCGATGAAGACGCGATATAGGGCGCGTGATGTGCCTGAGATGTGTGAGGGTGGCATCTTGGTTCAATGGCACTGAATTGGCTCCAGCGTCAGTGTTGTGTTGGTAGAGGGGGAGACCCAACCGGAGCATTCGACAGCCAGGTGCTAGCTTTTCGGCTCGACGCTAGCAGGGGTCGAATCGGAGCAGCGACGACCTCCGAGACGCCGCAGAGCCCCGCCAGCTCGCTCGTTACCATGTAGGTAACGAAGCCCGTTCAGCCCTCTACACGTAGCACACCACCATGATAGCGACCGTGCCTGACCATATTTTCCTCGACGTTTCGCAACCCTACCTGCCGCCATGAGTAATCCACTGGCTGAATATCTGTCTGCGCTTGAGGCACGCGATGCGCGCGAGAAGGCGCACGAAGACTACGTCAACGCCTGTATGTGACGTGACCATAGGCGCGCTGCAAGGAAAGCACTCAACGAACATAGACACCAAGCTCGCGGACCGTACAGCAACACTCACACAAGATGCCTCGTCGGCACAGCCTAACCCCTCCTCCAACTCACAAACCAAGACGGCAGCAACAAAAGGAAAAGGCCCCGCCACAGCAGATGACGCCCCTCCATCCGCAGTCGCGCAGCTGCGCGCTGAGCTTGCAATCACCCAGCGAACGCGCGGCGACCTAGAAGCGCAGCTCACCACACTGTCCGCTGAACTCTCCGCCCTGAAAGCGTCCGACACACAACAGAAACAGCGCATAGACCAGCTCGAGAAGATGCGGACAACACTAGAAAGACGGGGCAAGGACAAGGCCGAGGAGCTCAAGGGCAAAGGAAGACTAGTCGAGGAGGTGCACGACGAGATGGTGGCGCTGAACTTGCAGCTAAACATGGCGGAGCAGGAAAAGGAGAAACTGCGTAAGGAAAACGACGAGCTAACTAGGCGGTGGGTCAAGAAGATGGAGGAAGAGGCAAAGAAAATGAACGAGCGGTCAGGTTGGGAGGATCAGTCAAGGAGGAGGAAGTAGGTAGCGTGATAGATTTTCAATAGATTCGTCAGCTGGGAATGTACCTGATATCTCCTGAGCGACCTTGCCATGCACTGCGCTCTGCGCTCTGCGATTGTGTCTACTCAGTCGACTGTTCCTTGGCTGGGATACGCGTTGATGCTGGTGCCTGCACATGTCTTGGCGTTAGCGAGCTCCCCGCAACAACATCACTTCCCCAGCTCGGCTCCTACTACCTGCGAAACCCGCACTCCCTCCCAAAGCTCTACCCAGTTTTTCAACATGGGTACCGCACTCAAGACGTGGGGTAAGTCAACATACAGCGAATTGAAGTCGTACCCCGCATACCCCGCTACCTGCTAACGAACGACTTCCCCAGAGCTCGAGAACGCCGTCAAGCTCGTCGACCCCAGCAAAGATGCCCTATACGACTACTCGCCCTCTGCCCAAAAAGCCATCAATGAAGCCCACCCATGGCGCACCGATCCCAACTACTTCACCTCCGTCCGCATCTCGGCCATTGCCCTTCTCAAGATGGTCATGCATGCACGCTCGGGCGGCTCCATTGAAGTCATGGGCTTGATGCTCGGAAAGATCGAAGCCCACACGTTCGTCGTAACGGACGCCTTTCGGCTGCCTGTCGAAGGCACCGAGACGCGAGTCAACGCGCAGGACGAAGCAAACGAATACATGGTTGAGTTCCTGCAGCGGGCACGCGAGCAGGGGCAAATGGAGAACGCGGTCGGGTGGTACCATTCACATCCTGGCTACGGATGCTGGCTCTCTGGCATAGACGTCAACACTCAGAAGACGCAGCAAATGTTTCAGGACCCATTCTGCGCCATCGTCATCGACCCCGACCGCACCGTATCTGCCGGAAAAGTAGAAATCGGCGCCTTCCGCACCTACACAGACGAACATGTTGAGAGTACTTCAAAAGGTGGCCGCGCGGTAGCAGGCTCCTCAAAAACCTCAAGTAATCCCACCCCCGCCACCGACAGCGACGGCTTTGAAACCATCCCGCTCGGCAAGATCGAAGACTTTGGCGCTCACGCTTCTCACTACTACCCCCTCCACGTCTCGCACTACAAGTCGTCCCTCGACGCCAAGCTTCTCGAAGCCCTCTGGAATAAATACTGGGTCCAAACCCTCTCCTCTTCGCCACTCATCTCGAACCGCGACTACGGCACCAAGCAGATTCAGGACCTGGCCCGCAAAATGCAGCAGGAGAATGCTAACGGGAAGCGGTTTAAAGTCGGGTCTGGGTATCCGTCGATTGCTCCCGCAAATGGCGAGGGGGGGAAGAATCAGCTGGCTAAGTTGGGAGCCGCAGGGAGTAAGATTGCAAGGGAGGAGGATATGGGGTTGTTGGCGAACAGGGTCAAGGATACGGTGTTTGGGATGGGGAGGGAGGGAGGGGGGGAGGTAGAGATGATGACGGAGTAGATGGAGAAGAGGGTGTAGGAAGAGTGTCCTTGATACGGGGCACGAACTGTACTGGTCTGGAAAGCATGGCATGGCGGGGCGTTGGGCGCATAATGGTTAGAAATTAGGACGGGACGGGACGATATCACATGCTTGGAAACAAGAACACATGACGATGAAACAGCAAGCAACTAAAAAACATGACATACATAGGCTTTCGTCTATTGTTTCGTACAAGCCCGCCCCTATATAGTACACACAAGTATCCTACAACCCACATCCATCACTCTACACCACGCCCAACCTCGCCAACACCTCCTCCCTTCCCAACAAAACCATAATATCGTATATCCTAATCCCCTGCTCCTGTTCCGTAATCGCCTTGCGCAAATACTTGTACACATCCCTGCTCCTGCCCACTTGCTCTTCTGGTCTTGCGTCCACGATCTGTTGGACCGCCTTGACAAGGCCCTCTCTCGTCCAGTCATCTTCGCTCAGCTGTGCTATTGCCTGCATGCGGGGAGGGATATCTTCAGGGGTATCAGCGGCCAGGGTGGGGGTGTTTTTCAAGGGTCGTAATTTGGAAAAGAAGAAGGCGTTGCGGTAGAGGAATTCGTTTGCGTTTGTGTAGTTTTCTGCATCTGCTTGGATGATTTTGCGGATGTGGTCGTGGGGCATGGGTGCGGCTATAAGGGAATGCCAGTCTGAATAAGGAGAGTCTGGGGAGGTGAGGAGATTGGCTACATCATTGACCATATCGTCCAGCCCGGAGCCGGCGGCTTGGACGCGTAGGGTAGCGTGTTTGCGCTGGAGAAAGTGTAGTTTCCCAAAGGTAACGGTCGTATTTCCCTTTGTGAATTTAAGACTGAATTTGTCGACCAGTGTTTGCAAGTCCATGACATCTGATTTTTCCTTGTGGCTCCAGCCGAGCAGCGCGGCAAAGTTTGTCAGCGTCTCGGGGAAGATTTCCATCTCCCTGAAGGCAGCGATGTCCGTGTCAAAGTTGCGCTTGCTGAGCTTGTTGCCCGCTTCGTCGACAAGGAGGCCGACGTGGGCAAAGGCAGGGGGTGTCCAACCAAAGGCGCGGTAGAGGACAATATGCTTAGGCGTGCTAGGCATCCACTCGCTGCCGCGGATCACGTGCGTAATCTCCATGAGATGGTCGTCGACGACGTTGGCAAGGTGGTACGTAGGCATCCCGTCCGACTTGAGTAGAATGGGGTCTTCGTAGGCGGATTCTGTAGCGTGGGCGCGCCGTTTGAGCGGCTGGAAGGTGCCGTAGATGAGGTCCTTGTAGGTAGGGTACTGGTCTGGCACCTTGAGACGGATCGTATGTGGTTCGCCCTTTGAGGCGCGGTCGTCGCTTTCTTCCTTGGGTATCGTGGCGCATGTGCGGTCGTAGTCGGTTGCGATGCCGAGGCTGTGTCTGTGTTGGGCGAGGGCATTGAGGCGCTCCGCCGAGCAGAAGCAGCGGTAGGCATGATGGGATTCTAGTAGCCTGTGCGCGTGGTCTCTGTAGATGGCTGTTCGCTCGGATTGCTTGTAAGGGCCGTAGGGACCTCCGACTTGAGGCCCCTCATCCCACTGCAGCCCCGCCCATCGGAGGTCGTCGAAGAGACGCTGTTCGGCGTCGGGGATTGTCCGCTTTTGGTCTGTATCTTCGATGCGTAGAAGAAATTGGCCGCCTGTCTTCTTGGCAAGGAGGTAGTTGAAGAGGGCTGTTCGCAGGGAGCCTAGGTGCAAGTAGCCTGTCGGCGAGGGAGCAAAGCGCGTCCGTGCGGGCGATGTTGGTAATGGGGATTTCAATGAGATGGAGCGGCGTGATGGGTACGAGAGCCAAAGGCGGGCGAGACAGGAGCGACAGGCGTAGGTGGATACCAGAGGGCGACGGAGCAAAGGAAAAGACATGGCCGTGATTGATGCGACGCTACAGCAGCTTTCAACCTGAACTTGCGACTGCAAAAAATGACGTGCAGGCATCTCCGGCCTAGTGCGGGCAGGCATTCTAACTTTACAACAGCGTCTACTCTACCAACGTGCAGAAAGTTTGTTGCTCTCGCTCGCATCGAATATTCTCGCCGTGATTGCCTGTTCACGCCGTTGCCCTCGTTTCTACTCTTCTTGTACATGCTTTATTGCCGACTGGTCTTTTAGTACAATACCCACGAGCCGACTCTAGATATACCCAAAAAGTAAGCATCGCCAATTACACCATGACGCCATACTAACAGAGTCGCAGTGGATGAGGAAATCGACCTTTATGGTATGCATGCGCCTCTCCATGCCAGTCGTGTGTGCTAAGAATAACAGAGGTGCTCGAGATCGAGAAGGGCGCAAGCAAAATCGAAATCAAAAAGGCATATCACAAGGTTCGTTCGCAAGCCCCGCGGCAAAGCGCCCACAGCCATCAACCAGACTGACGTAAATACCAGGCCGCACTAGCACACCATCCGGACAAAGTCGCAGAAGACGACCGCGCAGAAGCAGAGATCCGCTTCAAGGCTGCGAAACAGGCCTACGAGATCCTCTCCGACGATGACAAACGCCACATGTACGACACCCACGGCATGGCCGCCTTTGATCCCTCCAACGGCGGCATGGGCGGCGGCGGACCAGACATGGACGACATCTTCGCGCAAATGTTTGGTGGCATGGGAGGATTTGGGGGAATGCCGGGTATGGGCGGTATGGGCGGTATGCCAGGCGGACGACCTCGCAAGGGACGGTCAGTCGAGCAGGAGTACGAGGTCACGCTCGAAGAACTGTACAAGGGCAAAACAACAAAGTTCTCAAACACAAAGAACATCATCTGTTCGCTGTGCAAGGGCAGTGGCGGCAAGCAGGGCGCAAAGAGCAACGCATGTGCCGTTTGCCATGGACGTGGTATGCCCTCTTCAATCATTCCTCACCAAGTCAGTCAGGAAATGCTAACAACGACGTACAGGTGCCAAGCAAGTACTACGTCAAGTAGGCCCTGGTCTCGTAACACAAGAAACTGTCCCCTGCGGCAACTGCCAGGGCTCCGGACAAGTCATCCCCGAAAAACAACGCTGCAAAAAGTGCAAAGGCAACAAGGTCGTTGAAACGAAAAACGTCCTTGAACTCTACATCCCCCGCGGCGCCCGCCAAGGTGAACGCATTGTCCTCGCCGGCGAGGCCGACCAACTGCCCGACCAAGAACCCGGCGATATCATCTTCACCCTCTCGGAAGCGCCCCATGATGTCTTCGAGCGCGCCGGTGCCGACCTACGCGCTGAACTCAAAGTCAGCCTCGCAGAGGCCCTCACGGGTTTCCACCGCGTCGTCCTTACGCACCTCGATGGCAGGGGTATCAAGCTAAACGTCCAGCAGCCGCATGGCAATGTCTTGCGTCCCGGCCAAGTGCTCAAGGTCGACGGCGAGGGTATGCCTGTGAAGAAGAGCGACGCCCGGGGCGACCTCTATCTCGTTGTCAACGTCGAGTTTCCCGAAGACGGTTTCCTTAAATCCGAGGCTGCGGTGCAGAAGATCAAAGATGCGCTACCACATACTGAAAGGGAAGACGTGAAACATGACGAGGAAGAGGAGGTAGAGGTTGAGTGGGATGCCGAGATGGACGAGTTTGGTGCAGGGAGTGGGGATCCAAGGGCGGGAGAGTGGGAAGATGAGGAGGAAGAAGGTGAGGGGCCCCAGTGTGCGACGCAGTAGTGTAGGGCGGTGGAGATTGGCATTTGCAACGCGTGATGTGCATGACAAGGCGTTGAGAGGTGGGCTTTTTCTTGCAAAGGTAGAAGAAACACCATTGAGACTGGTTGAACTGGTTAATGCACCTGAAGTTACGGGGACATGAAGATCTCCCTCCCTTTCTCTATCTTTCTTTTTTTTTAAATCTTGTTATAAACGTTGATCTACTACTTCTTCATTTACCAATGTATTTTTCCTCTCTTACTCTATCTCTCTTTTTTAATTCTTTTTATAATTACTAATCTACTACCTCTTCATGCACCGATCCATTATTTCCTCCTTTTTTCATACACATTCTAAAGCGACTGACTGCTGACCTCGCTAGACTGAGTGGCTGATTGCCTCATAGCCTAGCCTAGAAAACAAAACTACTCATGCCACTTGGTCGAGATGATTTTCTATCACGAAGTATGGTGCACCGAAATTATCATAAACAGAATGGAATGTAACTATACTTTTATGCTGCTAATCCAACCGCAAGGCTCATGCATATGGGAGGGGGCCCTAGGGAGTATTCTTATTTAGCTGCGAAGTAGAAGAAGAAATCCTCCGCCATTTTATCCTCTGTCCACAGTCCACAGTCCACTTGAGAGAGACAGGAGGAACAGACCAAGGATGAGCCACATTCAAACCCATATCCACTGCAATCAAAACAAAAAAAGAGAAAAATCAGGCGCAAAACAGCAGCAGCATAGCCAAAAGGTCTGCTATCGACATCTTCAACGCTGCCTCATCCAAGACTCCATATACATGCGACTAGCTTATCAGCTTACGCTAGTCCGTATTATTGTTGCATTTTCTGGAATCAACGCAAAATCGAGGGGAGACAGGGGGATGATCGTAGCGTGGTTGGGTTCTGAATTCCAGCGAGATACCACTCCTGCTTCCGCGCTACATTATCCGGATGGTGGGTGTGAAATTGATGTCTAAACCTGAGAGATGTGTTTGCAGGCTGGAAACAAGCGAGAAGAGGAGGTGGAGATCATGTCGCATTTGCCATACATGACTGCGTATGTACTTGATAGCCAAGGCACATCATAACTTAGCCGCAACTAAGATGATGCCACTTAGCGATCTAGTTCCTATTATAGCTTAGCAATATGCCGATAGCAGAGATGTGGGTAGGCAGAGGGGGGCTGGACATACCTCGAAACGATCTCGTCGTTCATCATCCACAAAAGACACGCGGTGGCGTCTACGCATTGCTGGAGGTGGACTTCTGTCTTCTCCTGGGTCTGGATAGCCACCATCACCTCGCTGAGGCTGTCTAATGTCTGGTAAAGGATAGACATCACCAAATCGCGGCTGTCGAGGCAGCTGCCGAGGCGAGCGCTGGCCGTGCGAGTGGTGCCCTTCATTCAGTAGCTCCTCGACTCGCTCCTGTCCACCATCTAGATCAGCGACTCTTCTTCTATCTGCCAGCTCGAGCATCCTGTCAGCCTCGTGCGCTGGGATAGGTACTATAGAACCCCACTCGCCAGCTGCATCACAAAAGTTGATAATGTCCAGTCTTTCCGCTAACATGTCTGTCAGCTTCTCCCTACAAAAACACTTTAAACACTAGCCTCATACTCACCGTCACTTATCCTCATATTCGCTGCTTCCACCTCCCCGTCACGGCGCCGCTGCGTGCAAGGATCCGGATTCATCTGCATGAAGTGCATGGGGTACTTTGGCTGCCTCTTCATTCGCCGGATAATGCTCTGGTACGTGCGTACATAGTCATCTTTACGCGGACCTGAGACCTTGGCTAGTTCGTAGGTGGGGTCAAAGGGCGCAAGGAAGTTGGTGAGCCAGGTGACGTCCGCGGTACGCTCGGGGTAGTAGTCTAGCTTCCCGATGAGACGCCGTGTTAGACGGAGCGCGAAGAGGCCGATGATGAGAAAGTCGGGGAACGGTTCAGGTAGTGGAGGTGATGGTCGTCGGTGGGTGGGATAAGTAGGCGGTGATGGCCGTCGGTGAGAGGGATACGGTGGCGCTGATGGTCGATAAGTGGGATGCGGTGGCGCGGACGGGGCGCGAACGATGTCGGGGAGCGGTGAGAGGATATGCTTGTGGTTGTCCATATTGGATATGTGCTGATGGAGAATTGGGGGAGGAAGGAGCGAGCGTTATAATCAAGGTTAAGGTGGTCACGTGGGTCTTGGCGGCAAACGGTCACTGCCGAGTATCACCTCTGACGTAGTGCTCCTTCCAGTTGTCTTTCTCATACGTATTTCAAAAGTAGTTAGTGCTCTCAAGTGAGTAGTAATGTCTTACCGAAAGCGTACCAGCTAGAACTCTACTATATTGATATAGTAAATCTTACCATACATGCGCGCTTTTAGCTAAAGCCAAATACAAACTCTAACAAGGCTCAACCTACAAGTACCACTGCATTCTCGCGCGTTGTTACTCCTTGCATCGCCACCGCATCGCCTTGCTGCCTATCAAAAAGCACCCGAACCTCCTCCAACGACAATCCCTTCGTCTCCGGTACACAAAAAAACATGAAAACGGCCACCACAATCAACACCCCCACATACACGAGATAATACCTCCACATGATGCTCTCTAGCGCAATAGGATTCACATACTGATTAAAACATACGGCCAGAGCCTGCGTAACGAAGAATATGCTGGCTCCTTTGGCTCGCAAATAGCTCGGCCAGATCTCGTTGATATACAGCACGGGAATAGGTGTCAGCCCAATGACATAGCCCCCTAAGAACAGGAACAAGAATACGATGACGGCGTAGCCCGCGGCTACAGACTGGGTGCTCGAGTATCGCGCAGAGCACACGGTGATGAGCACCATGAACAGCAGCATTGTGGCTGCAGAAGTAAGGAATAGGCGCCGGCGACCAACTCTCTCAGCGAGGAGTGCGGCGCCGCATGCAATGAACCAGTTGTAGATCTGGAGACCTCCGTTGATGCCCTGTTGCTGGAAGACGCTGGTTATGCCGACGGTTCGCAGCACGGGTGGGAGATAGAATATGATGATGCCGTTGCCGACCCACTGCGTCGCTATAGCGATAACTATTGTCAGGGTAAGGCGTTTCCGGTTCCCCGGCGTAGTGAACAGCGAGCCCCAGCCGGCTTGACGACTGCAATTCTCTGGCTCAAACGACGCCTAAATCTTGGAGAGCTCAGAGCGGACGAGGTCATCGTCTGCGTGCCCATTGGCATGATATGTGGCGAGTACGGAGCGGGCTCTCTCGTGATTTCCGTGAGACACGAGCCAGCGAGGGGATTCGGGACAGAAGAAGAGGAGAACGAGTTGGAAGACTGTCCAGGAGAGCTGTATTGCTACAGGAAAGCGCCAGGACCAGGAGCTGCGGATACTGAGGGACCCGTAGGATGTCCAGGTCGATGCTATGGCCCCGAAAAAGTAAAAGGTGTTGAAGAATGCGCCGACGACGGCCCTTTGCCGCGGATGCGCGAGCTCAAGACATAATGCCGATGAAGAGATGATGTTCAAGATGGCGCCAAACCCCTCGGTCAGCCGCATTGCCAGATATACACTCGATGATCTAGTGAACATCTGCCCGATGAATGAAACAGTCATGACCAAGTTCCCAAACAGGATTCCAATTCGACGCCCGAACTTATCAGAGAGCCACGGCGCGGGGAAGAAGGCAGCAAGAGAACCTATAGACTGGGCTGCGACAACGAGGCCTAGACGCGTGGCGCTCGATAAACCCGAAATGTCCTGAAACCAGCGTTGATTCGCTATTAGGCTGGAGATGAGTGAGCTGACATAGCCGTTGGAAATGGCGCCTAGGTAGCATGTGAGGAGGAGGAAGTTGAGCTTTCGTATGCCGGGGTCTCTCCACCATTGAGGGTGGGTCTTGTTGACAACATCGATTTCTGGCATCGGAGCAGTATTACTTCTTGGGTTGAGATCCTAATATGTCTATACGAGATGGACTGTTGCGGGAGTTCAACAGTGTGTAACAAACGAAGTGGGGGTATGTTGAGGTGCTCGGGAACAAGAGGTATTCTGTATTAGTACGGTAAAAGAAATCATGTGAAGAAGCAAACAGCAATTTGGTGTTGCGAGAAAGGGCAGATGGCAGCAGTTGAGAGAAGTTTGCTCCATCTCAACCTATGACTATTCCAAGTTGACCAATTGATGGGGACTGATTCAAGTCACTTGACGATGGCTGCTGACAGGGTTATCCAGGTTATCCAGTTCACTAATCATCTTGCAAACTTTATACCCTGAATTTCTGTACATGTCCATGTACAGACGACATGTGACGTGGTGAAGAAGATTCCCAGCTTGACCCTACAACGCCGTGGTATAGCCGAACCAATCGAGTAGATATGCAGGTATCTTGTTGCTACTTGTTAAGCTCCCGGGGAACGCGGCTCCCGGGGAACACGGAACGTTGCTCCCGTACGGATTTCCGGCACCATCGGGGAAGTCGGAATTGGGTACGATTTCCCTGCGTCATGGGTCGTACACACCGCTTCTAGATGACTGCAAACTGACAAACCCGAGAGGCACAAATGCCCCAACAGCTAGCCTCAGTTTGCCAAAAAAACGTACATGCTACTCCTTTGAAGTGAATTAAACCTAAAAGGTATGGTATGGGTTCACAGGTGCTCCTACTGACTGCGAGTTGCACACCGCTGGTGTATATAAAGTAAAGTCGATCACAACCAAAACAAGGGGTTCAAATGCTTATCAGATGCGGGTACGAAGTACGGTAGCACAGTAGTACTATGTATGTACCACTACACTAAGCTCGGCTATAGGCTTTGCGGGAGGCGGCCACCACCACGCTACTTGTGGATAACCCCACTCGCAAACCCGTGGCACGCCTCGACCAATTCACGACAAGCTAGCACGATGGGGGCGCCTCGGCAAATCCTACAACTCGCCGTGGCTGATCACAGCGATGAACTTCCTCTTGTTTCCAAATACGTTTCTGTGGGCAAAGGGGCAAAACCACCACTTGATTATAATCGTGCATGTGAATGCGGAGTGTCAAAGACTATATTCACCCTTCAAGCAATGAATCTGCTGACTGCCTCATAACCCAAGGAAAAACATTAGAAGTTTATATCAGCTATTATTTTCGATTAAGGGACGCAGTAATCATGGGTTTCCAATAAATGGCTGCCGTATTACATTCTACGGTTCTTATCCATACCCAGACAAAACTGTACCTGGGTGCTATTGTTGTACAAGCGCGCAAAGTCCGCACTCATTTTCGGTCCTTAGCAATACTCTAATATTTTCATATCATTACCAATGAAGATGTATCACAAATGATATCATAGCAATTTGCAGTCATGGTTACTACAAAGTACTTATTCTGCTAATGTAAAAAAACGCAAATCACTCGCTATACATAAAACGGTATTCAACAAGACATACTTCTAACTGCCCAACAGCCCCAACGGCTATGGTACTGTAGTCCGAAACGTCGAGGCTAGACCTGATATAATCCGCTGAAGGCAGCCGGCCCCACATCGGAACGTCTCGGAACGTCATCACTAGTTATCTTACCTCATCTTGACAGGAATGGGAGGAATATTCCTTCTCAATTTCCAACCCAACTACCCTAGCAAAACAACACTAGGAAAATGGCGTTTTTGGACAATGATGAAGACTCCCACGATGACGACGATCTCGACATGTCGTCCCGCGATGATGAAGAAGAACAACCCACCCACGCACCCACCTACGAAGGCGAAGACACACATCCAACCACGCACCGCGAATTGCAGGGCTGGCTTGCTTACCCTATCGCCGCTGAAGTATGCAACATACGACTCCTCCCCTTTCCTACGCAGTAAACCTCAATGGAATTCGGGTGCTTACGTGACGTAGGTGTTTGCTGTAGTTGCTGTTGGTATGTACTTCCTACCCTTGCTTGATGCCGTTCTGGCATAGGTATAAAGTGCTTACTAAACGATAAAAAGGTGCCTTCCTCCCCGTTATCCTCGAGCAACTCGCACGGGAAAACGGAACTTTCTTCGGGGATCGCGGGAGGCCTTGTGTTGACCACTCCGGAGGTGGTGGTGGGACGGCGATAGATAAAGAAAAGGTGGGCAAAGGAGGAGATGAAGGACAGTGCATGATACACTACCTCGGCAAGGAAATGTCTACGAGCAGTTTCGCCATGTATACATTTTCTGCAGCCGTGTTGATGCAGGCGATTGTGCTGATTTGTGCGAGTTCGTTTGCGGATTATGGTACGCTGTCCTCTTTCCTTCCTCCTTCTCCATCTCACTCTGCTCTTCTGGTACATGCGTTATGGGATGGCGTACTCATGAAGTGTGAAACAAGGACCCTACCGCAAAAAAATGCTCATAACGACATCCTATACGGGCGCTCTAGCAAGCTGTCTCTTCATCTTCATCACGCCGTCTGTATACTATCTCGCGCCTATTCTCGTTATTCTGGGTGTCACTAGCCTAGGCTGCTCGTTCGTTTTGCTAAACGCTTTTTTACCGCTGCTTGTAGCACGACACCCTGACAACAACGACAACTCCGTG
Organism: Pyrenophora seminiperda CCB06; assembly: GCA_000465215.2. Classification (NCBI taxonomy): domain Eukaryota; kingdom Fungi; phylum Ascomycota; class Dothideomycetes; order Pleosporales; family Pleosporaceae; genus Pyrenophora; species Pyrenophora seminiperda. The sequence goes on along the minus strand of KE747824.1, from coordinate 1,491,214 downwards.
GGAAAGTCGCGGGTAGCGAACTCAGCCGCAGCCGACGTCGAACTCGAGAACTTACACCCATCTTCCACTACTCCTGCTCAACAGCGCACGGAGAAAGACAAACTAACCCGCTCCCTCTCCCGCTCTGCCCAGATCAGCAGTAAAGGCGTAGGATACGGCTATATATCCGCCGTGTTCGTACAGATCTTAGGTATACTTATCATCTACCTCTTCAGCAAAACCGAGATTTCAAAAAGCTCACCTAGTCTCTCTATCCGCATCATCCTTGTCCTGGTAGGTATGTGGTGGGCTATTTTCAGCATCCCCACGCTGCTCTGGCTGCGGCCTCGACCCGGTCCGCCCCTACCCACACAAGCTTCCGGTCCGGGCGGTGGTGGGAGGGGGAAACTGCGTACACTACTATTCTACACGATGTTCTCGCTGCGTAGTTTCTACAAGACTGTAAAAAAAGCGGTAAAGCTGCGCCAAACATTATATTTCCTCCTATCCTGGTTTCTCCTCTCCGACGCCGTGGCCACAATCTCTGGTACCGCGGTCCTGTTCGCGCGAACAGAGTTACACATGGGTACTATCCCCATCGCATTGCTGTCTATTACGTCCATCGGTTCCGGTGTTATAGGTGCTTTCGTATGGCCCCGCATTCAGCGCCGATTCGGTCTGCAACCGAAAACCGTACTACTATGCTGTGTTGCTGGTTTGGAGATCATCCCCCTATACGGGCTTCTAGGCTATATCCCGGTGTTCAAGCACTGGGGCTTCATTGGATTACAAAAATCGTGGGAAATATACCCTGTGGCTGTTGTGCACGGGATCGTCATGGGGGGCATTTCCTCGTACGCAAGGTCTGTCTACGCGCCGTTGATACCGGAGGGGAGCGAAGCAGCTTTTTTTGCATTGTTTGCTGTCACGGATAAGGGGAGTAGTGCGTTTGGGCCTGCGCTGGTGGGATGGATCGTGGATAAGGCGGGGACGATTAGACCAGCGTTTATCTTTTTGGCGGTGGTGGTGGTGGCACCCGCGCCGTTATTGTGGAGATTGGATATGGAGAGGGGAAGGGAGGATGCGAGGGCCATGGCTGAGAGGGAGGGAGATAATGTGGCACGAGGGATGTATGAGAGGGTGAGGGTTGAATGATAAAAACTTGAGCTGGCTTCGGTGGTGTGGGTATTTGTGTTTGGTAAAACAAAACGCCTGGAATATGCCCGCGGTATATGGTTGCGCCGCCCAATGCTATCAAATTTCCCCCTAACAAACTCCATCAATATATTGCCTCACGCGCGCTCCTCCGTCTTGGTTGCTACTCTCGGCCTCTTGCCATCTCGGTCGTTGTAGTCATCTCCGAGCCGTTTTCTCTCCCCCAGTGGCTTCGCATTGGCACCCGTAGCCCCGTCGCCATCTCCATCTCCGTCGCGTCTCCGTCCATAATTATCAGGCCTAAACCGTTCGTCAACGCCGTAATCAGCACCTGCACCCCTGTCTCTCTGCCGGCGGTCGTCATGGCCAAAATCCCCCCACTTTCCCGTATCCTCCGTCTTCATGTCCCTGTAGCGCGTGCGCCCCTTCTTGCCCAGCTTGGTCATGTCGCGAATCTGCATAAACTCGGGGAGTAGTTCGCGATTCGTCTGGTCTTCGAAGCGTGCATTCATGAGATTTCTGCGATCGACGCCAAGTTCCTTGAGCTCGTCGGTGAAGAAGGCGCCCTTGTGGAAGTACTTTTGCATGAATTGCATTTGGCCGCGGTCGCCCTTTTCTTCCTGCTGCTTTTCGATGAAGGCGCGGTCTTCGGCTTCGCGTTCGGCGGCGGAGAGATTGCGACGGCGTTCAATTTCCGCGCGCTCGGCTTCTGCTTCTTCAATGGCAAGCCGCTCGCGCTTGATGCGCTTGAGTTCGCGTAGCTTCCAGGCGGCATACTCAGCTTCGGGGTCAAGGCCGTCAGTGTCGTCGATGGCGTTGATGTCGGCGTCTTCTACGTCATCGTCCCAGTCTTTCTTCCCAGCCGCCTTCTCGGCGATGCGCTGCTCGACTTGCTCTTGAATAAGTGCCCGGTTTTGCTCCTGTCGCCTGGCTTCTTCTTCTGCCGCTATTTCTTCTGCCGACTTGACGGGTGCTGTGATCTTGTTGCGCTCGTTTTTCTTCAGGAAGACCGGCCGCAAAAGCTTCTTTGGTGCCTCCTCTTCACTGCTGGATTCGTCCTCCTCTTCAGAAGACTCTTCCTCGCTCCCGCTACCACTTCCGCTCTCACTCCCTTCCTCGCCGCCTTCTTCTTCACTCTCCGTCTCAAACCCTTCCTCTAATGCTTTCCGCTCTGCCTCTGACTTTTGCCGCGACGCGAGTGACGACTTGAGCGCCGACTTGGGAAACGAGGACGCGATGGGCGCGGGCTTCGGCCTCGCGAAAGGTTTAGGCTTGGGCTGCTCCTCTTCTGATTCCGACTCTGAGCTTGAACGCTCTTCAGGTTCGGCGACGGTTGGCTTTCCAGCGAATTGGCGTGTGCGCACCGGTTGCGCGGTGAGCGTTTTTGCTCTAGGTGGCGGCATGGCGTGAATCTGTCGAGTTGCGCAGACGACAAGGTTGAACAGTCGATGGTGGTTGCGCTGCCGCGGCTCTTGCAAGCGGCTTGGCGAGCGCGACTGACTCCAAGCCGATACTGTCACTCGTAATTCCTACCATGTTCCGCCCATGCCTGAGTTTCATTCCTCACTGCATCCATTGCTCAAGTATATCCATATCTTACAATGAGGTTACATGTCCATGCTCCCATCAGCGTCATCATTCCTGACTCAAGAATCCGTGTTGGACTTTTGCGTCCAAGCAATCCCTTGGTAGTACACACCTCCGGGATTTCGGTTGCAAGATTGCGATGCTTCGCCCTAGGCGTGCGTCACAATATGCTCGCGCACACGTCCCCGGGATTACGTGTTGCGATGTCATAAAGACGGGGTATTGTTCGTATATGTCAGGCCATTACCCCCACACATACATGTGCATTGGATATGGAACAGTATGTCGGGTCCGGACATATACAACAAGCTGCGCTGCTTCCAAGGATTAGTCTCAAGCCTGTAGTTCCGTCTGAGCAATTTACTTCATTCACAGTCATGGCAATACAATAAGATCAGGGATTAAAATAATTCAGTTTAAATTGTCAACCCCTGGACCAAATATCATTGGTTCGCGCACTAACGGCTGGTACACTACACAGCCAATATAGCTTTTCTACCATGGTCGAAACGCCAGTTCATGCCAAAATTCGTTGTATCACGTCTTGCCTGCCGACAGGGCACCACAAGACATGAACAGTAACTCCTGTGTATGCTAGTTTCCCAAGACAAAAAGGAAGTGATCAAATTGTTTGACCAGTGTGTAGTACGAAAAAAAAATTACCTCCCAATGCAATGCACGCTCAAACGCAGCAAATAAGATATCTTGTGAACTAAAGGTTGAGCAGCCGATGCTGTCCAAAGCTTGGTGAAGTGGATACACGAAGACAAGGTCATGGCTATTCAGCGAAAGACAGGTTGTTGTGGGACCGGGAGTTGATTGAATTGGTTGGTCTCAGGCCATGCACTGCGGTCCATGTATGGCAATAGGCCGGACCGCCGATCAGTCATCGGTCGGCCCAAAGGCTGATATTGCATCTGGTCAAAGCCAATGTTTCGTGCCGGGTTGTGAATCGACGCAGAAGGGGGCGGCACAAGCAATGTCTGCACACCCCTGACTGGTCGATAGGGCGATTGACGTTGGTTTAAGAAGTGCGACGGTGATAACTGCCTAGAATTCGATGCCGGGTATGAAGCACTCACAGGCGAGGAACCAGCTGACTGAGGGTATGGACTGACTTGGCGGGAGGGATCGGTAGCGGGCGTATAATTATGTGGGAAAGGAGGTGGGGCCGAGGTTGTTGGAGTGCAGTTAGGCTGTTGCCATTGGACTGGTGGAGGGTAAACCATAGCCATGGAGCGACCACCTGTAACAGACAGTGGAAGCTCCGACCAGTTCTTTGTCTGTGCAGGCTGCATCTGCTGTAGAGGTGGTATAGAAAGGCTTGGAAGAGGGGGCAGTCGGTTGACGGATGGCGGTGGCTCAAAGGACCTGTTGATGGGGGTTTGCAGGGTAGGGATCGGAGGTGCATTGCTATATGGACCGGGCGCGAATCCGTGAGCCTGTCGCTTCGCTGGGGGTTCGGCGGAGTAATCAGCGCTGCGTTTGCGCTGAATGGGACCAAGTTCGGGGAGTGCACCAATCGGAGAGACTGCGGCTGATGTGGCCTGCGGCTGCAAAAGCGGAGTATTCGAAAAAGCCATGTGGCTAGGCGAATACATCATGGATGTGGGCGGAGAAGTCTGCTGTTGGGTTGGCGGGGACGGGATCAGGCTAGGCGGAACTCCAAGCATGTGTTGAGATCCAACTGGGCTTATTGCACCAGAGGCAGGGATTTTAGAGGCTCGATCGAAGAAGGTACCAAATTTGCCAAGGATACCATGCCATTCCTTCCATTTCTCCTGGGAGGTGAAAAGGCTGTACCGCATGTTGCTGAGAAATTCAACCTCCATGATGTGCACCTCTTGTACCGAGATGCCCGAGACCTCAGCCCATGTCTTGTTCGTATACGTGTTATCGTCGAGAAACTTGTTACCCAGCATGAGAGCCACAGTTAGAAGACGATATTCACTACCCGGCTTACCCTTGACTGTGGGGTTGGTCTGCTTTAGCCTGTAAATGAACAGTAATGCCAAGAGAATAACATTCTGGGCAACCTGTGTAGTAGTCAAAATTGTTGCCACCCATTTCCGGAATCCGGTCGTGGGGTGTGCATCGGGAACGAGCGGTTGCATGGGCTGGCGGGAAGACGAAGTATCAACCACGTGCTGGAGGGTTGAGGCACTCTCGAACCAGAAGAGGCATGTAACCTGAAAAGTTAGCACAAGTGCTGCAACGGGGGAACTGCACACCAACCTCTGCTGCTAGTTGAGGAAGACCATCTTGCGGTGTGCTGATGGTCGGCGGTATCCTAAGGTTAGGCGATATTGACCACTTTTTCCGCGGTGTCTGTGCCATGTCTTGTGTCCGTGGTTGTTGCCTTGAGGGGCTTGGGCTTCTTGGGGCTGTGGCTGATCTTGAGTTTCCGATGGCAGGCAGCTGATAGCCGTATTGCTGGCCGGCACCCTGGTTTGACGGCAGCGAGACGACCCTCACTGCTGAGCCCGGGAGGTCGGGAGGTGTGAGGGGAGCTCTGGGAGCTGTCCGCAGCGAGTCCTGCTCATAGCCGTTGGGGATCCTGGGGTAGGGCAGTTGCATCGTGGCGTCAAGCTTGGAAGAGCTGTGCGAGGTAGGAGCGAACAGGTTGAAGGGAGGCTCCCGTGGGATGGCGTGAGGCATTGGGCGAGGGAGCTGTAGCTCGAGCATGTGGCCGACGAGGGTGGTGAGCGAGTGAAGGACGAGGGAGGATGTGGACAAGGCGAGGAAGGCGGCGACGTCAGTGTGAGCGGGCGGTCATGGGCACGGCTGCCGTGATCGAGGTGGTCCGGGCAGAAGTTTTTGTTTGTACACGATTCACCTTGACTGCATGCGCGGTGGTGAGCGGTGGTGAGCGGTGGTGGGAAGGTGTCAAGTTTGGTATGGAAGCAAGGAGCAGATATCGTCGACTACTACAAGGAAATATGTGTGCTGGGCCAATAATGCAACCCTATTTCCGGGACACGGCAACAACGCTTGTAACCAGACGACTAGAGGAGGAGGGTGAGGCAAAGGAGGGTTGGATGGGACACAATAAAGAGAGGGCAGGCCCAGTGAGTGTCCTGGCCGTGTGCTGCTATGCCGGGAGCGGCTTGGTGTTGGGTGGGGAGTAGTGATTGTGACGGTAGGGAGGCGGATTGTCGGGGGCCCGCACGTTGCTCGCGCAGACATGGCTTGGGGCCGTTGGATTTGAATAAAACATAGGTAATTCACACACACGGAGTCGTGAAGGCTCGGAAGGTTCCAGGCAGGAGCGAGCAGGGTAGGAGCAACGCCCCAAGAGACTGATCCAGGATCCAGAAGGAGAAGCCGCGCTCAGACGCTCTGACATCAACCGCGCCTGCTGGGCTAGCGTGAGCACGGATGCCAGCACAAAGCAACCGCGACCGGGGTGGCTTCGCGCTCACGCTCGCGCGGCAGGAGTGAGCGACCGGACAGGTGCGCTTTGTCTATCACGCTTTGCTAAGTGCGAAATGCCAATTAGCCCGCGCCGCGCTGATGCTAGTCGTCTGCGACATGGCACCAGACAGCAACAAGCCAGCAAGCGGGCTTCGTGACCAGCCCGCGCTTCGATGACTATAGTAGAAAGTGTGCTGTCGGGCCTGACGTGATGCTGTGGGTGGCTGACTACCACGGCGCGAGAAACCACCAAACCACACACCATCGTCACAGCTTCACCGTGGCCGCGCCCTGGGGGTGCGCTGCGCTGCTAGTGCATAGCAAGAGTCAGGCTGCTGCTGCTGCTGCGGGCGTGGCACGCTGCTGCGTTGAGGGCTGCCGTCATGAAGCGTGGTGGTGCTGTATGTACTGTATAGTAATGGGTGCAGGCAGAGTGATGAACTGGTGGCTGCGCCGCGCGATACAGCCTCAGCATGTCCCCCAGCAGGTACCCCAGCAGGTCCCGGAGCCCGCCATTGGCTCGTTCGGCACGGCCATGGGCGCGCGTCGAGAGGGGCTTCAGCCATCATCATTCACCCCCACCACACACGGCGTTCCCAATGCGCACAGTCTGCGACTGCGACAGTGGGACACCATTCCGGCCGCAAACGAAGAAACGATAGCGCTGGTGGGCCTCACCCATCCGCCTGCTGCTGCTGCTGCTGCTGCTGCTGCTGCCCTGTCTGTACTTGCGCAGCTGGACAGCGGCGCACCTGGGCCGGCAATTCGCTGCAGCCCACATGGTAGGCCTGGTCGTGTCGGTGCAGAGATTGTGAGGTCCCTTACACCGGCCAAGACGGACCACACACACACACACATCATCTACATACCCATACCAGCGGCCAGCGGCCAGCGGCCTGGAGGCTGGCCGCGAGCAGGAATTGCCGAAAGCGACGGCATACTTGGTAGCGTGGTGCAGCGCGACGCAGCGCATCGGCCGCCCATCCATCATGTGTGGTAGCAGTAATAGTTCCAGTCCAGTCATTAGACACGGGCAGGCGGTCTGGAAGGGCATTTCCACGCTTCAACCATTCCGCCCATGCCGTGCGTGACGGGCTTGGGCTGTGAGTGGCCAGCTGCACGTCGCAGTCGCCCTCGCGCCCTCACCCTCGGGCAGGGCCAAAAAAGCAGACGGCGCAGACGGCAGACAAGGCAAACCACCGCCGACACGGCTGCACGCGTACGGCGACGGCAACAGGCAATTGCTGCCAAACCGTGGTGCTGCCGCCAGCCTCAGAAGCAGAAAGCGATGCGATACGATACGAAGCCAGGCCGGCCAGCCCGCACGCTCTAGCAAGAGTGACCAGTGACCGGTCTTACCTTTCCCTAAGCATGCCCTAACTCCGAGCCCGAACCCTGTCCAACGCGAAGCTTTGCAGGCTGAAGTTTGAGCGAGCGCTGCTGATCTTCAATCCTCTTTTTTGCAGATGATTTTGCTTCGTGTGACTTCCAATCAAGTGGAGACGCCTCGGCTGCCTCTCTCGGTCCCGCTGCTTCCGGCCAATGGCCAGCCTGCACCTGCCCCGACGCTAGACGACTTTGTTGCTATTGAGCTCGGCCAGCGTTGCGTGCACTCCAAGTTGAGGCAATCTGCACTGCAGAACCGCCTTTGCAGCGCCCCTGACGAAACACGTATTGGGGATTATTGTGCGCACCTCGCCTGCTGCATTCCATGAATATCCCAGAGCACGCGTCGTCCACCCACCTCCCCTTCCCACTTCTCCCCCCCTCGCCCCGATCAGCAGCTCTCGGCATCGGCCCAGTCAAGGGGACCGCAGCAGCCTCACGACTTGGGGAGGAGGGAGTTGCCTCCACTCGTCGCGGACGTAGCAGCCGTTGCAAATCTTGCGGGTGCAAAGGCAAAGGCAAATGCAAATGCAAACACAGATTGCAGACGCACCGCGTTGAATCGCACGCTGCAGCAGCGGGCGCGCGTGGTTCGCAGAGGCTGACCCGTCGCCTAGCACCGCCGGCGAAGCATGCTTGCTTCTGGAGTCGTCCGTCTGGCTTGGCTCGTATGTGAGTATTTGCAAATGGCAGGCCAGAATCATGGGCTTCGCTTAAACCTGCACTAACCGTGGCACCGTGACGGAAATATCGCCAGGAGCAAGGGGCGACGCACCACACCCCCCCGTAATCTATCGATAGCAGTCCAGTTTCCGTGCCGCCCGCCACGGTGCTTTACTTGCAATGCAATGAGTGAGCATGTTGGAAATGGTGGAGCAAAGCGCGCGCCGTCATACGTACATGGACAAGGGGCCTGGTCGCGCTCTGCTCGGGGCCTGGTCACGCCAGGAGCAAATATATGCCCACGTAATCAACTCTGAACACCACGCACCACACGCACCACTCGCACCATGGCAAACGCTTGCATCTGAGAGCTTGGAAACCGAGTACGCATGGATTCATCCAGTCGCTAACGCTGAATACGGCGTTCCATCAGGAATCGGTACCATGTCGGTGTGAGGGGGGCGACATCTCAAACACGCCCCCCCTTCGATGCGAACGGGAAGCTCGGGATGCCTGCGCTGGCCAAGTATGTATTGTAGGCAGTACGGCTCCGCCGGCGAGGCGCTGGTATGCGTGATACAAGAGTCGAGGGCGGCCCTTCACCGTCCGTCCTGCAACTGGTGATGCATTGTCGCATTGTCTCTGTCTCCATCCAAGCCCCAGCGGGGGTCCGCCGTGCATCTGGCGCTGCAGTGCTGCATCGTATCTAGATATGTACATGTTGAACTGCAACTGCAACTGCAACTGCGACTGCGACTGCGCCCGTCTGGTGGAGATTGATAGTGCCTTTTTTGGCGCAGCAAGGGCACCTTAGCTCCTTCCATGGATGATTCATCCATGGCGGAGGCGTAGTACGGAGCATACGGGCCATATTCGGCACAGCTTTCCTCACCATTACACCATTACACCACGAGTAGCAGCGAGACGCCCGCCCGTCCGCCCGTGCTGCCCAGCCTTGTGTATGCGTTGGACTGGTGTAAGACGAGCCTATGCCGTTCACGGCACATGTATTAGCTTGCCCTATAGTGTGCTGAGACGTACCGTGCTTCCACGACGCGTACATGACACTATGCATCTATCGACGATGGATGCCGTCGTCTGCTTTCAACATTTGTCCCTGCCGAGACACCACCACCATGGATGCCCGCCTAGCGCCTCGTCCCCTTCCGGGCGACAAGATTACCGTGAAGAAAGAAAAAGCTGCTCAACCGAGCCTCGTCGGTGGGCACAAACAGTCACGACGCAAGCCCTTGGCCGCGGCACCCGACATGTGCTGGGTACGGTAATCCGTAGGTACTCACCGTCTTCGCTACAGGCTACGAACCTCTCTCTGCCTAAACGGTGCCGCGGAACCTTCTGCCCCAGACTACCGCCGCCAGACATGGTCACCGATCACGCTATTTGGCAAGAACAGAAAATGCTCACGACTCGTCCTTGGCTTTGGGCAAAACCACGGTCTGCGCCGCTTACGCCCCTTGAGCGGAGCTCTGTCACTGCTGCTGCCTTAGCGGCCTGATTCGCAGCCCGCCATCGACGACGCACAATCACAAGTCCTTTCCCCCTCCCCCCAGCCGGCCAGCCTCGTGCCGACTCAGCATCTCGTACTTACTCTCTTGCCACACGAGCCCGTCACATTGGGCCTAGCGCCTTTGCACGGCGTCCTTGAGATCCATATCGTCAATTCCCCGCTCTTGGGTACTCAAACAAGTAGGTAAGACGACCCCTGGCGAATGAGCACTCCGGAACCCCACGCGCGAGAGCGATATTACGCCCTCATCCAACAATGACCCATCCCCAGCCCATCCATGACCAACTCGATGGATCCCTTGCGCTGCCCAGATACCGTCTTCTGACAACTGCACTGGTAGATAGGTGTAGTGTGACGCAAAGGCTACTTCATCTGAACAAGTGCCACAGCATGATGACTGGTCAGACCACAATGTGCGGAAGCGATAGGCTCCATCTATCCAAGGCCCAAGGGGCACCGATACTTGCTTTGCACCGGAGATTGAGTGAAAATTGTATACCAGGGCCTGGCTATCGATCTGCACGGCGCCGCTGGCCTGTCCGCTGCACCTGACCATTAGCATCTACCCTATCCCGCGGCTGACACTGTCATCAACGACAACTCCTCCACGGGTGCATGCGTTACGCCACATGCTCTATTAGCCATGTCTTTTCCATGTTTCCACTTTTGCTAGTCCACTGGCCCCCTCTACGCCCCTTCTACGTGACCAAGTTATACACCCGTTATACTACATCCTTCGAGATAACATGCAGGACCTTCCTCCAATCTGCACCAACCGACGTCGCTCCCCGTCGCAACAACCTTGTACCATACCATCGTCCATGAACAAGATTGGGCTAGTCGGCCAAGCTCAGCTTTCTTCCTTACTTTATCGGCTTTCACAGGCTACACGGCCGCTGGTTGCCTAGCGCTGGATATGGCATCCATGTTTCAGCAACGCCTTGTCATTAGGCGGTGCCTTCTCCGCGTGCGGCGACTCTTCGTGTCACCCTCATGCAAAAGCCAACGAAGCAAGACGACGCCCACCCCCAACGGCCACCTCCACACCAGTTACTGAAAAGCAAATCATGGGCTCATTTATCCTGATCGATGGTCGTTCGAGACGCTGATTGCAAAGCTAGCTAATCATCCCAGCCTACCGGCAGGCACACGGCTTGGGCCCAGACGGCGCATATTCGGAGTTTGGTCTGCGCAGATCGCAGTACATCACTCAGCAGACGCAGCGCATATCCACATCAGCTTTTTTTTCCCTGACTTGTACGCACCAACACGCGAATGCACTCACCACTTTTGAACACGAGCCGGCGTCTACGCCACCTCCACCTGCATGTCACCGAATAGACTTGCGATTCTTGGCCCGACTACCTAATATATACGCATAGTGGGTGGTGCCTACTTACACGAATGGACGATGACGACTTGTTCACTACGGGGTCTATAATATCCACTAAACTACTCAGCCTTGTGCAGCTACAAGGGCGAAAGCAAGATGCCGCATGCATCCGTCGGGCAAAAGTGTCCGTAAGACCACGCCAGCTCTTGTCTCACCGGATCGCACACAGGCTGGACTGGTAGCTATCATCATCAGCATCATCATCATCATCGTCTCCATCATATGCTACTGTTGACTTACAGACACGTTGCGACAATCATCGGCGGACGCAAGCGCACACACATGCCGCAATCGGCCCACTCATCGCTCGTACATGGTAGTTGTTTCGCTTTCGTCATTCGTTAGTCTTTGTCTGCAAGAATCCAAGGATTTCCTTTTCGCTGCCCGACCCAAGCCACACGACTGGAACCCTGGTCGACGTTTTCTTTCATCGTGGTTTTCCCGTTTCCGGTTCCACAGGGCCGCAGCGTCAGCTTCTTCTTTGTCGACCTAGGTGTACATGACCGATGAAGTCGTTTTTTTCCCCTGCGACACCGACCACCTGTCACCGTCACACGCCGTCTATTCCACGGCCATGACTGCGCAACTCTCTCTTTCTTTCTCTGTGTGCTGCCGGGCCTGGGCTTTGACACATAAAAGCAGTTATTGTTGGTCTTGTTCCTCGCCGCTCCCGTTGATTCACCAGGATCCACGCGTGGACACTATACAGGTCTGAGACAGGCATCGAATATTCCCGTGTCTCTGATTCCCGCATTGCGGTCCCCCTCCCCAATGGTAACATGATTGCTATAGACCTGATTGCCACAACGCGCTGTATCAAAAGGCAGCTTTCCCGTGTTCCACTCACACACCCCAGGACCGTGTTCTTATACTGCACATTGCGGTCCGTCCTCTCTATGGTATCATCTTGTGCGTTTTCCCACTACATGTCTCAGGTCTCACAATTCGGAACCCCCGTCCCTTCCCTTCATTATTTTTCCTCATCACTGTTATTCATTCATTTCAACTAGACTAGAACTAGACGATAGTAGTTTAGATGTCTCAACACGTAACCCCCCCTCTTCATTTACATTTCCAACCGAACCATCCATCCATCCCCACCACACCGTTTCGCCTACTAACATGCCCATCCCAGCCATTTATAGCTACCAAAATTCCAAATTCCAAATTTCAGCATTCTCCATTTCATACGTCGCAAATTAGAGACAAGCACGTGCGTGTTGCGTGTGTGCGTGCGTGTGCATGTAGACCATGTTTCATGGGGTGGTAGTTAGGCGGATTTCTAAACACCGATACCAACACTGCAAGGCGGGACAGGACAGACGCTAATGCTGCTTCACGTGGTTTGTGGCGACATGGGTGGGCTTCTAGACCGCACTATCAGTGTATGAGTAATTATATGTGACGAGATTGTTTACGGTGTGGTGAGGTGGGTATATCTGGCAGCTGACTGTCATGATGATGATGGTGGTGGGTTTGAAGCATACCAAGTACCTACCACCAACTGCGTTATTCGGGATGGTGTTTCTTAGATAGATAAAAAAGGGGATAAGTAAACTAGGTGGCATGACCTGTCATTTTACATGGGAGGGGTTGGGACTGAGGAAGTAGGTATGGTGAAGGTAGATATTGGTCATGAAGGTCCTCCGATGCGAGATTGAAGTGGTTTCCTTTACTAGAGTTGAAAAAGGTGTAAATGGCTACGTCGACACAATGATGCATTCTTCTTCTTCATGATGGCTCTTCTTTAAAACAGCCTATTCTCCGCACTCGCCTTTGCAGCATTCTTCCTCGCGCTCATCTTCTTCCTATCCTTTGCATCACCCGGCGGCTTAAAGAACAAACTCGGGCTCTCCCCCTCCTGAACCAGATAATTCAGATACCCCCTATGCGCCGGGTCACGATAATATTCAATATCTTTTCTTGCTGTAGCATCCGGCAGCCTGTATTTATACCTTGACCCAACTTGCTTCATGACCTGCGCCATGGCCTCGGCTTTCTGGTCCGAAGCTGCTGCCGTCTGCAGAGCAGTGAGGATAGGCGAGGGGATTGGGGCAGTGGGGATGCGGCCTGCGAGGGCAACGAGATCCGCAGAGGCTTGGAGGGAGATTACTGGATGGGTTTCGCCGCGGAGGACGCGCTTGATGGCCGTAGGGGAGTAGAAGCGCGTGGTTACACTACCGCCGAGGGATTCGATGCGGGCGATTGCGTCGGCGGAGGCGCGGGAGACGACGATATGGATGGGTGTAGTTAGCTTTTCGGGATTCTATTGCCGACAGATTAGCAACCGCTGGTAGCAGTGAAGACGGTACGTACCCTTGCGAGCAACTTGACTCCATGTCTCTTAACCCCATGCAAGCACCTCGACTTTGCCAATTCCTTCATAGTAATGGGTTTCTTGGGGTCCAGCCTCCCCTGATCAATCCACTCCTGTATCCTATCGAGATTGATGGGCGACATCTCCACTTTGAAGGGATTATGCTTCCCACGGCCTCGTTCCGGGTTCGTGATCCATTGCGGCGTTTGGCCACCTTCGAAACCTGTGGGGACTTTTCCGTGTGCGTGTTGGCCTTTTTGGCCGCGGCCTCCGGTTTTGCCTTTTCCGGAGGCGGGACCACGACCACGTCGGATCTTCTTGTTGTAGGCGCCTGCGTTGTCGGAGAGGGATGAGAGAATGGAGGCATTTCGTTGCTGCTGCTGCTGCTGCTGCGCGGGGTGAAGGAAGGGTAAGGTTAAGGATGTAACACTGGGTTTGCGAGAGAAGGAGAGGAGCGAGGTGCCCAATTGGACAACTCGGAGCCGTGGTGGCATGACTGCTGCTGGCGATGTTCAGGCTGCTTTGCGTTTTGGCTGCTGTTTGCGAAATCCGAAGATGACGGAGTGACTAAGCAGGCATTGCCGCGGGGTCTAACCGTTTTGGGCTGGGAGGTGTACTAGGATTTATGGCTGGCTTGTACGACACATCTACTAATCTCCGTATCTAATGACAGGAAATACAACGTCGCCAACTCCCGCGAAGCAGCCCTGCAACACCGGATGTTTTCGCAAATTCATATGCGCTTAGTTACCATGCTAGCTTCTTGAGCACGCTAACCTGCGCATCAGCGAACTTGAATAACATGGAGTTGTAACTGCACTTGAAGTGGTATAGCTGCTACGAGCAATCGTGATACCCTAATAAATGACTACCGGTGTACAGTACAAGCGTTCTAGATGTTGAAACTAGGTGAATAAATATCGAAATAACCAGAAGTTCAACAACGATAGCATACTCTTCCCTAAAAAAAAACATCTCTTAGCTTTAGCAGGAACATGTACAATCCATCACAATATTTCCGTAGAATTTACAGGAATCCACAGCGACAGTCACCTCCAGCACTCGCGCTTGCCTTTTCTAAGCCTAGGCGTGAGTTATTCAGCACTATATCAATTCACTTCAGTGAATCACAAAGGCACTAGTAGGTCGATTCATGACATTAATACGGCCTCTACACCCTGTAACCACTACCTTATCGAAACCGTCACCACAACCGTCACCACATCCCCACTTTCAATACCCCTTATCAGATCCAACAAGACATCCACTCACTGATTACAATGCCTCAAACCCACGACTTGGAAAACTGGTGCAGCATCCTCGCCATCGGTAGTGGAAATGCCTGGGGTGCACCATCTCGGTATTCAACAGACGGAAAAACATGGGGTACAGCGATGAAGACGTCTTCGAGTGTGAGTACGCCGCCACTATCTCAACAGGGCGACCCTTGAGCACCTGAACCAAAAGTACAAAATTGATGGATGAGATCGGTACTCTAGCTATACGTGCAACACTATGTATAGCCACGAGCCCATATCGGTTCTATTGGCTTATGCGCAGTACCGCTCAGCTACTGCGAAGCGAGCGACGTGTTGTAGCTGACTATACCTAGGTAACCCTGGGGACGTCATCGCTCTATCACACCAAGTGGGGCTTGCCGCTTCGGCTCCACAACGTCCGTCCTCCCAGCCAGCACTTGCAGGACAAATGCACGACACTATCCAGTCTCTACATATCCGCTCCCTGAATGATGAGATTGCGGCCTTCGCTACCATACAATCGCTACCACACAATCAACTCATCAATCCTTTGACCCCTTGACTTCAACCAGATAGTCATTCTTTCGGCTCATATCAACCAACTACCGGTACCGTGCTCGGACTCAACGCTGTTCATATGTTCATAAACCCGCACATTTTACCGTCGTCAGATAGCCCTCCGCCTTCTATCTATCCCCGCGTCGTTACAACACTATGCCACGTATAACCATGTCACCCCGCTTTCGTAACAAGCTCAAAGATGCCGGAAAACAGACCAGAAAACATCTACAAATGGCGGCTCACCAGATAGGCAAATGTCTCCTGTTTACAGTCTTGTCGCCTTGTATATGCATGGTTATATTAATACCTTGTGAGGGAAATGCCAGGAGACTCGATCGTGAAAAGCCGACACCGGTAGTACCTTGGCCTCGGAGACGCGCGCTTAGCATAACGTCGACAGGTTTATCAGAGGGGCAAACAACACACCCTCAAGCCCAGTCTGCATTTATGACAAAGCTACCCTTGGAACTACGTCGCATGATATACGAGCGTGCATTGAAACAAGACACTATACATCTTTCCCTTTTGCAGGGTCAGCTGGAAGCGCGACGATGTAGTGTCTTTTGGTGCCCCCTCGGGGACGACACTTTGCACATACCGCTGCCTTTGTTGACAACATGTCGCAGAATGTAAGTAGATTTCTATTCGATCCAGGGCGGCAACCAGAGTCGGCAAACTCCGTTTCAAGGTCATTTATAGGTAAAAAACCAAAAGGGTTTCGCAAGGAGGTCGGCAGTCGTAGCGTGGTTAAAGGTAGTTGATGCTAAAACCACGTTTAGTTACTCAGAAGCGATTGAGTACCTCTACAAAGCCAACCATTTCTATATCTCGACAGACCGAGAAGACTACCCAACCACAAGATATCTCTCCCATTTCTTCCTGCCCCAACGTATGGAGCAAGTCACCAACATTAGCATTCACTGGGCTCTTGACCGCCGCCAACACTTGCACGCGTCGCTGGCGTCCGACCGCTACAGAAGCGAATGGTTCAGATTATGGGAGGCACTTCGTAAACTGACTGGTCTCCGGCGGCTACGTATAAAGGTCTTTTTTGACCCGAGACTTTGGCAGCAATGCCACAGCGACTTTTGGAATCAGAATAGCAAGCAGCTGCTGGAACCTATTAAGGAAATCACAGCGCCGAGAGACTTTGTGCTTACTCTTCCCCATTGGAGTTGCTCTACGGATGTGGATGTTGGTAGTTCGAGATGTGTTTTTGAGCTACCGGAAAGGGATGGCTGGGATACCGATGACGATTCTGGCTAAAACTTTTGTTTCGAGATAATGAAGCATGGCGCCTGCACCTCCTCGAATTATGGACACGGTTAGCGACGACGACGAATTGGGAACACCCGTTCATTGCACATGTTGTGTGTGAGAACGAGTCTCTACTCACCACTGCTAGTAGCGTGACTAGGATGGCATAACAACCTTCTCATACGCGGTGCCTTCCTCTGGTTACCTATAGACATGGCATGGCGCAGTCCCTTGCCTGCTACTACCACAACATGGACGAACGCTAGAATATATACGAACAGGATCTGATTTATCAGCTAGAACCAGACCATAATATCGGATGCTTCAAAGTTTGTTATTCTTTAGCTCACAAGACTGTATGCTACCGTTTGTATTAGGAATTACGTCATGATTCTCAAATCTCAATTACCACGCAGCTCTTTCTCGAACAATTCGGTATGCTCACACTTTTCGTGTTGGTTATTTGTTGTAGCGCGGATAGGATGGGGGCTTTCACTGCCATTCGGGACAATTTCTGCCGATTCCTGACAGAGCGTCCAGTACAAAAACAGCAGCTACGAGGTGGACCACAGAAGCAACATGCCGCTAAGGCCAAAACACGAAAATGACGCACTCCAAATATGCAAACCAAGTTTCCCTCAGCAAATCGAGCCTGTTGCTCCGCCAGCTTCCGCGTATCCCCACGCACCGTTGAGCAACATGACAAGCCACGGATGGCTTGGTAGCTTGGCGAGCTAACTTGCCTATGTCACCCTCCGCCAACCTCCCACCAACGTTCAGAGCCGCCAACCGGGATAGCTACCCCACGTGCAGTAGCTATGCAGCGTAGCTTGATGGACTCCAGCCGTGTGGCTTTTTCTGCATGGGTAGGTAGTCCGAAGTGTCGTGTAGATCTGGATTACCGCCGACGCAGATAAAAAGGTACCATGGGACACGTCCTGCAGGCCTTGTTAGCTTTCCAAGGGTTTCGAGCGATATTGTGCGGAGAGCCGTTTTACGATGCAGTTTTTTGTTGTTATCACGGTGCTTGTTGGGCTTGCGTCTGCTGCTGCGGTACCTGCTGTCGTACCTCGACGGGCAGGAGGAGGAGGAGGAGGAGCATACGACCAAGACCATGACCAAAAAAGATTCAATGTCCAAGTTGGTGTGCGGCCGTACTACCTCGTTGACAACATGGACGATGGGCCGTTGAAAGAGAAATTAGAAAGCTGCTCGGAACAAGAATTCGAGACTTCAGACTTTGTCTTTGCGCATCGTGGCGCCCCGCTCCAGTTTCCAGAGCACACCTTTGCAGGCTACAATGCTGCCCACCGCATGGGCGCCGGTGTGATTGAATGCGACGTAGCCTTCACCAAGGACAAGCAGCTCGTCTGCCGCCATGCTCAATGCGACTTGCACACCACAACCAACATTCTCAACACCACGCTTGCCGACAAGTGCACCACGCCTTTTTCTCCCGCTGCCAATGGAACCGCGGCGAAGGCAAAGTGCTGCACGTCGGATATTACACTCGAGGAATTCGGTACCCTCTGCGGCAAAATGGATGGATTCAACCCCAACGCTACAACTGTGAAAGAGTACATGGACGGCACCCCTTACTTCCGCACCGATCTCTACGCTCAGGACTGCCCGAAACTCATGACGGTCGACGATTACATCCCGCTGGTTGATAGCTGGGGTCTCAAATTCACCCCAGAACTCAAGACACCAGAAGTCAAGATGCCCTTTGATGGATATACGCAGGAGCAGTACGCGCAGGACCTGGTCGATAAGTTCCGTGAATACGACATCGCGCCTGAACGTGTGTGGCTGCAGTCCTTCTTGCCAGACGATATCTTCTACTGGATCGACAATGAGCCTGAATTTGGCATACAAGCTGTTTACCTGGATGAGAGAGTCGATACACCAGAGGGTTATGCGAATGCCACAGCCAGTATCCCTGAACTTGCTACTCGCGGCGTTAAGATTATGGCGCCTGCGATGTTTGCGCTTACGAAGCTTAATGACGCAGGCGAGATTGTGCCGTCGGAGTATGCGATTGCGTGCCAGGAGAATGGGCTCGATATGGTGGCTTGGTCGTTTGAACGATCTGGGTGGCTACAGATTGATGGGGGCGGGTACTACTACCAGTATGTTGCTAATGTTACGAATAATGATGGCGATATGTATAAGGTGCTGGATGTACTGGCTCAGCAGGTTAAGATTTTGGGCATGTTTTCGGATTGGCCGGCTACGGTGACGTATTATGCGAATTGCTTTGGGCTATAGGAATAAACGGAAACGATAGATTTATATATAGAAAAGTAATAGCAATGCAGCCAACGAATTTGCCACAACACAGAATATTCACGGGGCCAGTTGCTGAAAGTGGAATATGTACATTGAGATTGGTATAATTAAGAGACCTGTTTAATATCGTCCAGAGACTCTTTCAATCTTGGTCATCTTGGCCAACTACCCCACCAACCGGCCTCCTCAGCCTCACACAACTACCCGCCGCATCCCAGTCAGTCCCACAGCTCAAATACGGCAGGACAACAACCGCCTTCCTCGGCCTCTTCACCTCCCTGATGCTCTTCAGCAAAACATGCTCCAGCTCCAGCCAGCTCCTCTCCCACAACTGCTGTGGACTCGGATCAATCAAGACAACATACAGACTCCTGAGCTCCTCCATGCTAGCTATTATATCCCAGCCACGCTCCCAATTTGCCGTGTCCTCACGATATGCAATCCGGTTTGCAGGCCCGCGGCATAGATAGGGCAGCGCACGTATAGCCCACCGAAGACGCAGGGTGCGGATGGAATTGAGACGTGGCTGCGAGAGGGAGGATGGAAGATAGAGAAGGTGGGTTATGTGTAGGAGGGAGAAGACGTGGGGGCGGTAGAGGTGCGGTATCGCTTCTGAGTACCTGGAACAATGTATTATTAGTACACGGATGATTAGTATTTAAGAAGCGTAGAACAAGAGTGAATGAAGACATGCTTGCAGCAGAAGAGAAATCAAGCACATACATCCGTTTACACACCCTCAACACTTCCACACACGCTCTATCCAATCTCGCCCCCTTCCTCCCACCAACAAGCACTCGACACCCACACCGCTTCTCTGCCTCCTTCCCCGCCCCTTCTTCTTCTTCGTTGCCGCCATCGTCGCAGACAAAATGGCCATAACGCCGCTTCGTACTTAGTGTTAGATGCACGATTTCAGAGCCCATGACGTCATCGTATACAATGCGTCGCAACTCGATTGGCAGCCGCGCGAAAAACAGACTCTCCTGCCGTGCATGCGTGAGCGCATCGATTTCTACAGGACCTTTTTTCGACCGCGAGCTAACCGGCTTAAATGGTTTGCGCGGAAGGGGAGTGGCGTGATCGGGTGTTGATGATGGCTTGAGGGAGAAGGGGTTTCGCGACTTTGGCTTTGAGGCAGGGGATGATGAGGAGGAAATGTCGTGGGGAGCCCAGCGCATGGGGAGATGGCTTAGGAGTAATTCCTTGGGCTTCATTTTCTCGTTGTTATGGTCGCGTGTGAGGTGCGTTAGGTTAAATCTTGGTGGCGGTAGACGCACGTCGTGCCAGGTGAAAACTGAACTGGCGGCCAGCCCTTGAACTGCCACCCAGACACACAACAACGTGTATAGCTTTACGATTCAATACACGGAGCCAATTTCTTGGAGTGCGTTGTACATATCTCCAAGACCGAGCGCAGGCCGCCTGCTATTCAGTTTGTAATACTATATAGCTGGTAGGGCGTCAGGGCGTGGACGGGTTGGTTCGGGATAAGCGTGCGGGGTGCTGGTGCCATGCTTGTTCTGAATAAGCTTCGTCCGGGACATAGGAGAGCTGTCGTGAAATAAGGCTTTGTGCTCAAGTAAAAGCTGATAGGTGCGCAACTCGAAGCTTGATTCATGTACTGTGTAGTATACAGTATGGTGTAGTGTATATGTCATCCTTGGCTTCCGTCACGTGATGATACTCAAGCGCCTTTTTGAAATGCTCCTATTATGTACGGCTCTTCCTAGCGCACGCATTAGTCTAAATACCCCATACCCGTTACAGCGAAAAACTGCGAATATACTACAAAAGGACACCACGACGACGATGACAAATCCGCCGTAGCATCCGTTGCAAGCGATGCACATTTCCAAGGCAAAGCTCCGTTCAAACCGAAGGATCGCGACTGCGCCACGTTCCAAGCGCTGCTGCCCAGGGCGTAACTCTAGCTGTCATAGACTCTAGGCTTGCGTCAGACTGAAGCCAAAAAATACTCCTGTGTATTCAAGCTAATGAACGCAAAATGAGGAAACGCCTTCGCGCCTGTGAAGAGTGCCACCGTCTCAAGATCAAGTGCGATATAAGCACGAACCCTGATGCAGCCAGTTGCGACAGGTGCCAGCGCAATAATCTCGAATGCGTACCAGCAGCTCCACGTCTCCAGCGCGACCGCATCAGTGAGCTCGAGGCCCAGATTCAGGAGCTCACGAATGCGCTGCAGGAAAGGAACGCACTGCAGGAACAGGGCAGTAGCTCGACCACACCTAGCTTCTCGCCTGGGAGCCTCTCTACTACCCTGAGCACCAGTCGATCGCCGGCTAGCCCGTTGGAAGGCCATGACGATGCCGCTCTGTCGGTCTTGGACGCGCGCATCCCACCCATGAGACAGCAGCATCTCCTCTATCTGTATTCGCGCAATGCTGGGGTTGCGTGGCCAGCAATCCGTCTGCCTATGGAATTGGACCATCTTCGTGCGAAATGCCCCGTCTTGCTCCTCGCTGTGATTACCTATACCATCACGCAGGAGGCCCAAGGTGTTGACCTAGAAGTGAATGATGACCTAGTGCGCGAAACAGTGCGCATTCTCGGCGACGAGGTGATTGGCAAAGGCCAGAGGTCCTTGGAGCTGGTGCAGGCCTTGCTCACCGCTGCCCTTTGGAACAAGTCGACGCGGAGAGGACTACAGGGAAGTTGCTACCAAATCGTCCAACTCGCATCCGATATGGCTATCGATCTGGGTATAGCCGGATTCTCGTTGCAACCATCGCCCGTGGCGTACTTTTGCCGGCATCCGCAACCCACGTCGCTCGATGCACGACGTACGTGGCTCGCCTGCTATGTAGCATCCTCAAGCTCATCCATCAGTACGCGCCGGCCGAGCCCTGTCCCATGGGATTCGTATCACCAGGATTGCGTCCTGACGCTGGAAAACAATGGCAATGCCGCCGACATTCTTTTTTGTCAGATTGTCCGCATCCTGCGATTGCAACAGGAAATTTCCAATCACCTGTGTCTTTGCCAGATAGCTACTTTTGTCGATGGCAATGACTACAATACCTACTCTGCGATTGAGGTCCTCAAGGCCAAGGTTGACGCTTGGGCAGCCGAGATCCCACCTAGTCTTGCTTCGTCTCAGACACTCAAAGTATTTTGGCATATCACCATGATCCATCTGTACGAACTTGTCCTGCATACCCCTACCAATAAGGCATCTTTTGCAGCGCCCTTCATCCCCGGACGCATCCCCATTAAGGACTTTCCGCGCCCAGTGACCATCATTCCGCCGCTCAAAACGGCGCTCGAAAGAATCGTCCAGCACTGCCATGCCGTCGTCGACACGGCCGCAGAAATGGATCCTGCTTTGATTCTCAGCCTGCCCTCCTTTTGCTTCTCACCTACCGTCGTTTACGCCCTCTTTGTGTTGGTGACGACTTTGGTGGCGGCAACTGCCCCCGACCCGCGGAACACGTACGGCCAGTGTCTGCCAAAAGACTGCTTTCGCATCGAGCAGTGCGGATTGAAGCTGCGTACTCTGGCAGCCTATATGAAGGCCTTGGATCCAACGCTGAGTTGCTTCACAACGCGCATGATTGACGCGACTAGCTGGCTGGAGGAATGGTACAACGACTACTCTGCTATTTTGCGGCGGTATGAGACGAACTTTGGAAATTAATAAAGAGGGGAAGATGCGATGATGTAGTCGTGACTTGATGAATTGGGCCGGCGAAATCTTGCCGTTGGGTTTAGCTCCCAGCTTCGTTGATTGGTTCACGTGCTTTGCCTGTACGCCTGGTTGCGTTTCGGGTGCTGCATGAAAGTGGGGCCGACCGGTGCCGTTATGATGCAGTTTGTGGCTTGCTGTTCATCAATAAGCTAGGAAAGCATTCGGAAGAAAGAAACAACGATATTCTTCTCCTGTTATCATCTTCTGTTGACACTAGGAACACTGTTGTGGTACTAGCAGTCCTACGTCACGTACCTTGGCATTTGTGAAAGATCCGAACCAATACTCAGGCCTCCTCTCTCGATCCTGAAGGACTCACCTGCTGAATTACCAAATCCCATCCGCATCTCGGTATATTTTGGCCGTTAAACTCATGAGTCGATCTGTTCTGTCATGCACTAGCCCTGTCCGCCCCATGTTCTGGCCCGGTCCTAGTGTCCGCCAGCGCTACAACCATTGGCCTATCCTTACCCTCTTGCAAGGCAGCGAGGCAGTGGAGATCCTTGTCGGATATCTATACAACCTCAAAAATGCCTAGAGCAGCAGAAAGCGAACACGACTTTGCTGCATCAGTGTGCTGCACCTTGGTCGTGCAACCTTTTTACACGCACAACTGGTGTCTTGGCTGCAAAGTCGTAGATGTCATAATGTCAGCTCGCTGGATTCTTTGTCCGTCGGGCGTAAAGGATCTATTTGTAGGGTGTGGACGGTGGTGAGGTGTATGTATAAGAGAGGTTGATGCTGGAGAGGAATGGGCAGCAGAGCAGAACAGAGCACTCAGGATTTCAACAACACTTTCCAAGTACCTAACAAGTACCTAACAAGTATTTTCCACCTCCGTATCTACTCCTCCTTCCCTCCACCTCTTCACCATGCGTCCATCTCACCTCTGGACTTATGCCTTAATGGCCACCACCTCCCTAGCCCAAGGCGATCTCAGCGCCCTCCTCGCCTCACAAGACGACCTCAGTACGCTCCTCGAGCTTGTCGGTCTTGTAGATGGCCTCGCTGAGACCCTCTCCGCCGCTTCCAACATCACCATCTTTGCCCCTACCAACCAAGCTTTCGCAAACGTGCCCCGCGATATCCCCGAAGGCGAGGCTGTCGAGTACCGCAACAACACGATTGCGATTAGCGCACTGCTTGCGAACCACGTCTTCAAAGGCGTTTACCCAGCGGAAGTGATTACGGATGTTCCGATCTTTGCGCAGACACTGCTGAATAGTTCATATGTGGACTACCGGCAGCCGTTTTCCAACATCACAGGCGGCGCGTATAATGGGCTTGTTAAGAATGGAGATGATGTGTGCGTCTTGTCCGGCGAGCAGACGATTTCGACTGTTACGCAAGCTGTGTGTATGCCCCCTCTCGGGGAACTAGAATAGCCGGACAACTACAGTCACGCCCAAATTCACCATGCCCGATTCTACAACTACCCCCGGCGACTCTGCGATAGGGTTTGTACAAATATAGAGCCTTAGGCTTTTTGCAATTTTTTGCAAATGTTCAAATCCTACACTGCTTGTAGTCGCCGGGGGTAGTCGTAGAATCGGACGTGGTGAATTTGGGCGTGACTGTAGTTGTCCGGCTATTTTAGTTCCCTAAGAGGCCCCTACTCCCTCATGATAACAGTATCTCTTTCTTTTCACTACGGGCCTGTCAACTAACTTCGCCTCCGCAATCAGGACATCAAGCTCGGCGCAGGTATCACCATCCACAAAGTCGACACCGTCTTCTCTTTTGGCTCCCCCTTCCAGCTCTTCACCTACCGCGCCGGCTACTTCGCCATGAACGGCGCTCTCCAAGCCGCGCAACTCGCCATCGACTTTGGCCTCTCTGGCCCCGATGCCGTCGGCCTCAACATGTCCGACTTTACAATCTTTGTCTCTACTGACGAGGCCTTTGAGGCAATCGGCTCCGTTGTCGATGCCGTGGACCAGAAAACGCTCCAGGAAGTGCTCAAGTACCACATCATCCCCAACAATGTGATTTTCTCGACTAGTCTGGGGAATGTGACGGTGAAGAGTTTGCAGGGGGAGGAGCTGGTGTTTACGGTGCTGGAAGATGGCAGTGCGTGGGTGAATGGAGCGAAGATTGTCTATGCGAACACGATTCTTTTCAACGGGGTTGCGCATGTTATTGATGGGTTAGTTCTCGCCATTCAGACTGTCTGGTTTTTTTTCTCCGACTAACATGTTTACCACAGTGTACTAAACCCCCTAAAACCCTTTGACCGCGCCTCGATTAAGCCTGCCGCGCCTGCATCCGAGCGTGTCGCGTTTGACGGCGCGACGGCCGTCTCTGCGCTTCCTTTCACGAGCACATCACTGGCCTTTGCGGGAGATGTCATGACATACACAACGACACCTGAGTTGCTGAAGACAGTGGCTGCGCTTGCTACTCCGACTGCTGGGGTGAATGCTACCAGGACAATGGCGCCCACGGAGACGTTTACGGGGGCTACGGGTGCGTTGCTACCTGGTGCAGGTCTGGTGATGGGTGCGGCTCTGGGAATTGCTGTGGGGCTAGTATAGGGGGGTTGGTTTTTTTGGAAGGGGCGGTGGAGGAAGGGAAAGAGGGATGCGGTAATTTTGAGTGAGGCTAGGTGAGACCTAATTAGTTTCTACGCTGCATTTCTCATGACGTTGATAGAATGATTGAAATAAGGTTTTGTAGGCACAACAACATGGCTCACTCCCCGATTCAAATGTACGGTAATCCGTGGTCAAAGCTTAACCCTTAGGCTACCTACCTCCACACAGATCTTCTACAACGCTGCAATCTACCATAGCTGGAGTGAAAAATCCAAGCAAATTATCGAGTAAACAACACGCCGTCAAGTATAAATTCCGGGCATTGAATAGCAAGATTATGCGCGTACTTGTCATGTTCAAGACGCACTTGGCAGCAATTCTGCATGGTCGTGGCCCGAGCATTTACCAGAGGGTCGGCAGGATGGCAGAGGGGGGAGATAGGCAGATGGTAAATAGAGAGTAGACATATTTACAGTAACGGGGTGGATGCAACGACACAGACCAGCATAACTTCTGTGCAAAACAATCAAGCGGGGATTGGGCTGGGGGAAAGGTAATCTGTCTCTGGTCCAAACTGGTTCGGGTTGGGCGGGAATCCACAACCTTGGACAAGCTAAGAAGCAAGCGAGTAGGGCGGACGAGGGAGAGTTGCAAGAGCGTTGGCCGTGGCTTGTAAGAGGAACAGGATCAATAGCGCGTTCCCGACTCCCTACGGTATGACCCCGCCTTCACTCCAGAACCACAATTGCCAGGTACCATACATACATAATACAGGTCCAAATATGTCACATCTCTTCTTTCTTCACTCCCATCATTTCCATCTCCTAATCCGACAAAACAACGTACCATGGCCTGGTCAGAAGAAGCCATCATCACTCTCATCGCCTTGGTCGTTACCTGTATTCCACTTAGCATTCTACTGTGGCGCTATCTGACCCGTAGTCGTCGATACTCTAAACAATACAGTACGGGAGCAAGCACGAATTTCCACTGCAACGAAACCACCTCCAACGCTAACACCACCCACCCAGACATTGAAGACGTTATCGGACTTTCCGGGCGCGAACGCAATTTGCGTCCCAGTGAGACCTTGATCGTTGTGCAAACCATAGTTCGCGGTATGTTTTTCTACGATTTTATGTACGGTGGCTACGAGGGCTGATAATTGACGTATAGTATGTCGATGATGGCCCCCGAAGCTGCTGCGCTTCCTCGTTAGGGTTCAAAAGGTTGCCAAGCAAGCGGTGGCATTACGGTAGATGTACTATACCTCTTCAAATTCCTTTGGAGTCTATGTTTTCTCAGTTCTCGTAGACATTTATACAAACAACGATATTGATAAGTCTCGAGGATGAGCCTAGACATTGTTTATGATTTTGGGCCCGCCAGTTGTTGCTGCTTCCGCGTGGGCGGTCATGCCAAGATGCGGAGCCCCCCTATATCTACCACCCCGAATAGTACATCTCTATACCTGTCCATCACTTAGCCTCAACCTTCCCCCTAGCCTCCTCACCTACCTCATGTTTCTCCTTCTCCTTATTCAACTCAGGATTAAGTGGCTTCTTGTAATCATACCCCACCTGCTTCACAATCCCTAGCCCCTTTGTCCTGCCCTCCCTGAATAAAATCCTATCCCCCACGGTCAAATACTCAGGTCTTTGAACGAACCTAAACGCAACTTGGGCGCGATCCCCCGTGCGGATATACTGACGGTCAATGTCAATAATGGCACATGTCTGCGACACAGGCCCCACGTGAAGCATAGCCTGGTATTTCGTCTTTATAGTAGTAGCATGTGAGAGAATCAAAACCTCGGCGACAAACTCGCGGTAGACTTTTGGGTTCGGTAGAATACCTGTGGCAGGGTCCGGTTTGTCGGCTTTGTGCAGCACGACCATGCCTTTGCGGACGTCTTTCCGGCGGGTGTTGCGCAGGGCGAGAGAGGCGGATTGGCCGGCAGAACAACCAGGGACTTGGATCCTTTTGCGCTCGATGGAGCGAACTTTGGTGGTTTGGAACTGGCCGAGGCTGTCGGGGCCGATGAGCACGGTGTCACCGGTATGGATGACACCAGATTTTACGACGCCCGATACGACGGTACCGACGAAGGGGACGGAGAAGGTATCGTTAACGTGGAATTCCAGGGGCGCGGTGCTGTCGTAGTGGCCGTGGTGGGGCAGCGCGTTGAGAAACATGCGGACAAGATCTAGGTTGTGGCCCGTGACGTTGGAGACTTGGAAAATGGGACATATGCGGCTAGAAACAAATTGAGTGGCGGTTTGGATGCACTCTTCTCTATTCTTGATGAAGATGGGTATTTTCCGGGCACCGGGAGACTTGAGAATTTTGGTTAGTTGGGTGATGGTTTGCTCGAGGATTTGCGGTGGGCAAATGTCAATCTTAGTTATGACGACCATGACGGGTACATTGAGGGCGAGTGCAATGCCGAGATGCTCTCTGTGCTGTGTTAGTGACTTGTGATGCGATACGTGCTGATGTTGAACCTACTTGCTCATGCCAACAAGGCCATTGTTGGCAGCAATCATCAATAAGCAGTAGTTGGGTTCGCTGGACAGCAGACCGAAGACTGTTGTGCGCAAGTACCTTTCGTGGCCCGCTAGATCGGTGAAACTGATGACTTTGGCCTGTATGTGTTAGTGAGACTGGACGAAAGCTGATGTTGTCACGTACCGATCGTCGACCAATCTCCTCCCAGGTAAGTTTACGACCTGCGACGCTAGAGACGACAACTTCGCTCTTGCTGTCAAAGCCCATGATCTCCATACCAACCGAGCTGGTTCGGCCGCTCTCAATCTCGTGCTTGTGGCGGAAGAGGTTAACACGCGCTTTACCGCGACCATCGTCTAGGCCGCCCTTGACCAGAACACCCAACATGGTACTTTTGCCCGCGTCGACTGCCAGAGGTTAGCACAAGGACATAATCTTGGCTCGCATGACTCGCCATTTCCCACGACAGCTATCCTAGTCTCAATAACGTCATCCACACTTTCCGGTCGTTGTCGCAGGAGAATCTTCCCGCTGAAGCCCGTATCTTTTGCATGGCGCGGTCCGACCTCGACGTCGCCACCCACGTTCCGCGTCATTAACAGCTTGTAATCGGCTTTGATTTGTTCGCAGACAAGCCCTATTCTTTCCAATGCAAAATCCCATAGCTCTTTGGTAAGGCCCATGTGGTCTCCTGTATCCTCCAGGCCGATATCAAACAGGACCTCGCCGTGGCCCTCGGCCAGGCGCTCCTTGATGTGCTCAGTAAGCGCGGCGACATGCTCTTCAGCGGGGTCGGTCAGGAGCGTCTTGAGGCGAATGTGCGACTTGTTGTCGTCGGAGAGGCCGAGCTCGTCTAGGATACTCAATTCATCTTCGGGATCGTCAAGGACCTTGACGGCGGTTGGTTGGCCTGGCGGTCGGCGCAACGCCTGTTGTTTCTGTACGTAGTCGGCAAACTCGCTGAGGGCCTGTGGTATAGAATTAGCAATGCATCGATATTTCCCGCCACCATATCACCTACTGATTCGCCCTTTCGCCTTTCGGCTAGGCTCTGTTTGGGCTCGTGTCGCGAAGCCATGGTCTATAGCCTTCTAGAAATGGATGTGATGTGGTAATTATGTCAGGTCGTAGTTGGTATCGTCCTTCTTATTAAAAAGACGTCTGGTTTTGGCGAGAATCGAACGAGGGTTAAAAGTTCCATGAGATGTGTTGCTACAACTGGTATTGAGGGGTGGCAAGAGCTGGGATGGCGCTGGAGTGGGTTGCTGCTAGGGAAATCCGGGGGAGGCTGCGACTACTGACTACTTGAATGTCCGTAATCCGTAATCCACCGCGGCGGCATGACGCTGACACGCTAGCGTACTTATCTTGACTCACCACCACACGACTCACATCACAGAGACAGCGCCCTCAAACAGTCATACTCATCCACCTGCGCCCTTGGCATACAGCTAGGCTCCAGCTATTGTGAACGAGAGGGCGCAAATACGAACATGACGCCAAGCACCAAGCACCATCACCATCACCATCACCATCACCATTGCACATGCATATATCCATGAACAAGTCACGTTTGGTTGCTATCTACGAGGCCGACGTCTCAGCCTCATACTCATGATGCAGCCACACCGCGTTCGCCACAGTACTTCTCCACCTCCTTCCGCAATGTCTCGCGCTGCAGGTTGGCCGTGTCCATGATATCGCTTACCCCGTTGATTGACTTGCAGTACTCGTACGTGTCTGCCATTTGTACAAGGACGGCAGTAAGTTGGTTCGGCAGCCACTATTGCACGTCAGTAGGCGCATGCATAACTTCAGGTGCATACTTACGGTTACGATTGGACTGCCGCCAGTCGCTGTTGGGTGCGTTGTGTGCTTGAGAATGTACTCGCGTGTGAAGCACCAATGCCGCCAGCGGAAGTCGCGAACCTGGTCAAGAGCCTGGAGATAAAGCGCAGCAGAGATGGAATCGCCTTTGGCAAACTCTCGCACACCCGCCTGTTGTGCGCAGTCACGGACAGCCTCGAGAAACTCGCGGTGGTTGCCCGGCCGGTACTGACGGAAGTCCTTTAGGATATCTGTGAGAGGTGTCTCGGGCATCTGGACCTGCAGCAAGTTGTCGCACATTGGAATCATGCTGTCGTTGGCTCCAGATTCGCCGCGGAATGACATGGGCTCTTCGCTCACACCTTCGTAGATGACTCCGTTGGGGAACATGGACTGCGAAGTGATGCCGAAGATGAATGTACGGAAGTTGGTGTAGCCTTGGGGCTTGCTACGATTCCACATGGCTGGCAAGCGGGTTAGACGCATAGTAGAGTGGAGATAGGTAGGTAATACTTACTATTCATTACTCCATTGACTTTCTTCAAACCACCAACCAACGTACGCAAGCCATCGTTGAAGCGCTCTCTATCCTGAGATGAACAGCTCTCAAGCATCTCGCAAGCACCTTCGATTAGTGCGCCGGACTCCTTGACCATGGCAATGTGAACAAGGACGAAGCCTGCCTCAGAAGAAGACGGGTCTAGACCATGCTCAAAAGCCCGGATCAATCGAAGGTTATCGTATTCAAGGCCCTTCGAGGGATCTTCAAGCCGATAGTTGAAGAGTGCGTATGAGCCAGCATACTCCATGAAGGGTTTGAAACCAGCACTGCACACACAAACATATTAGCAACTCGTGCATAAAACAACATCACCTCACTCATCGCCTCATGCAAAACAACTTACATCTCAGCAACCTTAACAATAGGCAGCGCAATGCATCGCGGTAACGACTGCCTCCCCAGTCCATACCCCTCTCCCCTCACGTGCCTCTCATGACACGGCTCAAAGAGATACGCTGAAGCCAAGAAAGAGTAGTCACGGTATAGGGCATTCATGACAACAAGGTCATGGCTGTACTTCTCTACTTCAGGTGTGAGGTCAGGAAGTTCCTTGAGCAAGGTGTCGCCAAAGGTGAAGTTGGCAAGCAGGCCCGGCTCTCCCGACAGTGTCTTGATAGGCATGCGCTGCAACAACGACTCAAGCGGTGCGAACTCCTTTGGCAACTCAACAATGGGCTCTTGTCGAGGGAGAAAGCCGCGCGTGGTCGACACCATGAAAGCGGGGAGGGAGTGGTCACCAGGACGTGTGTCCGACAGGACAGGAAAGTTGAAGTAAGAAGACAACATTGTCGAAAGAGAAGAAGCTATCAGAAATGGGTAAAAGTGGAAAGCCCAACGTACTTTAAGTGAAAAGTACCCGACTCGATTGCTCAATCGTTGGCGTTGTTGATGTGGGAAAACAGAAAACATCCACAAAGGCAGCGAACTCAGGCTTGTTTATATCTCGTGGCCGGAATCAAAACCGTGGCCGGAAACCTACCGGCCTCGTCACGATAAGACGTACGTAATGACGGGATCATTTGTCCACATTAGCACATCTGTTGTCCCGAAGACAGCCTGCAATGCCCGGCCTTGAGTCTAAGTGGTTCCTAAGAGTGTTTGAAGTGTATGAGGAGGTGGTGAGCTCATCGTCGCCAAGACTTTTGGGGGGAGTGAGAACAAAGAGGGCTTTGCGGCGCCACAGTCGCCATTGTCAAAGGTCTACCTTCAAGTATGTTACTATTGTAGTAAATTCTAGAGTTTTGTGATTTCAATATTGCCAAGTGGAAAGCATGGCGTGCGACTGTTGATTGAGCAGTGTGATGATGATGATGAGTGCACACCATACCCGTCAACGCCAAAACTAAACTCACCGTACATACCCAGTACAATCCATCATCAGCATTCTACAGTAAATCTCCGTTTCAACAGCCGTGGTAGTCATTTTCGCAACAATCTGGTGTTGCAGATTCGACATGTCACTGCGAACATCGCACGACGCACCATCGGTCCGATGACCTCCTATCGCACACCGCCGCCGCCACCAGACACCAGCCAGCCCACTCGAATATATTCACTACATAACATACAACTCTTGACCTCAATTTCTTACATCGTCCATCCAAGACAGTCAGTATCCAGAGTTTTACAAAAATGCCATATACCCACGTATACAACCCACTATTATCCATGCGCGAGGCAAATAAAACCCATACTTTCCCCAAATAATCCCATGTTCGTTCCCACAGGCATGGCTCCCGGTTGTCGCGCGCGCTTGTGGGCCCCAACCAATCCAACCAACCAGCGTAGCGCTGTTGAGAAGAGCCGCTGCCAGCCGCCAGCGCGCCAGCGTTCCGGCCTCGTATTCCGGCCTTGTATTTTTTATTATGTACAGAGAAGAAGGGGCTTGTCACTAGGGCGAGCAATTTGAAGTAGTGGGTAGTGTATAGCTACCATTACAGTACAACACTATGTCATGCCCGTTAACTACCGTAAATCAGCTTTCTCATACTAGAGTTCAAACCATAGGTATAGCGAGTCCATCCAGTAAGAATTTCGTAGATTCTCATGAGTATGTACTACGATAGGCAAGCGTATTTCGAATAGATAATTGAGTGTAAAACAACTTCTAGCGATACTCTAAGTTTGAGGTTTGAAGTTGAAGTACTTATTTCGCATCAACCAATGACGACTCTCCCAAGTACCTCGACTTTTGACCGTGTATCGCCCTTAGTTCACACCTCTCCTATCTTTTACATACCCACACCATACATACATACATACATACACACACTCATACCTTCAGCACCACATCAACGCCATGCGAAAATTAGGAAGTAAGCGAGCAAGTAGTAATAATACTTTGAACCCCCTCTATTCCACTATCTAGCACTTAGTCCCAATTCCTAAAAAGCTACAAAGGGGAGGAGGTCAAGTAAAAGGAAAGCTTTCCATCCCACCAATCCACCCGTTTCCCAAAAAAATCCTTTCTCAAAAGTAAGGAAAATATATACAAACAAAAAACACTGCAGCCATTTCCAAGCGAACTGAACAAACAACGCTTGATGCCACCTCACCCGGCACTTTTCAATATCACATAGGAAAAAAAAACTAGGAAAACGCGCGGAAACAACAACATGGTGAAAGTAATCAGCTCACCCACTATGATCCCCTCCCCCACAGCTTCTTCCCCAACATCTTCGCCTTCATCATCTTGTT
Organism: Pyrenophora seminiperda CCB06; assembly: GCA_000465215.2. Classification (NCBI taxonomy): domain Eukaryota; kingdom Fungi; phylum Ascomycota; class Dothideomycetes; order Pleosporales; family Pleosporaceae; genus Pyrenophora; species Pyrenophora seminiperda. Next base: position 1,458,589 of record KE747824.1, on the reverse strand, counting down.
CCCATCGCTCGCCCCACCACCACCACCATCCGCCACCAATTCCTCATCCATCACGCTTCCCTCCGCTTCTCTACCACTAACGCCACTGATACCCGTACGCGTACTAGCCGCACCACCACTTCCCGCCCTCGCTCTGATATGGCCTGAAAAAGGCGCGCCCACACCCGTCAAATGCTTGCTAAGGCTATGGATGAGGTTCGCATGCACAGGTTCCGTGTTATCGACGCGACTCAGCTCATCAGCAAAAGCACGACCGTCTTCCACGTCGTCGAGGGCGAGGCCGCTGTGGCTGTGGCTATAGCCGCCCATGATGGAGCCATGGGTGGAGCGGGCGCGGTTGCGGTCGCGATCATATGTGGATGGGGAGGAGTGAAACGAGGAGGCGCCTTCTTCTGATACGGTGCTGATGAGACTAGGTTGGCGACCAGAGGTGAAGGAGCGGCGGGGTGCGCGATCTTCGCCTGATATGTCAGAGCCCCCGCCTGGGGAGTGTTCGAAGGCGGGGGATGATTCTGTGCCGGAAAGATCCGGGGACGTGTTGAGCATGGCGCTGCTGTTTGCGAGTTGGCGGAGGCGAGATTGGGCCTTTGCGGAGGGGCGGTGGTTGGAGATTTTGTTGCCGACAATGGTTCCGGCGTGGGAGAGAAGGGCGCGGAGGACATCTTTTTTGAGTTGGTTGACGAGGTCGAGGTTGGACCAGGTCTTGTTACGGTACTCTATAATTGGCATACGGAAGACGAGGTCGTGCACGTCTTCAAAGTTGCGCGAGCTCTTGCCTTTGTACGAGAGGCAGAGGACCATAGAGGGCAATTTGAAGTAAGCGACTGTCATGTACTCGCTTGCACGGCTCATCATCTCAGTCAGATCGTCGCTTCTGGCATCCTTCTTGCTCGGACCTTTTACCGTCAAGCCAGTGCCTGTACGGTAAAGGGCGAAGCGCTTGGCAGTTCGGTCGGATTCATTCACGGTTTGACTTGAATTGGTCGTATTAGATCGGACAGAGCCTGGCCTAGAGGACTGAGTCGAGTTGAGAGCATTGGGGCCTGCTAATGCAGAGCTTGGATGAAGTGTCCGACGAAGTTCAGTTCCGCTACGCGATGGGTTGTCGCGGAAGAAGCGGAAATAGTGAGCGCTTGGCCTCTTCGGTAGCTCCTTTCTCTTTTCAGCCTTCTGTGACGGATCAGGTAACTGCAGCGTAGGCGTAAGTCGTTGTTTGAGCGCTTCCGTCGCACCATCATCTGTTGACATTGAGCTGCTCATACTAGTTGTCACCCCAGAAACTATTCCAAAATCATCCTCATCCTCTGCATCAGGCAGAGTGTGTTTGAGCAGGAAAGGAGAGGCGTTCGCAGTCTTGTTGTCGCCATATGTAGGGAAAACGTATTGGAGTAGTTTCTTTCCAATCTGATACTCCAATTGCACCTTGAGAGGATACAGCTCAACCTCAAAGTGCTCCACAACTGGTATACCGGCAATGGATTCTAGTGCAACAAAGTAGACCTTAAGACATTTGGCGTTCTCGGGAAGTGTCTGGTCCTTCTCTAAAAAGGGCGAAATCATCTCAGGGTAGAGCGCATTGGGAAGCAGGTTTAAGCCTCGAACCTGTTCAATCTCCATAGCATTGGAGTTGGAGCCGTCATTGTTGTCAGTTCGGTCGAATGTAACGTTCTTCAACTGGAATTCTGCTAACGACTCTGCACCCTCTCGGAGGAGATGCCACACGATATCCGAGGCAGAAACGAATATCCTCAAAAGTCCAGTAGACGCTTTCGCTTGTGCACGGTCATCTTGCTTGCGTTGTGCGGTGGTAATAGCTTTCATGACGAAGAAAAGCTCGTCTTCGTATACCGACAGATCCTTTTCGACCTCAATGCGATCTTCCCATCCTTGCTTGTCCAGATATTTTTCATTGATCTGGAAGACCGTCTTGATTTCCTCGAGCTGTTGAATGCGCTCTTGGAGACCCATGACCAACTTGGGAGCTCCGGCAAGGTCTGTAAAATCTGAAGCAAGCATGATCTTCTCGAGCCGCTCATTGCGTGTTTTCTCCAAAGGTTCATGGTAGAGCAACAGATCTAGTACGATAACATACATGGCATAGTACTGACGCGAGTCACACATAGCTCGGACGTGCGGAAAGTCTACCCAGAGATGATCAATCCTGCTTTCCTTGTTGTCGGTAGAGGTGGCATTGTCTGCAGCCGATACATCATCGTTGTACTTCAGACGCAGGGCATTGTACTTGTCATACCGCATACTAGCTGAAGTCCGCTGTACCACACGCTGGAAGCCAAAGGGATTGGTGTGAAACTCAAACATGACTTCGAAAGGTACCCAGGGTGGCCATGCAGTGCCAGCGTGCGACCCATAGTTGCTTCCGGAGTACATGTGAATATCGTCTGTACTACTGAAAGTCTTGGAGTTTGTGACAAAGATCTGTAGACTGTCCATGAGAGCAATGAACCTGCGTTGGACTAGACCAGAAACCTCGTCCATGATCCGGTCCTTGTCCATGATTGAGAGCACCTTGAGTTGCATTCCTTTGGCAGTAACAAGTACCGCAGACTTCGTGTCTTTTTCACTCTGTAACTGAATCTGCGGTGCTATCAGCCGCACCAGATAGGAGTTTTGAGAGAGGTAGTCGTCTGCCACTTCCTCTGCTTTGGTAGGGGAAGGCTGTGATGGATCGCCTGCATCTCCGGACGCTCTAGCCTGAGAGTTACTCGAGCCATCTGCTTCGTCGGCGTTGACAAAGTTCTTGCCGTCGTGGAGTAGTTGTTCAATTGTTTCGTCGATGCTCAGTCCCGCTTCATCATCTCCTGCCATGGGAGTACCATCGGGACCAGTCGTAGATGGTCTACGAGACTTGTTTTGCTCTTCAACAACATCGAGTATGAATTTGACCGCTCTTCGAGACATGTAGTAGACAAATCCGCGGCGCTGACTAACTTGATGGATGTAGCGAAGGATGATGTTTCGAAGCGAATTGCCCCACTTCAGGTGGATGTTGTGGATGATGAAACGGTTGTTGAACTCGTTTGCGAGGTCTGTGTTAGGGCTGGGGGTTGTTTTCGTGTCTTTACCATCTGAGTTCTCCGCGTCTTGGTCTTCGTCTGCTTCAAAGTACTCGTCTTCTCCGTCGGTTTCGGGATCTGGAGCTGTACGGCCTGAAGAAGTACTCTCTAATCGTTCCAACAAACTAGCATGCATTGCGGACAGAAACTCCAGTTTTCGTTGCAGAAAATTTGTATGATTGCGCAATGTTTCAAGGCGACGCTGGGACTCTACATGACCTTCGGATGTTTCGCGAACCACTTTGAGCTCCTGCTGATCGATGGCGCGCTGATTATGAGCCACCTGCTCCTTGACACGTTCAATACGTTGTTCAATCAGATGACATTGCACCCGCCGCGGATCATTGCGTGCAGAGATAACACAATGATGGGTAGGTTCATTGCCGAAAGCGCTTTTCCGATGTTCATCGCCGGAGATGTTGTTACAATGGTCGGTCTGTCGGAAATAAGTAAAACGCGGTGCGAAAGCAAGCGGAAGAATCTGGGTTTCTGGATGTCGACGTGAGGGCAAAATCCAACCGAGCTCGATGAAGTCGTCCATATCAACCCATCCCAGATCGTTATCCGGTATAGTGAACTTTGACAGGTCCGCCGTGAGATACTCCTGATTATAAGAGGTAAGGTCCTCCATGGTGGCATTATCGACCTCCTCGGAACCGGTACCCATAAGGCTAGCAGACACAGCCCGGATATCCGTGCGAATAAGATCCAGCTGTACTTGATTGATACGCATACCGGTTGTCTTGTTTTGCCTGCTGTTTTGCTGGCCCTCTGGTGCTTGAACTAGGGTCCGGAATTCCTCGCGACGCATGTGAAGATCAAACATGAGACTGTCGAGACGTGCTTTTAGACCAGTAGCGGATACCACGCCCGTACCATAGTCTTCGGCATCTTTATGCTTGTAGATGTGACTCATATAAAGTGGCGAGAGTAACAAATTGTACTTGATGGTTGCGAGATGCCGCCCGAACTTCTTACTGGACTTTTCGACACCAGGCCATAACTTTCCTTGACGTACAGGCAATGACATGGCGCCGGAGAACATGGACCACCAACTGAAGAAATGTGTGAAGAATCTAGGCGTTAAGTGAACGCTATTGTATGTCTTCGATGGCTCTAGATTAGCTAGAGACCATTCCCGATCGTGAGGTGCAGCAATGGCAATGGACATATGGATATGATGGCTGCGAAATCCCCGGAAAGCATCGTACTCCTGGTATTAATTAGTGATAGCTTCGAACCAACTTAGTGAATCTCTTACATTGCCATCGGATGCCTTCGCATACTTGGGGTTCTTCAAAGTGACCTGGTAATGGGGTATAAAGTTGAAGGAGCGTTCACCATCATCTAGGTTACGCTCAAACACAAGACCAGCAACCCACTTCACTTTCCCATTCAACTTCATGACGGTCTTCTTGAAGACAGCCCGTTGCCTGTGGCTGGAGACACTCGAGGAAGTGTCCGGGCGAGCCACATTCTCAACCTCTTGAGCTTCCTGACGTGCATAGTGGTTGAGATCTGGTATAGCGAGAACATAGCTTCCGCTTCTAACAATCATAAAGTTCCTAGGGTCTTCGTCCTCGGCGAGGCTGAGCTGAACATCGTTTTGCCAGCACATGACAAAACCTGCACCATGGCCTGTAACCATGTATGGATCACGCGAGCCTTTGAGGATCAGGTGAACATCGCCATCACCCTTCCACGAAACGTTGATGCGAGAGTGGAAAGTCAGTCTGATCTTGTCCCAAAATCCAACACGCTCAGATGGGTCTACAGCGGGCTTGGTGAAATTCTCAATGATCTGCATCATATCCTGAATAGCTGGTTGATATGATGTACCCCAAGTAATTCTGGTTGGGTATGCTGAGTTGATATCGATCGCCATGTCTGAGTATGTCTTTACAGGCGCCACAGTACGACGAACATTTACCGCGTATCCGCCGGTGAGTTCCCCTTCCGTAGTGTACTCACGAGGCACAACGACCACCCGACTGACACGGGAAGACTCAGCGTCACGAAATTCTTCTGCTATCACAAAATCTGTCTTCACTAACACGCTTGGAAGGCGCGATGAGTGAATGCTGCCGATAGCGGGGAAGTGTAATAACGGTAGTGGGTAATCCCGGAGCTGGATCTTTGCTTCTCCCAGCTGTATCTGGACGTGCATGGGTATTAGGAGTGAATATTGCGTATCGAACGGCATGCCTTTACCGACACGATGTAAGAAACGCGGGTATTCCGAGATTGGGAAAGAGGGTTTGTCAACAACGATTTCCAGGTCGCTTACGGCTAGAGTCATAAGCGCTGGTCGCTGCGAAACGGCGAGTATCGTCTCCCGCTGTTCGATGTCGTCTGGCAGCTCATCTAAACCCCAGAACGTTGAGCGGATATCACTCATTGCTCGGGTTTGAGTTTTCATTGCGAAATCAATGCGTTTTTTCCAAGTCTGGGCGTTCAAGCGGTTCAATTTCACGCGCGCGTCTTTAATGGATGTCTGATGTGATCCGCTAAGACCACTGTAGCCGTCTTTATTGTATCGCATAGGATGGTCTGGACGGCCTCGGTCTGATGAACTGTCGTCTCCGCTTGTGTCGGCGCTCTTGCTACGTCGATGGAATCGAAGCTCCTTCTCCTTTTTCAACTTGTTCCGGCTTCGGACGTCGTGAGCGGACCTTGCGCGATAACGTGAGTTACCCCGCTGCTCATCCTGCTGCTGTAGTTTTCTCACTTTAAGCTCAAATGCTTGCTCCCGCGCGAGCCTCTGTTTTTGTTCCATGAGGCCAATCCGGTAAATGGTGCCAAGTTTCCACTCAAAAGCATTGTCCTCGAGTTCGAAAAGTACGGCACGGCTTCGCAGTGAAATCTTAGGCACGAGCTTTGGACCCTCGGCTTCTTTCTCAAGAACGTATTCGTCAGTTCCCGTTTTGAAGCGATGATGTAGCTGTTTTACAGTCTTTGTGACGTTGGAGACATTGTCGAAGATCTTGTGCATGACCAACTGGTGCGGTACCGCAATCCTTATTGCGTCTGTTGCAATGTCAAAGGATCTCTCGTCTGTGACCGTATGGCCATATCTCAGCTTCGATTGCCGGTAGTCCAATCGCAATGATTTGACACTGACGATGCGACTCCAAGCGCGTTTGATGGCTGGATTCTCCGCGAGCAAGCGAACCAGACGCGATCTTAGGAATGGGCTTGTCCAGCGGTGTTTGCCTGCTTCCATTCCATATATTTGCAGCATAAGAGGTGGGTCCGCAGGCATGTCCGCTTTGATCTGAACGAATTGAGCTTTGACGTCGATCGTCACGATTTCACGAGTGAGTCCGCTTATTGGGTCAATAAGATCATCGCCGAGCGTTGGTATAGATAGATTGGATGGAGAATGCGTTGGTTTCGCCTCCGCAGTCGTTTTACTTGCACCCCAATCAAATGACCGCTGCAGCACCTGTACTGCCATACACAATGCAAAGTGGCGATACAGCGAGTACCGCAGAAACAGGCTCTGGCTATATGCGTGAATATGGAAGATCGGGCCTTGCTTATCGGAGAGTGTCTGCAGAGCTACCTCCATTCTAGGGAGAGATAGCGTCGGTTCTTGTTCTGATTGGTTGTCTTCCTCGATCACAATGCCTTCCAACCCATGGAAGTGTATAGCCAGACGTCTACCATCAGTTGGGTTGCCCGAGGTTCTCTTCGGCGATTTTGGCGAACCGGTGGGTGATCTCAAGAAATGCTCATCCCGGTTGATCGTTCTACTTGGAGCACGCCGTCTTATAGGCTTGAGATCTGCCTCGTCTTCTCGGCTTCGCTTGTATTCAGCAGTCCAAGACTCCAGATGCAAAGCAACTCCACGGCTGTGTTTTGAAACTACAGGATCTACCCCGGCGACTTCTACGTTAAAGTCTGATCCTTGAAGATGCACATAGGTCAGCCAAGCGGGTAATCTCCGCAGCGGATTGAGCTCATGTTTCTTCCGTGCATTTTTGCGTCGCGCGACATCCTTTTGCATTTGCGTAACGATCTGGCGCAGTCCTTCACTGATCTCAGGCCGCACCATGTATAAAGAAAATGTCTGTGCGGTACCCCAGACTTCCACGACAATATCGGGGGATGCGTTAATCTGCACTTTGAGTTCAAGATAGTCTGTCAAGAGTAGATCGTGTTTCTCGATAGCGGCAGTTTGGTAGTAGAGCTGGTGCGAATTCATGCGGAACGTGGAGCTCAGAGCGTAATGCAATTCGCCACTTGCAGCATGCGATGACTCCATATCGAGAGACAAGGAGGAAGAGGACGATATGAGTAGGTCAAATTCTTCCGTGTCACGCTTGTCAAGATCCATAGGAGGCAAGGTGACTCGTATGACAGGTTCATGGACCGAGATCTTGATATTCGCCTTCGGGAGCAGCCGGCGGAATAGATAGCGCTTGCGATGTCTTGTATTGGGTGGCTTACGATTGGGGTCGCGATTGTGCAACATAGCAAGGAGAAGTGGCAGATGCTTAGGGTCAAGGTCCAGAGAAGGGGACGTGACGACTAAATTAGCAAACAAAATATTAGTATTACGCTCGGCCGTGTCTTTGTCGTTGGTGAAATGGATAGTCTTGGATGGGAGAGTCGTGTTCAGTGTCGTCGTGGCCATGGGGATGTAAAGGAGCCGTTCAGGGTGGCCGTGGCTATTGTCGATACCCACAGAGATGGATATGGCAGCAAGCAGAGCCTGATGGGCTATGTCTCCAGGCGAGAAGTACATGAGATGTGCAGGACTTCGAGGGTCTAGGCGAAGCAAGTCCATGCCCACTTCCTTCATGGAGACATTGAGAAACACGGGAGGATCCGACTTATGGCCGGTGTCGATTTGCTTGGTGAGGCCGAAGAAGCCAACTGCGAATTGAAACTCGTGGATGCCGCGAAGGATGGAGCTAGCGAACTCGCGCGAATCGGAGACAGTGCGAACGAGCTTCTCTTCGCGACTACTTGGATCCTCAATTTCCTCCATAACATCGGTGAGCGACACATGGACTTGGCTGGGACGAGATGGTTTCCGAGGACCAACTGTGCGGCATTTCTGGGCTCGCTCCATGCAGAGCTTGACATCGTCGTATGGGATACTGAGACGGCCAAGTTTGAGAGCAATGGAGGCATCGCGGAGACCTTCCAGCTCCTTCTTGAGGAAGCCATGGACGTTGAGGGTGCAGTGGTCAAGCAGCTCGGTCGATTCCCTGCCCTCGGGGGTAAAGAAGATGCTGCGTGCAGAGAAGAGCCACTCGGCGGGAGATTGCTCTTGGTCTAGCTTCGGCTTGTGGTGGTTGAAGAGCCGGCTACGGTCCACCGTTTTGCGCCTAGTGTCGACGGCCAAGTTGAGACCACCCACCTGCACCGAGCCTACGTCGACGACTACCAGAGTGGTCGCGTGGGCAATCATGTCCACCTGCCGCAGCCAATTGATGTTCCTGTGCAGACGCTTGATCTTGTCCTTGGCATCCATCAGCCGCTTCCACGTCAGGCTTCGCTGCGTCTCGTCGTCGCTGGCCTCGTCGTCGTCGACAGCGGGTACCGGAGTACTCTGGCCGCTCGTGCCCTTTTGTGTTGTACCATTCGCCCAATGGGCCCATCCCATCTTCTTCCGCGGCTTCTCCCCGAGTGCTTTGAGGTCGACCGTGACCTTAAGCTCATGCAACACAATGCTGACAACCGTGGGCTGGGCAAATGTGGGTCGGTGCAGGGTAAAGCCAAGCCCACGGATCTCAATGCGTAGGCCATCCTTGGGTGTGAATGCGATGCGTCGCAGACCCCGTAGACCCAGTCGTTGGATCGATACACCTGTAGCAATGCGTATAAAGGCAAATAGGACAAAGGAGAGCAAGTAGATGAGGAGCAGCAGCCCCGCAAGGAATTGAAGCGTTGGCAGCGCCATGTTCCTGCGTCAGCCGTAGGCCATATGCCGACGAATCGAGTATTACCGGCGTCGCTGATGGCGAGTGCACGCGATGTGCCGAAGGAGATGGAGGTTCGACGGTCCAAACATAATCGGGGGCAGCAGGGCTACAAACGAAGGAGGCGCATCGGGGGCGAGGGCGGGGACAGGGCGAATGCGTGAGGTGCGTACGAGTGGGCGGACTTGCGACCGTCGTCGAATTGATACAGTGGTTGAAGTGTAGGGCGGTCCCAAGAATGCGGCAGACGGCGGACAGTCGCGATGACAAAGCCAGCACCAGTCCAGTCAGGGCTGCGCTCTTTGAGTACTAATGGAATTTTCCTAACAGGCCAGCCAGGTGGTTGTCCTCTATTGCTTCTTTGCGGGGCGCAGCAGTTCCTTCTTCCGCAACGGTCATGCGTGTGCGTGATTGATGTTTGATGCACGTCAGAATCCGGCCAGGTTTCCCACGCCATTCGGGCCTGTCGGCACTTGGGCAACTGGCAACTACGCCCCCTCACCCCCTGTCCTCGCCCTGCCAAGACCGGCCCGCGCGCCTTCTGGAAGGAGCTTGGCAGCCTGCCAGCCTCGCACCAGTCGACGTCTTCTCAACACCACGCTACAACACTGGAACGGAGTGGTGCACATCGTCTCCGTCGCTACACATCAGTATTATCGTTTACTAAAGCGCTGCACCCCGAATTTTAAGCTGTTAACTATGTACATAACTATGTACTACGGAAATGGGTTGAACGTGCCGTTATTGCAATTCGGGAGATACTGCGCCAGGAAATGAATTGTTACCGGTACCGGTACAGTACGCAGCATCACATTTTTAGAAAGCAAGGCTTTGCAATACATGTGTTCACGGCGCAGTTGCACCAGCCGCTGTCGCCACCATAGTCTTGGCCCGAAAGTGGAAAGAGCGTACTGTGTAATACGTGTGGCTATGAGGCCGTTCGGGATTATGGATGAATCACGTGCGGATGTGCAGAGTGCAGAGTGCTCACAACCTATACGATAAGAAAGAGAGGCCGGCTAAACCTGAATAAGAGGGAGGATGCCCATTTTGTAGAGTACCTAGGTAGAGTAGAGTGTTCTCGGCCCGTCACACCTGCCTTGGATGTAAGCTGCCCAGGTGGCAAGCCAAGTTTATTCGCGCACTTGACGAAAAGCCTGCCATTAGGCAAGCAAAGTAGATATAAGGTTATGCCAAAGCTACCACGCCTCTTGACAAGTTTGTTGTTGGTCATGTATCCTATCTATTCTGCGCCTTCCTCTCCATCACTGTCTCAGTCGCGTCGCCAGCATGACCCCGCGTATCAACACACGCCCGTAGGCAGCAGTCGCGTGATACAGTGGGTCCGCTGAACAACAACACTGCCAAGTGAGTATATCTCGACTATAAATCTATTAAAAATTAAAAATATCCCATCAATCAACTAACAGCCTCTGGCTGAGCTCCGAGAGGAACGACCCCAATAGCAGTTTGGCTTAGTGGCTTAGCCACAAAGTTGCGACTATACCGGGGTTAATCGTTCCAGACCGGTGTTCACCTAGAGGTCCTTAGTTCGATTCCAACCGAAAACGGCCTCTTTGGTTCCCTATTTAACATTCCATGCAATGCGCTGGGTAGGGGGGTGAAGAGCGGTACAGTTTAGGTCGGGCTACGTCGGGAAATCCCTCTCCTCAATAGGAGAAGCCTGCTTTTTTGCCACTTTTTTCTTGTTTACATTGTAAACAAATGAAGTTTTTTTGCCATCAGGTCCCTGGGGGTAGTGGGTGTATAGAAATCGCATATGTAGTACGTTTAGGTTCCTCCTCAAGTGACTTGTATACTAAGGCAGTGCCTTCGCTACCACATAATCACGGCATCGGCATTAGCATTAAACCTTTAGTCTACAGAACACAACTAGACCATCTCCACTGTATATGCTAATCTTATTAGGTCTTCGCTACTACACAACGGTTAGTCTACTACGCAGGCGGTAGACGAATATTGACCTACTAGCCGCGTCCTGACCTCAGTTATCTCCACTTTATGTACACAATAAACACGCAGATTTGTTACCGCAAAGCAATTATTGTTCTGTGCATGTACTTGTTTTACCATCCTATACAGTTCCGCGTCTCTTAGAACAGCCGTGCTCCAAGCTTAGTAAAAGAGCGCCATCATGTGTTTACGCCCGAACTACGTGCGTGCCCTTTACACATCCAGCCTCATCCTATCGTCACACTGGTCCCAGAACTTCCTCATCACACCCTGCGTCTCTATCGTATCCTGCAAGTCCTTCAACGCAGCAAGCCTCCCACTTCCCTCCTTCATCTTCCAGCTCCAACCGCCCGAGCGCCCAGAAGCAATAAGCTCCCACTTTGCCACATTCTCCTGTTTTTTTGTGTGCGTCTCTGGCTCGTTGTATACGGTAATGGGATCACGAGACTGCAAAAAGGCAAAGTTGGTAAGGTCTTGAACGTATTCGCGCACCTCGAGGAACTTGGTGGCGAGATGTGGGTAGTATACGCGTGTAGTGTCTGGGAGGGATTAGCATCTATGCATTGAAAATTTGAGTGCGTGTACGTACTGACGATTCCATCCATCATCTCATCAGCCAAGTCCTCGACTGGTTGCTCAGCCATGTCGTCACCTGTCTTCTTGACCATCTTCACAATGATGAGGCGGCTGCTAATGAGACTCCAGCACAGCTCTCGTACAGCACGTTCTGCTTCTTGCTGTCCTGATATCTTGATGAAAGCGCGCAGTGGGTAGCCGAGTTTCTCAACATTCGGTATCGTGAAGTCCGGTGCGATGGTGAAATTCCTGAAGAGCTTGTACACGTTTTCGCGCGTGAACTGCGGCGGGTAGTTAGAAAGCTCGACAGTGACCCAATCCTTGACGTTTGGCTCAGGCGAAGGTACGGGCAAAGGCATCTCGAGGGAAGGTGCTGGCGAAGGCGCCGCAGGCGAAGGCTTCACGAATGTTGGAGTCAGCGGACTGGGGCTAGGATTGATGGGTAGAGGAAGTCGAGGTGGGGCGTTTCGACGCGTGTGAAGAGATTTGACTGCCTTGTTGAAGAATTGCTGCGCGCGTTTGGAGGGTGAGCGCGTTACACCTTCGTCATTTGGAGTAAACATTTTGACATATCGAGGCTGGTGCATTGATATGGCGGATATTTTTCAGTTCTAATCAATGTAGATGTGAAAGGTACCGCTGTGTTGATGCGCAGATTGTACTCAGATTCACCGAGTATATAGCACACGGATGACGGGGAAACGAAAAATAGACCCTGGAATTATGGAAAAGAAGCGCAAACACTTTAGCATCGTAGCATTTAAGGCCTACAACAGTGTGGAGACTGAACAGCCTTTTGCACTTCAAGATATTGGTAAAGGGATATTACGCGATGATACTACACTGAAACTGCACAGGCGATTGTTAACAGCAAGAATGACAAGACTTCTCATGGAAAGATGTTAGACACGCGATCACGTCGGTTGCTAGAGTGGGGCCTTGACATCACCTATAAATGTTGACTGGTCGCAATCCACAACATTCTCAGATCAACATCAGCGTCGCAATACGAAATAATGATGGGCGGATACATCCCACCTCACCTACGCAACAAGTAAGTAGTAGCATTACAAGGCAAGATCATATCAGGCAAATACACCCCACCTCACGAACGACCTGACGATGACTTGCACACTTTGCACGAGCGCTACACGTACTTCTGGGGCATGGGCGTTGTACATCCAGGCAAACATATCGCCACACTGAATTCATCGGCGGAACATCCGAAGGTATTATCCTGGATAGTGCTGTATCATGGCATGAACCCAAAGTGGAATAAGGACGGCGTGGTATTCGTTAAAGCAGATTGGACTTGCTGCCACCAATCAGAAATGTTCCAGGGTCTACGGTCGACGACGAAGTTGAAGAGAACGAACAGCACTTAGAAGATGGGGGTGACTATGAAAGTATCAGCCTATCATCAAGCAAAGATTTTACAAATCCCAAATTGGAGTCACAGAACCAGTCCAGGAGAGACGACGAACCTTTTGGCATTGCCATTCTACCAGCTCCTCTTCAGCCAAATGAAGGCCCTCTTGTAGACCATGTCCCCATTGCTGTCTTCTCGCAACCTGAACGACAAGATTCATTATAATCTATCGGTTGGTACAAGGTTACTCAATTGCAGCTTGCCAAGCCCGGATCGCCAGATCTGGTACTCATGTTGGAGAAGAAGTGGACCTCCAGGGTTGGCAGTTCAGATACTTCATAATTCAAGCCGGATAATCATCCCAAGTTTCCGTGAGAGTCGAGACATCATCTTTATCATCCGCCATGTGCCCAATCTAGATTCGCAATAGATCTGTGTAATCACGAAGGATACAGAGACACAGAGGTGAGGGGGCGTGAAGTGCCGGGTTACAAGTGCGGAGCTCAGCGAGCTCCGATTGGCAGCGTGTTCGGAGATGGCCGAGGGTGGGGCAGATCGCGGGGCGGGGCAGCTTCCGTCACCCACTGCCCCTCTCCAATTCTGTCCGCTATCATATAAGTCAGATCTCTTCTTTCTTAGTCGTGATTTTGTAACCCTTCATCGTCTTTGCAATCTTCTCAGCGCTATTCATTTATATCAAAAAATTCGTCGTCGTCGCGGCCAATCGCAGTCGGACCGAATCAGTACCATACACCTTCGTCTCCCCCTGACGCTGCTGGCTTAACCATCAAATAACTACCTGCATAATGACGGGAAAAATACCCACCACGCAAACTGCAGCATGGATCCAAGACCCTGGCCCAAACTGTATGCTGCAGATCCGAAACGACGTCCCTGTGAAGCAGCCGTCCGCAGGTGAAGTCCTCGTTAAAATGGAATACTCGGGCATCTGCCACTCGGATTGTCACAACGTTCTGAAACCAGGGATATACACTGAAATTCCCGGTCACGAAGGCGTTGGTATAGTTGTGTCTCTCGGTTCTGGTGTATCGGAGGAGTTACTGGGCAAGAGAGTGGGAGTGAGATGGCTATGGGAGGCGTGTAAGCAATGCAGTACCTGTAAGAAGGGGCTGGTGAACCACTGCTACAAGCAAAAAAACACGGGAAGAAATGTTTGGGGAACGTTGCAACAGTATGTTGTCGGCAGTGCGGATTTTGTCACGATAATACCGGATGGCGTTAAGAGCGAAATCGCGGCGCCGTTGCTGTGTGCTGGACTGAGTCTTACAGGCGCCGTATCCAAGCTCACTCCAGAAGTTCAGCCGGGCGACTACGTGGCTATCGTTGGCGCGGGCGGTGGTCTTGGACACATTGGTGTCCAGATAGCCAGTGTCCAAGGTTACAAGGTCATTGCGATTGACAGCGGTGTGGAGAAGGAGAAATTAACCAAGGAAATGGGCGCCGTGGCTTTTGTCGATTACGCCAAACAAGACGTCGTACAAGCAGTCAAGGACTTGACCGACGGAGAAGGCGCACACGGTGTTATCTGCGTCGCAGGCACCGAGAAGGCGTATACCCAGGCCCCGGAACTCATCAGAAACGGTGGTGTATTTGTCTGTGTGGGCTTGCCACCGGACACCTTCATGTTTCCAGTTAGTCCGATACACATTGCTAACAGAGGTACGTCCCAGCTTGTCAACAATAATCAAATGCCTTGCTAATATACTCAGGTTTGGTCATCAGGGGTGCGTCAACAGGTACTGCGAAGCAGATGGATGAACTACTGCAACATGCGCTTGAAGGCAAGATTACACCAAAAGTTGAGGTTCATGACTTTGCAGACTCGCCCAAGATCATCGAGGAGTTGAAGCGATACGAAGTCGCGGGCAGGAAGGTAGTGCGCGTGCCTTGATTGGGATCAACGTTGAGAGTGTGTGCGCTGAGGAAAAGGTATCTACCTAGATTTATGTACTTATATATAAGAATTGTACATGACTTCAATCCAAAAGAATAATCTTCATCAGTTCAGAACATTTGTTTTGACGATACAGTCTCAGCATCAACGACAGAAACATCCGCAAAGTAGACTTAGTACCAATTCCCACTCTCCTCATTAGCCGTAACGCTCTGTGGGTTCATACTCAAGATACGCTGACCAGGAATTGTGTCCGTAAAAGCACTCTCAAACACACCGCTCACAGCTCTCCTCCCAATTTCTGCAAAACTATCAAACGTGTCGTTGTCCCCTGTGATGGCACTCCACTGTGCGTCCTCTGGGCTACGTGCAGGGCCCAAGTCACTCCAGCGCGTCACAATAAGTGCTTGCTTGAATCTTTCAGGAGCATGGCTGCGAACAGACTTGTCTTCGACGAGTTTGAGCTCGAACAGGTACTCTGTGGGGCACTTTGGACAGCGGCGCATGGGGCGGCAAACGGAGCAAAGCGGAACGAGGCCATTAGCCTTTCTGCCAAGATTGCGCTCGCGAAATTTATCGACGGCAGTCGTTTCTGATTCGTGAAAGTGCGGAATATGCGTGAGTGCGCACTTGGGGATGGAAGTCAAGACACCGTGTTTCCAATGGGAACATACGCTAAAGTAGGGTGTGTAGTCGCCGCGACTGAAGAGCAATAGTCGCTTTGCAGCATCGGTCATGCCACCTTCTACGTAGTGTTGGGAGCGAATTCGCATTAGTAAATTGCCCTTTTCTGTGATATGGTACGTTGATTCGTGACTCCAGCTGGAGTAGGCGTCCTTCCAGCGACGAGCGAGAGATTGGTGGGTGATACCGTATTCAGGTCCGTGAGCCCAGTGGCGACGAGCTAGTTGTATGAATGCGAATGGCAGTGTGCGGCCATCAGTGATGCGAATCCGTGGCGGGGGAACATGGATGTTCGTTAAATTGGGGCACTCAAAGAGTGGGTTGAGCACATTATGGGGTTTCAGTGTTTCTAGGCCGGGTTGAATGCGTAGGTGCCATTGTGCGCAGGGGAAGCAGAATAGGTGACGCGGCATTTTGGGTTCCATGGCCAGCAGGAAGTCCAACCGGTGAGACCTGTGCCTTGGGTCTAGGAGTAGCTTGTAGGGATGTCTACCGAGCCGGGCGTACATGGTCCTACAGGTTGAAGATAGATTGGCTACGTCCAATGGCGATAGAAAGTCGGCCACATGTAACCATACCTCAGGAGATACGTTAGCGAGTGTCGCTGTTCCGTCAGGCCGCAATGGATCATAGAGTAGAGATTCGTCATCAGGTTTCTCTTCGACCTCGTCCACGCCATCGACGTATGTGAAAGCATGCATCATCTCGGTAAGGTCTTTTCTTTCTCCGGTATCTTTGTCAAGGATGTCATCGGGTCTTGGAGCTGCCGAAGGCGCTCGATGTGCCTTGCTAAGTTTTGAACGATGTGCTTTGCCTGGTGTATTTGGCAGAAGCTTCTCATTCTGCAATTGTGGTATCGATGCTGATCTCGAGCTGTGTGACTGATACAATGGAGCAGCATACTGTCGTTTTCCCTCTGAGTTGCGGCGGTAGTCAGCTGCTTGCAACCCCGGTTGAAGATACGCGTTGTTTGTGTCCATCAAAGCATCAACGGCAGCATAGGGATAGTCGCGCAACGCATATGGTGCCAACCCAGCAACATCTTCGTAAATCGGTAGGCCAAACCCATTTTCTGTAGGGTCTCTTGTTTCGGTCGTAAAGCTACCAGAGTCCTGACGGTTGGTGTTCGTCACGTTGGTGGTTGTATTAGACTCTCCTAGTACGTCGCTTCGTGATCCCTTCTTGGAAAGCTTCTTCCGGGCGCCCGACTCTTTTGGTTCTTTGCCTGATCGCATGCCGAACATGGCCCGAAATCCGCCTTTCTTGTTTTCTCGTTCCGCCATATTCGGAGTTGCTGATGTTGACGCTAGCTGTGAAAAAATAATGGGTCGTTACCAAGTCCACACGCTGAGCTGTGGTACTGCTGCGACACGAATGATGTGGCAAATGAATGTGCACGTCTCGTATCGATAGTATTCACAATAGATGTGTGATTTTCAAAAGAAGAGTGAGATTACTGCAACGTGGATGATGATCCTCATACCGGTACCTAGCGCGATGCCTGTAGCGCAATAACGGCTCGTTTCGGCGGGGGATCCGTCTTCATCCGGCGCTCGAGTTGTCTTTTAGCAGGCTCAATATTGGTATATCATGTCATCATAGCTAACAATGTTAATGCGACGAATGATATGCTCATCCGCCGCTGACATTATGTCGCGTAGATTTTCACGCGTTGGGATTGCAGAACGCGCAGGACGCATTGACCATGTGACGTAATCAGCGCTCGAATTGTCACTATTGTGCCGATCGATCAGCCATCGCCCTGTCAAACTTCTCTACAGTACTCCGTACAGCCTTGTCCGTGGTGGACACATCTTCAGGGCTCGCGTCCATTCCTGCTCTGCTAAATCTTTCAGTTTGGAATGAGCTACACGAGCAGCATCTCTTACACTTCCACATATATTATTTCACGTAATGTCTTCGAGTTCATCTCATTCATTACAATAAGGCGAACGATGGTTGGCACGATGCATCTAATCAGATTAGTGAAGTGCTCAGTAAGCTGCATGAGCTGAGTCGCAGTTCTCTGCAGAATAAAAGGCTGATTACTAGAGGCCGCGCCAACACCAAGCCTGTTCGTCTTCACGTGCACTTGGCAGCCACATCAACTTCATTTCTGGGGCTTACTTCACGAGAAATTCACGCTGTTATCCAGTAAAAGCTACCAGGAAATCAAAACAGTCAATGACACCTGTGCTGGCCAATTCTTAATCTTCAAAGGCATTACGCTAGGAGTAGGCACCTATCATATGCTAAAATTCCGTAAGACTGTTCTCATCCCGCTTTCATCGTCGGGCCCTTTCTTCGACTTATTTTCCAGCTCCATCTGTCAGGCGTGGAGTCAGAATGACTCTGCGCACAAAGTTCCAGAAACGGGCCGACATGAGGCCGTAGCCAAACTAGCTATTATGGACTTACTTACTTAGAGAATCCGCTTCAGCGATTCTACAATCTCTGCCCAGTTTCCTACAAAGGTCGTCGACAGCACGCCATTGCACGGTGTCTACCGCACCAGACTTAGCTATGAGCTGTTTGAGCAGGTATGTCAGTCGACTACTCTGATTACTGCCAGCCATTGCGTCAAGAGCAGGCGCAACTGAGCCGACAAATCGGACAAGTATCTTCAAATTCTCGTAATGGAGTAGGTGCTCTGCTTGGATCATAGCATTGATGATGTCGAAAGTAGCGTTTTGTATTACGTGTGAAAAATTCATCCTCATCGCTTGGGATGGGTCCTGATTCAAGGCACTAATCTCGGGGTGTCTCCAATCCGATATCGTAGCAAACAGCGTCAATTTGACTTTAACATCCGTATCCGATTTTGGCGTAGATTGAGGCAGCGCATGCTCATGGTACAGAACCCACCTTCTCAGATTGGTATAAAGCCCTCTAATTTGGGAGTCCTGCAATGCAGTTCGATAGCGGCCCGCGTGCCTCAGAGCTTTTAGGACAAGATTTACCTGTTCGGATTTCCCGGTCTCATCTACGGCGTCAAGGAGAGGGACGATAGCATATGCGAACCGAGTGAAAGTACTGAAGTTGTTGCCAAAGAAGACATACACCGATCGAGCCATCATATCAAGCAAGCCGTGAGCTAAGGACCCCGCTATGGTAGCATGTTGACTATGGGAAGAGCACTGGCTCACGAGATTGGTTGCAAGCTCCAGAATGATAGCCGACTCGGTGTTCCAGTCCCGGCGTTCAACAAAGTGTCCGGATTCCTCAAGGATGAGTTTTACGGCAATGTGCGCTCCCAGCAATGTGTCGCCGGTAAGGACTTCAAGCTCAAGATCTGGGTTGATGCTGTCGAGCAACTCACTGTTTACTCACCATTAGCTGAATTTGTGTTTCTTGAGAAACCAAAATCTCTTACCAGTAGAAATTGATCACAGCTTTCGCATTCCAGCTCGACTGCATCTTCTGCACAGTTTGGACAAGATGGTGCAGCTTGACCGCATCCCCTCCAATCATCGATGAACAGAGCTTCACCTTTGCTCTCACCACGCTTTCCGAGGTCGCGTTGATGATGGAATACACAATGTCGTCCACCAACGTAGTCCACTCCAATTGACCTTGACATACGTCCTCTGTCGGGCGGACAGATACGATACCAGGGTTTGTTGTATGCGCCGCCATTTTTGCCGCCAGCTATCGTGAGCTGTTATGCAGATGTAACTAGAAGTTAAGAGCTACGTGTTGATGTTGGAACACAACAAGTAGTGGACAACTGCCTAAGACTTGGCAGCGCGCTAGTGCATGGGTCCGTGTAGGTGCGGCACTCTAGAATGCTCCTATCAACATTGCTTGTCTATCGGTGCATAGTAGATGTGAAGTGAATTTGTGGCTTGATGCAATCATATGATGTCAAACAGTATGAAAATTGGTATATTCAGGCCTCCGTAGGCATGTGGGACAGTTGTCATAGCTCGTTCTAGGTAGTCATCTATCTACTGATAAATTCTTCAACAAAAACAAACACTTTAGAACATGCAAATATCATCACTCCAATTGTATGACACTAATGAATCAATCGTTTCGGCGAGCTGCTTATAGACCTTCGCTGCAGAGGTCCACGCCCAAGCCTCATCCGCCCATATGCGTGCTTGGATGACCCTGACAATGTACTGAATGCGCTGATACTCGCCGCTTAAGTATTCAACGGTTGTCATGATATTTTTTATTAGTGCCCCATCGGTCGGGTCCATGTATATGAAGACCCTAAGATAGTGTCATTAACGAATTCCTTGAACGCCGCAGAAAGGTAGTGAGAAGTTTTGATAGTCGTCATGGTCGTGAAAGGATCACGGTGCGGAGAGGTCGTATCACACATGTAAAGAGTCAGAGGTAAATCAGGTCTAGGCTTATGGAGAGGGCGTTCCAAGATTTAACTAGAAAGCAATGGGGTTGACTGTCCGGATGATTTGACCGAGAATTTTTGCTTCACTACTTGTTGCGCGTTTGCGCAGATCATGTGGCCGCGTGAAGGTGACCATAAAGATGACAATGCTGAGACTATGGGTGCGTCGCGCATGGACTGGTTTACAAGATCAATCGAGACAAGACACTTGATGGGCATGTGATTGCTCTTTTCTTGCTTTTGCGTAGAAAACAAACTTGTTCTACATGTTGGTATGGCTGTATAGTACTATAGTTGTGGTGCAGTTGGAGGTGGTGGTGGAGGTGGTGTTGGCTTCCTTTGTGGTGGGCTTCCTGGTGGAGTTGCTGACTTGTAGTTGTCCCTGTTGTATAAGAAATCTTCGAACATTAACATACTCTTAAGATCTTCCTCGGGCCACTCTGGTAGGATACCATCGTTTGTAAGTTCATATAGCTGTCCAGCGAGAGTTTCCCCTGTTTGCAATGGTGACTTTAGATAGATACCGCGGACATTTAAGAAGTTCCTAAGGGCCATTTTGATTTCTTTATTGACTGCTGTGAAGGTATCCATATTCCAATCCTTAGTGAATTCGGTAAACCATTTGAGTAGTAAGGGTCCGTTGTGATAGCGCTCTTCTGCTTCGAGTATCCAATTGATGACGACAGAGTTAAGTTCCTCTGCACTTTTAATATTTGCCAAGTTGGGTTCGACGTCTTCATATGCGGTGTTGTAGTGCTTAGTAAAGCACGGACGTGTCCTAATGCTGCTGTAGAATCTCGCCATCACGACAGTATAGTGGGCTTAGATGGCTTCGTCTGCTCGTCTTCTGTAACAAGGGGTATCCGCAACCTGTTAGACAGGGGGTATCTGCGTGTCCTTGTCGACAGGTAGACGGTCCGGTGACTGGCAGGTATAGGAGGTGTCCGGTGACAGGGAGGTGTCCGGTGACAGGGAGGTGTCCGGTGACAGTGGGGTGTCCGGTGACAGTGAGGTGTAAGTTGGTGACGGTAAGGTCAAAAAGTTGTCGAGAAACCTTGCTAATCTGTGGTTGTATCAACCACTGATCAGTGTTGGTATGGCTGTATAGTACTATAGTTAGTAAGTCTGATTGACACCCAGATCACCTCATCACAGATCGTATTGTACGTTAGTGGTGGGTAAGTTGAGTGTAGAGATTCGAAGTCTAGGAGTACGAGAGCCGGTAGATATACCACCCACTAGCTCACCTTGGCGCTGAGTCATTGATTAGGTAGCCCTATATCAATGACTCACTACGTACGGTTGAGCTGGTGGGTACGGTACGGTACCGGTTGGATCCCACTGTTGGGATCTCAACAGTGAGGGATATACCGTACGATACAATCCCAACAATGTCGGGACTATACCGGATGGATACCATCCCAACACTACATCAGAGCGTCTGACTACTTCATCTAAAGCGTAGTTGAAGACCTTCTAACGTCTACAGTATATGAAGTGGTACAGTCATAAATATATAGTACAAGTACATACAAGTGACATCGATGCTAATTAGCAAATACTCATAATGCGGTATTGTAGCAACGATGTGCGGAAGCAGTTAAGGTGCTATTCCGACACCTTATACTGAGTAACGTGTATGACATACTTAATCTCTCGATCTCCATGTGGAGTTTCTTGCAATCATGTAATCCTTGCTTTGTATGGATTTCCAAATTCCCCAGAATCCACCCAGTGGCCACAGGCCCCTCAGGCGCAAACCCAAGTCCTTATCTGCCATCTTCGTATACTTCTCCAAGTCAACGTGAACCTTATCATAAACCTCGGGCAGTATCTCCGCGTTGTATTTTGTTCTCAGACCCATGTACCACTTGCGGTCGAATTGCGCCCAAAATTCATCCTTACTGTAGTAAGTCTGTGCATAGAGCCACTTGACGCCACCCATATCTCCCAGTGTTTTCTCGAGCGCACGGTTCTTCTGCAGATAGGCGATAGGATCCTTAGGACCGAAGCCCCAGAGACCGATATTGAGCATTTGAGAGTCTGCCAAGGAGCCCTTAGTATGTGGGTGCATGGTAGGTTGAGGGCTTTGCTTCAAGGGGCAAAGCCAGAGCGGCCAGATGTTGAAGGTTTTGTCAGTATAGTCGATGAACTTTTCCGCATTAGGATAAGGCAACGCCATATCTTGTACAATGTAGCGCGTCGCTATTCCAGAAGCGTGTAAGGCGCGGTAAAGCATCCGTGTGTGAAGAAAGTCGTCCAAGAACCATCGTGTGTACTGGTTGAAAGGAAAGCGCATGTAGCTGAACGCAGAACGGCCGACCCAGAAGCCGCCACGGTCATAGCGAAACATGTACTCAGCGAGTGGGATATACTCAATGACTGGCTTGGCGGAAGACCGCGTAGCTACCTCGACATGTAGATAGTACCATGGATCCCACGGATTGCTGAACGTTTGCGGCTTGACATTTGGTGGCAGTTCGTTTGTCATCTCGCCCGTCACAATGGCACCATGATCTTTGCTGAACAATATTCCATCAACGTAATCATTTTTCTCTCCCTTTTCGCCTTCTGTCTGGTCCCTGATATCCCTAACAGCTTGCGCCACGCTTCGAGTCGGGTAGTATGTGGTTTTGACGTACTTCTTCGCTTCAATAAGCTTCAATTCGACCATGGTCGTAACGCCTAGTGTGCCTACTGCACCAGCAGCACCTCGGAACAAATCTTGGTTCTCCTTCTCACTGGCTTTGACAACCTCGCCGTCTGCCATCACCATCTCCACTTCGTTGATGGTGCGGTCAAAGAACCCAAATTTGAAGCTGCTGCTTTCTCCTGCTGTTCCTGCATAACCTCCCCCTACAGTTATGCCAGGGAATTCCATGACGACGGGCGGCACGAGGCCATGTGGCAGGGTCGCTTCGACAAGCCGATCCATAGGAACGTTTGGTTCAACAAGCGCCGTTTTGCTATGCGTATCGACACTGATGACATTCCGAAGAGCGCTGATATCGACGACATGCTTCTTTAGATTTGGACGGGTACTGTTCGTTGAACCATGAGATATCCGGAAGGGTTCCTTGCGTGTGAAGTAATCTTTGACTTTGGACGCAACTTGCGCGACGACGCGCTGATGGCGATCCATGCTCAATCAGGATAGTTCACGTGTGAATGGGGACGTCAGGGACACATGATGGCTATAACATGTAAGCCATGCCTAGTCGCGTAGTCGATATTTGAAGTCGGACGAAGTCGCAGTTTTTTTCCGATACGCTAGCCTAGATCTGCCTAGCCCGGTCTCATGCCTTCACGGTCGCTCGCATCGTCGGCAACATCACTATTGAGTACAGACGACACCGTTCTACGTTGAACTAACTTTCCATTATACCTTGCTCACGGTTTTCTCTCTCGGATACGAATTGTCACAATTCTCAAGTCGTGCTTCGTTAAGCATCGGCTTGCTCAATCATGGCTCAGGGTAGGTCTATAAAGAGCTGCATACCTTGGTGGTCAAAAGGAGGTCGGCAGACAAGTGATTGAGGTTCAACCCTGCATTGAAACAGTCCGCTTGGTAAATCGGGCATCAAAGAAAGATATCACGATGCCTCTTGGTGTTGAGATCTCTACCCCACCAACCCCACTAACTAGCCTTATCGCAAGCGCATATACCTTCCGTGTCTGGCAACAACCCCGCTAACATCTAGTCATCCTATGATGAGAGAAGATACATCGGAGATAGCCGCTAGGGGCGCGTCAATTCCATTAACGTCGCATTCTTCAATTCGAGTTCGTGCTTGGTGAAGTTTGATTTGTTTGTCTTCAAGCTCATAGAGAAACACGAAGTGAGAGCCATGGCCAACATCACTGTAGGATCCGCGGTCTCACAGGACGATCTAGAGATTCCGGTATGTGTTTATTTGCTACCGATCATTCGAGCTGTCATACTCAATGTCTCATAGCTCATTGACTTTTCTGCCTTCCTCTCCGGCGACCCAACCGCAAAGAAGCAGACAGCCGATGCTGTTCTCAAAGGCTTCCAAAACGCCGGCTTCGTCTACCTCAAAAACCACGGCATCCCTCCTTCGACCGTATCGACCGTCTTCTCCCACTCTGCCAAATTCTTCAAACGACCGAAAGAACAGAAGGACGCGTTAGCATGGTACTCGGCCGCTGCCAACCGTGGCTATGTCACACAAGGACGCGAGAAGCTCGTGGTGTTGGAAGAAACGGGTACTGAAGCGGAGATGCGCGCATTAGTACCAGATTTGAAGGAGAGCATGGAGATCGGACGTGACGATCAGCCCGAGACACCGAACATGTGGCCAAGTGGTGATGAGGCGGCCAAAGAATTCAAAGAGCAGATGATGGGATTCTTTGAAACTTGCAAACGTTTACATATGCAGATCATGCGAGCTATAGCGCTGGGTATGTGCATTGAAGAGGCATGGTTCGATGGCTTTACAGATGCGGGTGACAATACACTGAGGCTGCTGCATTACCCCGGCGTGTCAAAAAGTATCTTCAAGAGAAATGATGGACAGGAGCAGGTTCGAGCAGGCGAGCACAGTGACTACGGTATGTTGCTCAGCACAGAATTACCGGCACAAAACAAGAAACTGACATGATTGCAGGCTCAATCACTCTTCTCTTCCAAGACTCACGTGGTGGTCTCCAGGTTCGCTCACCAAAAGGCACATTCGTTAATGCAACTCCTATTGAAGATACCATTGTTATAAACGCCGGGGATCTGTTAGCACGCTGGTCAAACGACACTATCAAGTCAACAAAGCACCGCGTCATGGAGCCTCCCCCAAAGCCAGAGGATGCAGACAAGGACGAGTATCCACCACGGTATTCAATTGCTTACTTCTGTAACCCGAATTACGATCGCAAGATTGAAGCTATCCCAGGGACCTTTAAGAACGGAAGGAAATATGACGATGTCATGAGCGGCGACTATCTGATCCAGAGACTCACAGCAACATATTGAGTATAAAGGCCATGGAGGTTTTCCTTATATGAGTTCAGAATGAATTTGCAGTACTCTCACATCACTAAGTCAGCTGTGCAGAATTTCACTTCAGCTCTTGGGTTGGCAACTGATTTGTTCATGGGAAGGTTGAGATAACCTCTATAAAAGCAAGCCTGTGATGACCTCAAATATCTTTCTTACTTCATTGAGTCCTACTTTCACCCAGTTGCTGTCCAAAGACCACATCTCGTTGTCACTTAAACCAATGCATCAGTATCCTTCTTTGCCGACTTCTTTCCACCCCTGATCGCAAGCTTTAACTCGCGCCTGCCCTTGCCCTTATCCTTTGCCTTCAATCCCTGGTCCACATGCAAAGTGTTCCTGTAGTGCACCACATGTTTCCTATGCAACCAGTTGCACAGCCAAAGTCGGCAATTGTCATTCTTGTAGCCGGGACACACGGAACGCTTGCATACGCGGTTATTCTAGCATGAATGTTAGTATAATCAATGAATGACATGTCGAGATTCGAAGCTTACATCATGACACGCGTGACAACGCCAACGGGTGTCGCACGGGAGACCGAGCACGTAGCAACAGACGCAAACGACGACTTCATCCTTTGACCGCAGCTTGATCCCTACACCCCTAGCTTCCACCCAAAGCTTCACTTTGTCGCCAATAGGATCGCCATTGCGCGCAAGCAGAGCCGAGTACTCGGCGTCCGCCACGGCCTTGTCTCGCGTCCTCTCTAGTATGATCTTTTCGCGGCGGACGTTATAGACCTGCTGGATGAGGGCTTCATGCTTTTCGTTGATGCTCTCGTGCTCTTCCGTGACATCTTCGTACATTTCGTACTCGTCGATGAGATTCTTGTGCTCTTTGACGAAGGTTGTGAGTAAGCCCTCGGAAGTTGCGATTTCTTCTTCCATGCAGACCATGCGCATGTTCATCTGTAGCGGGCGAGTTAACATATATACTTGACAGTAGCTATAGACTGTTTGCTTACCTCTTCGATTGACATAGCGGTATAGCTAGATCCGGAGCGTTTCATGGTGTCTAGGGCGAGTCCTGCTTCTGATTTCTTCACGAGTACTGGAAATGGCTGAAATCAAAGCGATTGGGGAGTTCAAAGTGATTGGGAAGTATCGTGGAGCTCCAGCGCGGGGAATATATAGTTCGCTGTGGCCTTGCCCTAAGCTGATTGTGGAGAGTTCACTTTCCCCATTCTCGGATCACCCCGATCTCGCTCACACACTGATGAACCGTGAAAGCACGTGCGCGATATGACATCATCGGTACTCCATGCATTGTCCTTAGTATTATCGGCGGCTTTCTCTGTCTTCCCATCGAGGGCTGATCTGGCTTATCCTCCAGTCAATTCACCTGCCCATAATAGACTTGATAGTAAGAACAGTATCGTGTAGCTGTATAGGCATGTTACCATTTGCGAGTCTAGCGGCAGTCGCATTGTCAACCCCACACATGATTTTCGGCCGTCCTGACATCTTCTCAGGTCATGTTTTCCCTTTCGAGATGAAGCAGGCGATAGTGGCCCACTTTTGTTTGGCTTGTACAAAGAAGTAGGGTTGGGGGATATAGGCAGAACGGCACCACTCCCGTGCTATGTGGAAGTGATTAGACTTGGAAATGAAATGCAATATATGATGTCACAGTACAAGTGGAAAGCAGTAGATAGGAAGCCTCGATAAAGGTGTACGTACGGTGCGCGCGGTAAGGTTTGTGTAGAATAGCATGGAGCAAATAACTAGCGGATGGCAAACTAATTGTAGAATGATGATAGAAACAACTGTACTTCATTGTTGTTTTTTCACAGGTAGATGAAGTAGTCATACTTTTGCGGGTTCGCAATGTGTGTATTGTGTGAGCTGGATCTCAAGCAAATGTAGCGCGTCGGTGATAAGTCTCATGACAATCACTGCAATGTCAAGTAGACGAACAGATACGTATACAACCTTCACAATGTCCTTCTTCATCTCATAAAGTACACATCATCACTACCACCACCACACCAAGCAGTGCACAGAACCAAACCGCACCACCTACACTAGCCATCCTAGCACCATTGCTTACCAACGGCACATCATAACTGCCATTCCCCGGCCGTTGTGTCTCCATTCCCACACCCGCCTCAAGTACAAGGCTATCAACACCACCTTCGACCTCGTCCAACGGAGCAACAAGAGCCATCTGACTCCAGCTAAACAGCGTATTCCGCCCTCCAAACACGAAGACTTCGAAGCGACCAGCGAAATTCTCATCAATCCAAACGCGACTGCCGTTTAGAACGTCGGTCTCAATGCGCAATGTGGCAGGGAGGGTAACGGGTACGGGCTCATGGGAAGATGTAGATTGATTCGTCCAGATACGACCTGGGTGTCCGGGGTCATGTCCATCAGATGACAATACGGAACGCAAGGGATATGGAAAGCCATCTGCTGTGGTGAAGACAAGCGTGGTGATTTCAGCGCTGGTATTGCTGGGGAGCTTGCTGAGGGAGAGCGAGGTATCTGAACCTGAGAGATTGAAGGGAGATGATGTGGTTATTGTGAGGGTATATGGTGGTCCATATGAGCCCATGCTCAGATTTTGGGCTGAGCTATCAGAGATGTTCCGTTTCCAAGAGATTAGCGGTGAGTCTTGAGTTGGGCGCTGCGTACTTGGGAACCGTCGATCGAGGTTCTGGCCGGGGGCTTTCGGAGCCTATAATGTCCATATATTAGCAGCTAATCGAATCGTGCTCGGTTGTTTGTGCATTACCAAAAGCGCGATACTATCCGATAGCTCATTCGTGATTATTCTCGCACCCCGAGCTCCTGCCCAAGCACGCGCTGCCATGACGGGTATACCTTCGCGCATCGCGTAGTAAGCCTCAAGCTGCGTCGTAGCATCTGGGCCATTATCATTCCAAGCCGCCAAAATAGCACCTTTATTGCCGCTAGCACTGGTCTTCAACTGCTCCGTGATATTGACAGGATTATAAAGTGAAGGATCCCACTGCCAATCTGGCACATTCGCAAAGCTCGTTGTACGCGTGATGTTGTAAAATTGCGGATATGGAGCCGGCATAATA
Organism: Pyrenophora seminiperda CCB06; assembly: GCA_000465215.2. Lineage (NCBI taxonomy): Eukaryota > Fungi > Ascomycota > Dothideomycetes > Pleosporales > Pleosporaceae > Pyrenophora > Pyrenophora seminiperda. The sequence continues at coordinate 1,430,644 of KE747824.1, read as the reverse complement.
GGCATATGGTCGTTCTTGAGACTCATATATGCCCACCAATCTTCCGAATTTATCAACTGATAGCCGTCGTTCTGAAGCTCAACAGGATCAGACTGGCCATATTGCCAATGTTGTACAATGACTTCTTTTGAGATTGTGAGATTCTCAGAAGGTTCATAAGTACCCCATATACGTACTCGTTTCTGGGAGGTGGAGTTGACAAAGTCTGCCATCTCATTCACAAAGTTGATGTAATCGTCTGCCAGAGTAGAGTCGTATTCATCAGCCCCAATATGGACTTCTTTCGTCTGAAACCAGGGAAGAAATTCCGACCAGATGGCTTGTACTGTGGGAATTGAGTCTGGATGGCTGAGGTTCAATAAATCTTTCTTTGCTAGGGCAAGCTCTGGTTTCCATTTCGTGATTGCCAAAGCATGACCGGGGGCTTCAATTTCGGGAATGACTGTGACACCTCTCTGTGCACAATGCTGTTGGAAGTCTTCGAAATCAACGCGCGATAGTGTTTCGTTTGGACGTTGAATCAGGCCTCGAAGCTCAGTGTTCTTTTCCGGGTACAACGAGAAATGGGAGAATACATCCTGCCACGTCTCATTGTGACCGCGATTGAGCGGGTAATTGTCGCTGGAGTGATAGTGAAACTCTGACATCTTGAAGAACGACGCATAGGAGCAGAGTTCTTTGAGGAAATCCTTGCTATACCATTTGCGACCTGCGTCAAGCATGAAACCACGTGTAGCATATGCAGGCGCATCTACAGTTCGACCTTGTACCAGAGATCCATTCCCAATCAACAACTGTTGCATTAGAGTTCGTGTGCCCCAAAACATGCCTCGCGCACCGCTTCCGCCGATATAAACGCGTCCATCTGCGACTTCAATCTCATATCCTTCTTCTGTCGCAGCACCACTCTCGTATTTAAATTGCCCTACATCGCCTCGGAAAGAGCCAAGATGAATACCGGTAGACTGAAGGCGATCGGCGCGTTCTAATGTCCAATTCCCACCTAACAGCGATGAGATATCGGCGCGAAACGTCTCGGCGAATTCATAAGCAGATGGCGGGATGAGCGTTAGACCATTTGCATCTTTGGTATTCGCAAAAGCGCTGTCAATATATATCCTCGTGGATTGCGTGTTGACTGAGAAGCCGAGGCCATTGCTGCTACTGTTCGTTTCTGGGACAGGTGGGAGAGGCTGGAGCGCAACCACGAGCTCAATCAACGGAAATAACGCCCAAAACCACATGTTAGACAAGGAAGAAGGGGAGATATGATGGCTCCAATTGATGGAAGGTGTTCATTATGATACGACAGCCAAGGCATCCTTGTCGCTGGCAACGCTCGCTTCGACCCGCATCTTTAAGGCCGATGTAACCTTTACACCGACCAAGCAAGCATCGGATACGATAAGACACATCAGCCTAGTACAAAAAGATATTGATATGAAGATGGCGGCAACATAATGCCAATGAGTATTCGACTCGGTATGCTGCTCGCTCTCCGTAGCTTAGGCAAGTGGAGTCCAACTTTCGGCCCTAACCTATTCTGGATAGCACCATTACTTACTCTAATGATGTGAAGTGGGTATCTTCAGAACACCATAACTAGATGTCTTAGGTACTTCTAAGTTGCAGATCCCAAGCTGTGTCGTGTTTTTCGTCAACAACGTAAGTTCTTGCTGTCAAAAAAACACCTTCTCAAGTACACCTTTAGCTCATTTTCCATCGACGCAAGCCCACGCTTGCTTACTTGACCCAACCACAGAAATCTCCATCCCAGGCAAACAAACCTAGACCCAAAGTTTCTTACATTTGATCTACTTTTACAACAGTATCACTGCTCTATCCCAAGTTATTCACAATGAAGGCCAAAAATCTCCAGTATCAACCCCCGTTAATTCCACCTTACTCCAACCCCAAGATCCTCGCCGCATTGCCCCCTAACACCTCCGCCGCTTTGCCATCCTCCCCCTCAAAAGTCTTCGCAATGGCTTCATAGTTCCGATTAACACTATGCCACTCTTTGACCCCCTCCTCCAGTGGTGGAAAAAACGGATGATCAGTCCCAAACAGCAACCTATCCGCCCCGGACGCCTCCAGTGCCGCCTTCAACCCCACCTCACTATACACTACGGCATCTAAGTAAATGTTCGTCTTTAGCACATCCCACACATCCCTCCTCCCCTGGGTTTTCCCCTGCTTCATCAAATGCCCATCATGTTGAATACAGCTCTCAATCCTGCCCGCCAAAAACGGCAACGTACCCCCCGAATGCGCGAGTAAGACATTTAGGTTCGCAAACCGGTCCCACACCCCACTCAGCAGCATGCGCGTCACGCCGATGGTCGTTTCAAGCGGGAACCCCAAGGCGAGGGGGAGTACGTGGCCGTACTCGCTGGCGCGGGGGCCGTAGACTTCTGCTGGGAGACCGTAATGCGGATGCAGAAAGATGACATGTTTGTTTTGTTCTAGGGCTGCGTATACGGGATCCAGGGCCTTATCATCGAGCCCCTGACCCAGTCCGGACGTTCCCATAATGACACCTCTCGCGTACTTCAACCCTTTTAACCTCTCTATCTCAGCAACGATAACCTCAGTCGACGCTGACAGCGGCAACGTAGCGAAAAAGTACAATCTGCCCGGATACAACCCACACTGTGCATTTACATCATCATTTATCTCCTTCGCTGCAGCACCGGCTTCTTCAGGGGGCAGAAAGTCGAGCCAGGGGTTGGCGAGCGAGATGACGGATTTGTCGATCTTGTGAAGGTCCATGAAGGCGATTTTTTGCGAAATATCATGGTATTCGGGGCCGATTGGGCGGCCGCGGGATGTTGACGGTGTGGAGGGGTTGTCTTCACCCGGGAGAATTATGAGGCGGGAGGAGGTGGGCGCGTCGGGGAAGGTGCGGACGTAGGGGACGGTGGTGCGGGAGCGCAGGAGCGACATATATTTTGGGGGGTAGACGTGCGTGTGAATATCGACGATGGGGGGCATGGTGGGCGGTTGGGAGTTAGGCGGGAGGCTTCGTTGGGTCAATGGTTTTATGGATGAGGTTGTGCTGGAGTTGTGTTTGGAAAATGAGAGTATATATCAAGATTATGCTACCTATCCTGTCCTACAACATTTCCCACTGCGTTGGCGGGGTAGCTTGGGACGTTCCGACTGCCCCACTTCACGGCCTCCAGCATCCCACCTTCCCCAAGCGGCAACAAGCTATGGAGCCCTTGTCGACGGAGATGCCCGCGAACAAAACCTGTCATATCCATGTGTCGTATGCACAGAGTCACGGCAGCCCATAGCAAGTTTACTAGGACTACCTAGAAACGCCATCAAGCACGGGTCCTAAGGAAGACGTTGGGAGGCACACTGCGTCCTTTGAACTCGTCATCCAGTTCATACTGGATATCTCCTTCACCTTCGTCTTTGAACCCCAATCGCTTATACAGCGCTCTTCCCATGGCACTACCCTCTGTAGTGCACTCCAAGTCGCCCGTGCCTTGGCCTCGGCGAGACCTGCCTCCACCAGCTTGCCCGCGACACCGCGGCGTTGGTATGCTGGGTCTACTGTGCACAGGTCCAGAGTGAAGATTGCAGGAGGATTACGGCCGGATGCTTGAACTTCTCGCATGTACTCAATGCGTCTCTTCCATAGCGAGTGCGACATTTGGAGGATAAAGCGTCTGTCAGACTCGCTGAAGCTGCCAAGATGCTCAGAGATATCGCCGCTGCTAAAGGGATCACCGTAGCCTTCAACGAAGGAAAGTTGCCGCCAAATGGCTATCCCGACGACTCGCCTCTCACCCTGGTTGTCCGGGTCAGGTAGAGTGGCTTTGAGGAAAACGGTATTGGGTTTCCCATCTTTGTTCGTCGTGACGGATTGCCATACTTTTAGCAGACGCTGTGTGTGTTTGGCTTTTCCCTCGGGAGTGTCCCATCCGGGGTTCACCATGATCCAGAATCCGTCTTGAGTCTGGGCGCCGAATGCCTGAGACATACAGTGGTAGCCTTGTTCGACATCTTTCTCTGTCTCGAAAGGGGAGATGATGATTTCGTCGTGCTTGGTGGTCATGGTGGAGATAGAGTCTGTCAAGGCTGTTTGGTAGTGTTTGAAAACCAGGTAAGCTTATGCGGGGATATCGAGGAGCAGTGTTGGGTAGTGGATGAAGGAGTTCAGCGACTTTTATAGACATGGCATAACGGCGTCACCTGGTGGCTGCCTTGCTGGGGAAGCTTGGCGCCTTATTCTGGCCGAGCGTTTCCGTACATGCTAGGAATGTGCACCTCCGAGGCCGTCCTGGTGTGGGTCGGACTCAAACTGCTCCATCTGAATATGGTGTCAGCCCAGACATGACCTTGGTGTCCAGGATGCTTCGAGTTCACTGCGAAAGGTAGACGTGGCCAGCGCGATGCACGTGATTGCTCGTATTTTTACATCAAGACATAATTGGTCCAACTCCAACCATGGCACTGCGTATATCGCACCTGGCCAAGCAATTTTTCTAGCGTCACCAGCGTGTACATATGGAGGGCATAAGGAGGCACTGGAGGCCAAGTGAGGTATGAAGAGGGGCAGGGCATGACATGGTGGAGTGTAGGGGCTAAAGCGGAATGGGACGGGAGGCGACAGCTAGCGTAATCAATTAGCAGGGATGCACGTCGCGCCTTGTACGGACTCCGGAGTACGCATTCGCGTTTTCCTACAGGCACTTTCCGCATCTACTCGACCGCACAACAAACACGACATTCATCGCCGGACGCATACCACACTAGTGTTAGATCAGTTCCGTTGCGATATCACAAAAATGGCGAGTACAGAATCAAGAGCGCCGTCAAAGCGCACCCTCGCCGAAGCCTCCAACAAGCGCACCAACGTCCAACTTTCGCCTCGCTCCTCAAAGAAGCTGAAGCTCGAAAACATCAATGGCAATAGCAGACCACTCGCCAAGAATGTCAATGGCTCCTTTAATTCAAGTCAGCCGGCACCAAGCCAGTTCGAGGAGACGCTGGAGAAGATGGCAGAGGATATGGAGTCGGTGCGGAAGGGCAATAAAGGCAGGGCCCAGCAATGGCAGCGGCCTGAGATACCCTCCGACTTCAGCGAGATGACGCACAATCTCACATTCCAGCAGATTGACGCTGAAGAGGGTGTGTTGAGTGGGGGAAAGGCGACAGTCAAACTGTTCGGTGTGACAGAGGTGGGCAGCATGTACACATATGAATGGGTTCAGGCTAACATGGGCCTTACAGAATGGCCACTCCGTCCTCCTTCACGTTACGGGCTTTCAACACTATTTTTACGTTGCCGCTCCCATCGCCTTCCACAAGGAAGACTGCGAGCCCTACAGGATCTATCTCGAGGGTCAATGTCAAAAGAATTTCAACCAACACTCAGCCGTCATAGCATCAGTGCAGATGTGTATGCGAGAGAACATACTGCGCTTCCAGGGCAACCAGAAGAGCCCCTATCTCAAAATCACTGTCTGCGACCCCAAGATGATCAACCGTGTGCGCACCATGGTTCAAAAGGGCGATGCGAACTACAAGCGACTTTGGCCTGATAACGAAGGTGGCATCCTCACATTCGACAACATTGCCTATGTGCTGCGCTTCATGATTGATACATCGGTGACCGGCATGTGCTGGGTCGAAGCGCCTGCATCCAAATACAGGATGATTAACCCCCGCGAGCGACATTCCAACTGTCAGTTCGAGGCACAATTACATTACAAAGATTTAATTGCCCATGACTCCGAAGGCGAATGGGCAAAGCTCGCACCACTCCGCATCCTTTCCTTTGATATCGAGTGCGCTGGTCGCAAGGGTATCTTCCCGGAGGCGAACGTCGACCCAGTCATTCAAATCGCAAACGTTGTTACACAATACGGAGAACAGAAGCCTTTTGTCAGAAACGTCTTTTGTTTGGACACGGTCAGCCCCATTGTTGCGACGGAGATCTTCTCCTACCAAAATGAAGGTGAGATGCTGATGAAGTGGCGCGACTTTGTGGAAGATGTGGATCCAGATGTCATCATCGGATACAATATCAACAACTTCGATTTTCCGTATCTGCTCGACCGGGCGAGTCATCTCAAGCTCCAGAGGTTTCCTTACTGGACCCGTCTCAAGAATGTGCGGTCCAAGGTTGAAAGCTCCCATTTTTCGAGCAAGCAGTTGGGAAATCGAGACACGAAAACTACAAACACCAACGGTCGTCTGCAGCTAGACTTGCTCCAGCTCATTCAGAGAGATCATCATCTCCGAAGTTATACGCTCAATTCAGTGTGCGCTCATTTTCTTAAGGAGCAGAAAGAAGATGTACATCACAGTATGATCACAGAGCTGTTCAACGGCGACTCTAATTCGAGACGGCGTCTGGCTGTATACTGTCTGAAGGATGCCTACTTACCGCAGCGACTGCTCGATAAACTCATGTGTCTGGTCAACTATACGGAAATGGCTCGTGTCACGGGCGTGCCATTCAACTACATTCTTGCCCGAGGACAACAAATTCGCTTCATTAGTCAGCTGTTCCGCAAAGCTCTCGATCATCAACTCATCGTGCCCGATCTTCCCAACCAAGGCGACAGTAGCGACCAGTATGAAGGTGCCACGGTTATTGAGCCAAAACGCGGTTATTACAGGGATCCTATTGCAACTCTCGATTTCGCCTCCCTGTATCCCAGTATCATGCAGGCTCACAATCTATGCTACACGACGTGGCTCGATAAGCAGACAGTGGAGAAACTGAAGATGAAGAAAGACGAAGACTACATTGTTACCCCGCACGGAGACATGTTCTGTACAGCAAAGACGAGAAAAGGTCTACTGACAGAAATTCTGGAAGAAGTGCTGAGTGCGCGTAAGAAGGCCAAGAGGGAGCTGGCGACTGAGACCGATCCGTTCAAGAAGGCTGTGTTGAATGGTCGTCAATTGGCCCTGAAGGTCACCGCAAATTCCGTCTACGGTTTAACAGGTGCTACCAATGGTAAGCTGCCCTGTCTTGCAATCGCCAGTAGTACCACCAGTTTTGGTCGCCAGATGATCGAAAAAACAAAGGCTGAGGTCGAGGCGAAATACAACATCGCTAATGGATACACACACGACGCTGAGGTCATTTATGGCGACACTGATTCCGTCATGGTAAAATTTGGTACCTCAAATCTAGCAGAGGCCATGAAACTAGGCGAGGAGGCTGCCACATACGTGACATCCAAGTTTCTCAAGCCCATCAAACTCGAGTTTGAGAAGGTATATTTCCCCTATTTACTCATCAACAAGAAGCGGTATGCTGGTCTCTACTGGACAAACCCTCATAAATGGGACAGGATGGACACCAAAGGTATCGAGACGGTCCGCCGTGACAACTGCCGCCTTGTACAGACGGTCATTGAAACTTCATTGCGCATGTTGTTGATCGATCAAGATCCAGAAGGTGCACAAGCGTAAGTCGGTCCAACCTAGCAGCTATCTCAGAGCTAAGTTCTCTAGGTTTGTCAAAGAGACTATCGCAGATCTTCTGCAGAATAAGGTCGACATGTCTAATCTCGTCATCACTAAAGCCCTCACTAAACAAGAAGACAAGGATGGCAAGGGTGGTTACGCAAACAAGCAAGCACACGTGGAACTTGCAGAACGCATGAAGAAGCGTGACGCAGGCTCTGCCCCTGCTCTCGGCGACCGTGTCGCATACGTCATGATCAGAGCAGCCACGGGTGCGAAGAATTTTGAAAAGTCGGAGGACCCACTCTACGTTCTTGAGAACAACCTACCCATCGATACGCGCTATTACCTCGACAACCAACTTGCCAAACCACTCGGCAGAATCTTCGAGCCCATTCTGGGCGACAAGAAGGCAGCCTCGCTCCTCACCGGCGACCACACACGCTCCATCACCGTAGCTGCACCCACAATGGGCGGCCTGATGAAGTTCGCCAAGAAGACATCAACATGTATGGGTTGCAAGAAGCCTCTCGTTGCTACACACGAAAAGGATGGCGCCGTGTGCGAAAACTGTCGCCCTCGTATCGGAGAGCTGTACACGAAGACACTAAGCAAAGTCTCAGAGCTAGAGGTCCGCTTCGCGCGTCTTTGGACGCAATGTCAGCGTTGTCAGGGGAGTGTGCACTGTGAGGTTATTTGTGCTTCGAAGGATTGTCCAATCTTCTACATGCGCATGAAGGCCAGGAAAGACGTTGAAGATGCAGGCAAGGAACTCGTACGCTTCGATAAAGATGCTGCGCTTTGGTGAGAGCGGTAGGATCTGCTGCTGCATTACCTGCATGGCGTTTTTGTTCGGTAGTGTAGATAGCTAACTCTAGAGATGCATAGGTTAGAGATGCAGAGTCTTAGGTGCATTAGCGATATATAACATGTACGCAATCAGATAATGTTATTTCACTAAACTATTTTCATATGAACTGGCGCTTAAAGAAGCTTTTGGCAACTGCAGAGTTGCGCTTGCGCAACTTTGTTTGCCTTCCTGGTGCGGTTGAAGGAGAGGAGATCTGTGACGCGTTCGAAGCTTGTGTTTGGGGGCGACGTCACTTCCAACGCTTAAAGCGTCTCTCACAACTCAGCAATGGTACCCTAGCGATCACCGTGGCCAAGCCATAAGCATATGCAGGCTCCACTGTTCACATATTACATTCACATAACGGCACGGCGACGTGGAAACAATAAACATGTCGAAACTCAATATTCTTTCATCTATATCACATATGCAAGGGGGATCGGTTACATGCCAGGGGTATCGAAAGCAAAAAAACGCCAAAGGAAAGATTCCCAGAGTCAGCTGCCCAAATCACAGAAGCGTTGCTGCGAGCTGCATTTCGTTTGGCCAGAACGATAACACCAAATTTCTTTCAAGTCCAACTTACTACCAACTGTACGGGCGGTAGCAATGGTAGAAAAGGGAACATCTCACCATAGCTCCAATGTGTATTAAGCACTGGCAGTGAGTCGATATACCAAAATCTGCCGGGTTAGTTCACCCTAGTCGTGCATAACGATCTAGTCGTGCTTTTTTGCATCCTGTTGTGTCTGGGGTTGTGCGTTTGGAAGGTTTTTGCGTCCACTCCATGCAGTGTCCATGACAGTCCACAGCGCATAGCCTTTAAGCAGTGAATGGCAGTATACCAAGACGTGATACACAGGGACAACGAAGAACACCAAGTCGGTAGGATGCTCCCAAAACCATGGAAGGGTCTTGACGAGTTTTGACGACCAGATTAGCAGGAGCAGTGGCCATAGACCGTAGTCATTGTACCAGCTGGTGAAGGTGTATGTGGTGACTGCCAAACCATCCCAGAACAGTGCAAAGTTGTACATCCATGGGAAATACACGGTCCAGACTGAAAGTGGTGTAAGCCACCAAATGGTCTGGTCGTCCAAGAGTGCGATTGGGTTCTGTCTGAAGGTCGTACGAGCCCATCGAACACACTGAGAAGGGAACTTGTGAGGTGTAATGTCATCCCACAGAGTGGAAGATGGTGTGGATGCCTTCAGTCCGCCTAGTACCGTGGTCATGGTTGCCTCGGGGCTATACTGGATGCGTATGGTGTACTTCGTGTGTGCGATAACCCAGCGAGTGATGAAGTTGTCATCGTCCGACATAAGGGGCGCGGTGCCTTGCAACGTGAACAAGTAGGCGATGGATTGCATATACCACCATTTGGCCTGGTGGCTTCGGAAATAGTCGACAGTTCGGAATGCACGCTCGTTCAAGAACTTGGTCTGGAAATCGGGATCCTGGACGATGTCAGTCTTAATGAAGCAGGCCCGGCCAGAAACGCCGAAGAGACCACCATCACTAGTCCAGAACGCTGAAATATCGAAGTTGTGACGGATGAGATATAGAGCGCCAACCATGTTCCAGATGCGGAAGGCGCAGAAGTGAGCGATGGAGCGCGTATAACCGTACTTCTCGTTCCAGGCATAGAGCAGACGCTTTACCCATTTGCGTGTCCCCACAAGACCAACGTTGTCTTCGTTGAAAGCTGGAAGTGTGGCGTGTGAAAACAGAGGGTGCCAAATAGCGGTATCGTCAGTCGAGACCACGATATTGGTTTCAACAGCTCCCACGACCTTGATAAATTGCTGACGCTTGTTTGAGATATTGGCGTTCTCGCAAACCAAGTGCGTGGCAGCTGGATCGAAAGTCAGGGCCGCTTCGTACTTCATCCAGTTCTTGTGTAGCAGGTATTTGGCCCGATGTTCCTTTTGATAAGTAGTGTCTCCTGCAGCCAGTTGTTTCAACAGGTCCTTAACCTTTGCTTCAGTAGCTTCTTTTGCGGCCTCGGTGTTGGTTGAGAAGATGACACGCTTTAGTTTGTTGAGAAGGATTGCGCAGACCATTTCATCGAAGGCTGGGTTGTCTTCACTAGGACCAACTGTCGGTACGATGACTGTACAGTCCTGTGCACTGAACAGGTCGCCCGTCGTAGATTGGGTTCTAGTCTTCGATAGATGTCTTGGCTGCGGAAGAGCTGGCTTATATTGGAACCAGAAGACGAGGCCTACAATCGTACGAAAACGCCGGGACACTTCGAGGGCAGTATATAGCAGAATTGGAAGATCTTTGACGACTAGAAGCTTCTCGGCAGTGGCGTAGTAGCAGATCATAGGCACCAGATGGAAGAGATACCACATGCGGCGGGCCAAGCAAGCAGGGCCTTTTATCGGTTCCGGTTTGGCTAGCATAAGGTATGCTACCCAGAGTAATGTGACCAGGAATAGTGCTTGGTTAACATGATGAATTGATTGAGCGAGGTGATAGCCCCAAGTGGAACCTGAAGCCAGTACCGACTTGGTCTCGAACGTTGACAGCCACCAAAACCAGAGAGCGGGCACAATTGTGAAAGATACACAGAAGTTGGCAATTGCGTATGTCTTTGCAGTCTTGACCGTCTTGCTGGCGTTTAGATCACAGGCTTGGTAGTTTGGTTTAGAAGTAATGGGTTCAGGGGTTGAGTGTGAAGCATCATCCAGGTCATGGAGCGGACCGGACACTTGAATCATATCTGAATTGAGTTCTTGTAGTGACTGTTCAGGGTTGTCCTGCTATGTAGGAGGAACAATATCGACAGAAAATACTTATATACCGTAGAGACACTCATGGTACGAGAATTCACAATCGCAAAGACAGTGAATGTATGAGTCTGCCAGAGCAAGCCATGCCTCAGTGAAAGCATCTTGATGCCACGTAGTGACTGTATGAGTGATAGATTCATCATAGCAACCGCTGTGGACGTGTAGTGAAAGGAACTGGAAACGTGTGGAAGAAGCGTGAATGGTGCTATGTGAAAGATCACAATGCGTACAACTATGGCGTATTAATTTTTACAGATATACCAAACAAAGCAATGTAGCCTATCTAATGCCCATAAGCTACGCTAACTTACCTAGGTACCTGCAATTGTTTTCGACAATCAGCAGTGTAATTCCAAGTTTCAGCAAGCGGACTCGGCTACATCTCGAGGTTACAGCGTGTTTATTATTTCCGTTTGTTAGGCATTTAGTAGCCTAATAAACGGACGTAAAATCTTAAGATACATACGTACATACATACGGGCAAACGTATGCAGCAACTACGACTACTCAAGCCCGCCTGCCGTTCTGATCTAAGTAACTACATACCTGGCACGATTACACTTCGCACATCTCTTATCATGAACGCACGCACGGCACGGCTACATACATACTCACTTATTGTCTCTTTCAATCATTTGTAAAGTAGGAGGCAGTGGGCCACGACTTACTTCTTTCAACTCTACCAGCTGCCTTGCTCCCGCCGGAATCTGCACGTCTTTTGACTATACCATTCGCTACAAAACTACCGCTGGCCTGGGCCTCCGCCACAATGCCACAACTCATCCACACCGCCGCACGGTACCCCTCGCAGTCCACGTCCACGTCTACGTCCACGCCCTCGTCCACAGCATCAGTAACTTCATTACCCACCACCCCCACAAGTACATCGAGTCCCACCATGGGCACCCCACCCCTAATCATACCTGGCCCCCCCACCCTCGTCCGCATACTCCGGGCCCACAACGCCAGCCTCAGGTTCTACTTCCAGGAAAACACCCGGAGGCTAGAGGCTAGAAATATGGACCCCGCCGCCTAGGCGGGCGGCGTGGAAAGCAGGGACGAGTGGCTGCATGATCTGAACGAGCTAGGTCTTTTTGGACGGTTTTTGGTGCACTTTGGTGACCTGGTTAAGGATGTGCTGGAGGAGTGCGAAGAAAATGATTGATGAAGAATCGGAATCGGAATCGGAATCGGGTAAGGAGGGTTAGGTCCCAGGAATGGGGGATTTTTCTAGTAGAAGGCATGGGGTGAGTTGGTAGGTTGTTTATAGGTTCATGCTCGATGAGTCGGTTGGTCGATATCACCATCACCCTTCTTGGAAGTGCAGACTACAAGTAGAAGATGAAGGGAAAAGGTTATTGTTTATAGTTTGAATATGATCAAATTCCACTATTCCGATGCTAAAAGATATCCAAAACTGCCACATTACTCGCCACAACAAACCCTCACTTCACCTATCCAACTGACTGCCCTTCCCACTCCCACTCGCTCCGTCTACCCCTCCGCAATCTCCAACAAAACCTCAAACAGCGCCTTCATCCACTTTTCCTCGCTCTTCGACGTAGCACTAACAACACGAATCACATACTTGCCCTCTAGCACTGTACTCGTGAGAAAGAATTCTCCCCTCTTATTAACCTCCTCATACACTGCTTTTGTCCTTGCATTGACCGCCTCTCTGTACTGAGCTTCAGCATCGGGTTGAAAATCATTCGTATACGCCTCATGTGCGGGATTAGGCTGGTTTGCCCTTGCGTCCTGCTGCTGCTGCGCTCTTGGTAGAACCTGGAAGCTTACGAGGCCGAAAGCTGGTCTAGTCGTAATGGTGAAGATGTCCTTTTTGGATTCGAGTAAGCCAGCGAAATACTCCCCGAGCTGTACGTGCTTGCGGATAAAAGCCTGTAAGCCAGCAACACCGTAACTCCGCAGTACGAACCAGACTTTTAAGCTGCGGAACCTTCGACCCAGGGGAATCTGCCAGTCGCGGTAGTCTGTCACGAGGCCCTGGTCGGAATGCGGATTGCGCAGGTAGCTCGGGGTAATGGAATACGTATCCATGAGATCCTTTCGCTTCTTCACAAAGAAAGCAGAGCAGTCAAAGTTGACAAGCAGCCACTTGTGCAGGTTGAAATTGAACGAGTCAAAGCTAGCCACCGGTTTGCAGAGGTGTTGGTACTCTGGGCACACGAGTGCCGAGCCAGCATATGCAGCATCGACGTGGATCCAGACGTCGGGAAACTCTTGCGTAAGCGCCGCTATGCCTTCCAAGTCGTCGATGGCGCAAGTGCCCGTGCTACCGATTGTGATGGTGAAGTAGAAAGGCTCCAGCCCCTTTTCACGGCAGGCGAGGATAGTTTGACGCAGCGCAGAGGCTGTTACGCTGTAGTTTGTTGATTCGGAGGCGGCTACGCTGCGGTACCGTACACCTGCTATCATGGCCGCTTTCTGCGTAGACGAATGTGCGTGTTCAGAACCTAGTGCTACCAGTTTCCCGCGTATATCGGCGGCTTTGTCCATGCGCTCTTCGCCGTCAGGTAGGTCGCCGAGTTTACGCCTGATGATACGTTCGCGGGCGGCGACGAGTGCAGTGAGCACGACTTCACTTGCGGTGCCCTGGATGATGCCTCCGCCCTCGCCATCACTCAGGAACTCTTTTGGTAGAGCGATCAGCTTGGCAACCCAGTCCATAACGATGGTTTCCAGCTCGGTGATAGCGGGCGAGCAGATCCAATTGAATGCCGCGGCGTTGAAGGCCCCACTGTACATGTCGCCGAGCATGCCTTCAAAGGATGAGTTGCACGGGAAAAATGCCATAAATTTGGGGGACTGCCAGTGAGTGAGACCTGGCATGATGACGCGGTCAATGTCTGCTTTTATGGTTTCCCATGATTCGCCTTCTTGGGGGGTACTGGTGGGGATCAGAGGGCGCAGATAGCCAGGGCTCACGGAGGGGAGCACATTCCGTGTTTCCAGCGTATCGTAGTAGTTTGCAACTCGGGATATGTCAGTATTATATAGACTTTCTCGGCGTCGTTGATCATATACTCTCGTCAATGGCTCCTTTTGCCGCTTCTCGGAATTGCGAAGAGTCCATGGTGGGTTAGAATATTCTAAATAGAGAATATGACTTCGATTAAAAGAAAAGAGAAAAGATAGCTTTATATGATGCGGAGCAGATGTTTGAAGACTAATTGATAGAAATATATATACGCCTCCATGTAGAGTTGGCCGAAGACAAGCCGCCGAAATGCCGATGTCGCTATTTCCGCGCTAACTGGAAGGAGATTTTGCGCCCTACGGATTACACCGTGCGGCTCATACCCGTATGTTGTCGTATTTGGACTATCGAGGAGCGGAATAGTACCGCAGTGGGCGGACACGACGCTAAGTTTTGATAGAGCACTAACGAGACAATTGTTGTGTATACGCTCCAGCTGATGATACTTGGGTATACCTAACGCCTTGCTAAAACTACAGTTGATTCGGAAGTGGCGTACCTTATTTTTCTTTCTTAGTAACGCTTACCCACTTCTACGCCAAGGTTCTCGTCCGGGTTCGCAAAGCCACGCGCCCTAGGCGTGGCCTTGCCTGTCACGTCCTGAGGTGCCTCGCCCTTGTACTCCCATCCACCATCTTGAGAGAAGAAGTCAACTTCGTCAATAATGTCCCAGACAACGTCTTCGGCAATTTGCTCCTTGTAGCGATCGCCAATGGCCCGCAGCTTACGACCATCTGGAATCTGATTCTCGGTTGAGCCACCGTTGGCCATCTGCGTGTCCTGCTCCTGCTGCTTGACCATTTCTTCGGGTGGACACCAGAAGTCTGGCCCAAAATTGACCTGCGCGACGCCGCCGTTAAAGAGAGAGATGGCTGGCAGGTAGCCTACCATACCGTCGTCGAACCCAGTCCGTGCGCCGGCTTTAATGGCCTCGACCGACGGTATGCTTGCTGGTGGGAGGAAAGCCAATAAGTTCTCGAAAGCAATGCCGACTTCCTCGCCGTTCTTGTAGACTTTGATGTGAGAATGTGGTAACGAGCGAACACTGACGTCCTCGTGGTTCGACGAAGGATGTATCTTGGGGACAGGACCACGGTCATGATAGGCTTCGACCATCTTGGTGACCTGGTAATCGAGCTGTTCGAAGTAGAAGTTACCCTTGTAGGGAACTGGGATGCGATCGCGAATAATGTCGATAGGTCTATCAAATGGATCCTGGTTACTGACAGTGTCGAAGCCATCGCCTAAATCTACAGCGGGGTTATAAATGCCTTGGACAACCTTGCGATGCATTGATAGCGATGGTAGCTGAATCTCGAGCCCAATGACGTCGCCTTCTTGGACGTGCTGGTCTACCACGTACTCAACGGGCATAGGCTTGCCATGAGGAGGCCTGGCCTTCATGTGCTTACTCTTCGCGTTCTTGGGTAGTGGCTTGAAGATCTTGGAGGCACGCGATCGATGCTGGGCTTCGAAACGGGCATCGGTGATGCCATAGCTATAGCCATCGAAACCTACGGGTCCGTCTAATGGCGCCTCTCTCCTCGCCCATCCCATTCTTACGTGAGGGCCTGGCTTTGTCTCGCCCGTCTTAGGGTCGATGGGGTCTTTGGGCCCGTCTACTGGTATGCCACGCAGGACCTTGACCTCGTAGTATATCCTGCCTTCTCTCGCGACCACGTTTCCTCTTCCCATGCGCCAGCCCTTCTCCTGCGATACGATAGTGGCGGTATGGTCGAAGTGAAACCACCTGTCACAATCCTCGTGGCTCATCCTGGGTCCATATGGTCTAGAGTCACTCTGTCTGTAGTACTGCTTGTGACGGAAGAGCGGATCGGCGACACAATGTGTGTACTTGTAACCCTTCTTGTTCCAGGCAATGTCGTGCGGCTTCTTGAGTTCAGTGACGCCATCGGGTGCATACATTGGATTGGGTTCGTGTGGAACCATGGCACTGTCCTTGGGCGCTTCGTAGTCGGTCGGTCTGGGCTCTGGGATCGAGTATCTCATGGGCGAGTCGGCCGCTGGACGCTCTTTCTTCGTCTTGGTTGCCGGTGTGTTCTGCCGGGTGCTTGCTGAAGCTTCACGTTTTTTTATAGTCTCCCGTTTCTCCCTCTGCTCGCGCGCGGGAGCTTTTGGCCTGGCGCGCGCTGCAGCATCGGGATTGGGATTGAGCGGAGAAGACACGGCGGGCGCATGGTCTTCCTCTAGTGGCCGCCGCATCGGAGGGACGAGTGTGGGCGTGTTGGAACGCGAAGGGGGGTGGGAATCGGCCATTTTGGGGGTAAATATAGCTGGTGAGCTGGTGAGCAAGGCACAACAGCTGTGTTGACGGACGTCGTGACATGTGCAGCTGCTACGGCGGGCTATTTGCACGCGAATGTCCGACCCCACCAAATTTTTGGCTCCCGCATCTGCAACTTTTACGCATCGCCGCGGCGACTTTCAAACGTGCATTTCTTGAACCACGACTTCAAAAGCATTCCAGCGACAAGTGCGGCGCCTTCCAGGAAACAATCCACGGTCATCCCAAACTTCATCATGCCGAAAGCACCCAAATCGCCCGCCCTGCGCGAGCAGCGACACAACCCTCTCGCCGAAGAATATGCGCCCTCAGACCCGTGGAAGAACAAGGCCCCGAGGCGGCAAAAACGAAACAAGGGCGAGAATGAAGACGAAGAGCAGAAGTATGTCGACTCCAAGAGCTCGCGCAAGATCTTGGAAATAGGAAGAGAACTGGAAGAGGAGGATGCGAGGGAGAACAAGGCCCGGAGACCGCAAGAAGCGAATCCAGCCTTCGATTTTGAGTCGCGCATGGGCGAGGATGATATGGACGGCGACGATCTGGTACAGGCTGACGACGACGAAGCATGGGGCGATGACGACGACGAGGTCGAGGAAGTCGAAATCGATGCCAACGACCTGGCAGCGTGGAACAAGTTCATACCTACCGACGACAACCCTATTGTATGGCCAGGCGAGGAAGCGCAGCCGTCCGGACCAGGCACAGATCTCGCTGCACTCATCCTCGAAAAGATTGCTGCGCATGAAGCTGGAGGCGAAGTACAGCAACCGAACATTCAAGGCGGTGGTGACAGAGAAGACGCCATTGAACTACCGGCCAAGGTTGTCGAAGGTAAACCACACCCACTGCATCGACCAATTTGCACTGCTAAGCCTGCATAGTGTACTCCAAGATTGGCCTAATTCTGAGCCGCTACAAGAGCGGCAAACTGCCCAAGCCCTTCAAGATTCTTCCTACTATCCCCGCCTGGGAAACCCTCGTCGCAATCACCCGCCCTGATGACTGGACACCAAACGCCACCTTCGCCGCGACCCGAATCTTCGTCTCCGCAAAGCCACAGACAGCGCAAATCTTCATGAACACTATCCTGCTCCCGCTCGTGCAACAAAACATCCGGGAGACACACAAGCTGAACGTACACTTATATAATGCGCTGAAGAAGGCCCTCTATAAGCCCAGCGCTTTTTTCAAAGGCCTTGTTTTCCCCATGCTCACCGATGTCTCTTGCACACAGCGCGACGCTGTCATCGTAGCCTCGGTCGTAGCCAAAATCTCCGTGCCCGTCCTACACTCGGCTGCCGCCCTGCACCGCCTCTGCGAGATTGCCGCCGAGCAAATGTCTTCAGACCCCGATACTGCTGGACCCTGCAACATCTTCATCAAGACGCTCCTCGAGAAGAAGTATGCGCTGCCTTTCAAGGTCATCGATGCGCTGGTCTTCCACTTTTTGCGCTTCCGCGGCGCGGGTGCTAGCAGCGCCGATGCCATGGATACAGAATCTGTAGCTGGAGATCTGGGGAACACGGGAAAATTGCCAGTTATTTGGCATCAGTGTCTGCTCGCTTTTGCACAGAGATACAGGAACGATATCACAGAGGACCAGAGAGAGGCACTTCTGGATTTACTGCTCACGAGGGGCCATAAGAACATCAGTGCGGAGGTACGAAGAGAGTTGCTTGAGGGGAGGGGACGAGGCGTTATGATTGAGCCGCCAGTGGCAGCCATCGACGGCGACGACACTATGATGATGGCCGTGGACGCATGATCCAAGTACCTCTTTGTTATTGTTATGAAAGACCACAAGCATTTCCCGGCGTTATAGAAGCACTCTGTGCTTGGAAGAATTTATCATCATTTTTGTTCTACAGAGTCCAATCCAGAACACCGCCGGCGCAGCAAATGTTCCACATCCGACCGGTACCATTCCTCTTAGTCAAACTTCAACCCCGGAACCCCGAATCTCACGTGTCAGAATTGTAAGCTCAATGGAGCATGTGATGATGCCATTGTCTCCGACTCCGCCTCACCCCGCTCGAGCTTACTTATCGATAAAGCTCGATACAGTTCAAGATGAAAGCAACCAACAACACTACAAAAGGCTGCAGAATAAAAAAGTGTTTTTAATTATTCACATCAATCTACATTCGACTGAACGTTTACCTAACTTTACCTATCCTCTTGCCATTTCCGGTGATTGTCAGCACACATAAACAGCCGCCATGCCCCACGCAACCGCAACCGTAAACGGCGTCGTAGTCGCAGAAACAGATTCCTGGGAAGTCGTCGACGGGAACATTTATGTTAGCTGGTCTCTCTTTCTTCCTCCGACACTCACCTCCTCCCCTTGCTATACGTCCTATACACACCCTCTAGATCCTCCATCTAACAAATCCCAACCCCCACAGTTCCCACCTGACGCCATCAAGTCCTCCCACTTTAGCCCCACGTCGACCAAAACACACTGCCCGTACAAGGGCGACGCTAGCTACTACACGGTTACGACGAATAAGACCGAGGTCAAGGATGCGGCATGGTTTTATCCGACGCCCTTGGAGAGTATGAATAAGATCAAGGGGTTTGTGGCGTTTTACAAGGGGAAACCGGGGGTGGAGGTCAAGAGTGAGTGAGAGGTACGATTGTGGGACAGGATGATGCGGATGAATAGGATATGCTAGTGTAAAGAGCGATGAAGAAAAAGAATGATACTATCCAGTGCCAGTAGACAAGCCCATGATAAGCGTACGCTCTCTTACACACTCGGACAAAATTCGGACCTCTGTTCTGGTAAATCTCGGACATGAGACAAGATAACCTCGCATTGTGTTCCCTCCTACGAACCACCATGGCGGGAAAGGGTCGTCGTTTCCGGGCTCGGCAACGCGGATTATTGGAAAGATGATGCGCGGGTAAAAGGATATTGAAGGCGACTTTTCTCTTCCCTGTTCCCGTTGGTGCCTGGTGCCCGGATCCGCACGACTTGGCCTAGACGCAGTGCCGAACCGCAATAGGGCCAGACTATGACATGCTGAGCTGAGTAATATGTGTGTGACAGCAGAAACACTAGGTGTGGTGTGTACAGTAGGTGCGGTCATTGCAAAATTCTTTGTGGCGTTGTTTCGAAGTTCCTCGGAGGCAACATGTAGTTAAGTGATGTTGGGGAACCACGCACGGTATCACGGATTTCAATATGAAGGCGTGGGATTGAACGGACCATCACCCTCGATGGCTTACATTTTTCCCGGCAGCTGGCGACCGATGCGCAATTCCTTTGCGTGTGAGCGGCTTACGGCAGACAGAGCTTTAATTGGAAAAAGGCTTATCTTGTGGCGTGCGAAGCAAAGACCCCGGTCTCGGTACCTACCAGGGCGGGCGTTCCGTCATCGCTAAGAAAAAGTTGACTTCCAGTCAAAAGCACATGCTAGACAAGCCACCCTCAACACCTTTTGTTCCACGCCTTCCCTATCACTTCCACCTTGCCATTGATTTCCTCATTCCCTGAAGCTTGACCGTAGCTTCGTCATTTAGCACAATGGCACCCAACATGAGGCCGCTCGCCGCCGCCAATGCCCTCGCGCAGGTTCAACTGGCTGGACGCAGGACCTTCACCACACAGCGGCCGTCGCTTATCGCCAACAGAGCGCAATGGACGCCCCGGCCTACCCAGCATCAGATTGTGTTGCGCCAGTCTGTCCGCCATCAGTCGAGTGGAGCGCCGAAGCCGAAGCTGAAGCGGTTTCGCCTGCTGCGCTGGACGTGGCGTCTTACCCAGATTTCTGCCATTGCCGGTCTTGGATGGGTCGGATACGGCATTTACGAAGTACGAAACCCTGCTGACCAGCCGCCACCTGATCCGAGCAAGAAGACGCTCGTTGTCCTGGGTGAGTAGTGACTCTAAGGCGTGGGATGCCATTGAGCGACATCTGACATCTGATAGGTACCGGCTGGGGATCCGTTTCCCTGCTGAAGAAGCTGGACACGGAAAACTACAATGTCGTTGTCGTATCGCCGCGAAACTACTTCCTCTTCACCCCACTGCTTCCCTCATGCACCGTCGGCACCATCGAGCACCGCTCCATCATGGAGCCCATTCGCAACTTTCTGCGCCACAAGAAGGCCCAGGTGAAGTACTACGAAGCCGAAGCTACCAAGATCGATTACGAGAAGAGGGTCGTCTACATTAGCGACGACTCGGATATCAAGGGTGATGTGTCAAAGACAGAGGTGCCTTTTGACATGCTGGTAGTTGGTGTCGGTGCCGAGAACGCGACTTTCGGTATGTCAGCCACGAATTGTCGCCGTATCAAACTAACGACTATCAGGTATCCCGGGTGTTAAGGAGAACGGTCTCTTCCTGAAGGAGGTCGGCGACGCCCAGCGCATCCGAAACCGCATTATGGACTGCTGTGAGACGGCTACTTTCAAGGACCAGTCCGAAGAAGAGAAGAAGCGTCTGCTACACATGGTAGTCGTCGGTGGTGGTCCCACTGGTGTCGAGTTTGCCGGTGAACTCCAGGACTTTTTCCACTCTGATCTGAAGAAGTGGCTACCCGAGATCCAGGACAACTTTAAGGTCACCCTCGTCGAGGCACTGCCTAACGTCCTTCCCATGTTCTCCAAGCAGCTCATCGACTACACCGAGAAGACCTTCAAGGAGGAAACCATCACCATTCGCACAAAGACCATGGTCAAGAACGTGACCGGAAAGTTCATTGAGGCCGAGTCTACTGGCCCCGATGGCAAGAAGCAGCTAGAGAAGATCCCTTATGGCCTCCTCGTCTGGGCCACTGGTAACGCTCTCCGTCCTATCGTCAAGGACCTCATCAATCAGATCCCCGCCCAAAAGGACTCGCGCCGTGGCCTTGCTGTCAACGAGTACCTTGTCGTCAAGGGCACCGAAAATGTCTGGGCCGTTGGCGACTGCGCCGTCGCAAACTATGCCCCCACAGCCCAGGTTGCCGCACAAGAAGGTGCTTTCCTCGCCCGCATGTTCAACAACATGGCCAAAACCACCGAAATCGAAAGCGAACTTGCTCAGCTCTCCGTCGCCCAAGAAACTGCCCCCGGAAAAGAGGCGCGTGACAGGGTATTCAACGATATTAAGTCGCTGCAACAGCGACTGAGACGCATCAAGCAAATCGGGCCATTTGAGTACTCCCACCAGGGTTCCCTAGCGTACATTGGGTCTGAGAAGGCGGTCGCAGATGTCTCGTGGTTCGCGGGCAATATCGCCTCAGGCGGAACGATTACTTATATCTTTTGGCGGTCGGCATATCTGAGCATGTGCTTTAGTACGAGAAACCGTATTTTGGTCATGTTGGACTGGGCCAAGGCGAAGATTTTCGGCAGGGATGTTTCGAGGGTTTAGATGAGCGGCCATGGTCCTGTCTGACTGGCTGGATGTTTATGTTTTTTTGCCATCCCGCACGGATTCCCTAAAAGTTTCTACATGTACATGTCTCGCTCATCACTAAGGATGTGGGTATGGGTGTGGCTTGGTGGGTTAGTGGCTGTTCCTTGTTCGATCTAGACTCTCCCTCTTTTCTCTTGTACTTTTCATTCTGTATATCTACTGACTGGTGGGGGGCTCCTCCTTTTCTCTTCTCTCTTCTCTCTCGTCCCGTCTCGTCTTGTCTTGTCTTGTCTTGTACAAGTGGTAATCAGCCTAGCAGCAAACTTGTTCGGGTTCCTATATACTGTTCGAGCCCGGCGTCTGGGGGTAGGTGGGTTTTCATTTTCTACCAGCGAGCGGTTGTTCCTTTATTGTGTAACTTTTGGAGGGGATGGTTATAGAACGGTTTGGGGTTTGGGGAGCTCATGTGTGTGTAAAAGATGAGGATAGAGAGACAAAGATGTGTAAGCGTACAAGTAGCCGTGTTGTATAGAGTCAATATATGTATACATGTAAAATCATCAAAATACTATTCATTCATAGATGAAAAATGTCTTGTCTACTGTATGAAATAGCCATGCTGCATACATGTCTATACTATGCAACAATGACCATGATAACAAATATAATGATGACGCATAAAGCCAACTCACCCTATTGTATCCAGGATATGCAAACCCGCTCATCCTGTCATGTCGTTCATCGCGACGCTCCAAAAGAAAAACCCCCAGGCGCCTAGAAATGCATAAATCTAAAAAAAAAGTGCACAAGCACTCTTACCTCGGACTCCCCACGGCCCCGTAACTCCTCGGACTAGCATGCCTACTTGTGCCCAGCAATGCCCTCGCCTCATCCAACGCACTTCCCCTCCCTCCTTGAATGGGGATACTCTTACTCCCCACACTCCCGCCCCCAGCCGTACTACTGCCAGACCCACTCACTGGACTCCCATCCCGAGGGCTCTCCGCCGGCGTACCCGCACGACTGACATCTGGGGTAGCCGCCACACTGACAGCCGGCGCCCCACCCCCTCATCCACCCACTCACTCTCCTCCAAGCCAACCGCTTCCTCACCAACCGCCCCCTCTCATCCACCGTGATGACAACCTGATCCTCATGCCCCGGTACTACGCATCTACCCCTCGTTGCGGCGTCCCCATCTCCGAAGTATACGAATTGCAACCCTACAGCTGCGTCCATGAGTAGCACGCCCGCAGCGCCGAGGAAAAAGGGTGCGGCGCGCAGAACCCACGTGTGCCTGTCACTGCCTTCGGGTCCGACCCAGCCGGCGCCGGTTCCTGGGGCAAAGTCAAACCAAGCGCAGGGGTTCATGAGGAGCGAGGAAGAATAAAAGAGGTTTCCGAAGAAGGCAGCTGCGAAGAGGGTGGGGGAGAGGCCGGCGGTGGAGCGGCGAACTTGGTTTTTATAAAGTTGTGGGAGGCGCGACCCGAGATAGAGGAAGGTGCTGGACCAGGAGAATATTTTGCCGAGGAGAGGGGTGGTGCTTGCGCTGGTGGTTGTGGTGAGGGTTGTGGGGTCTGAGATAGGGCTGAGTGGAATGGCCGTTGTGGGGTTAGTGAGTACGGCGAGGAGGAGGGTTATGTATAGAACTGTTTTCGGCGACGGCATCGGTGAGCTTGATGCTGCGACGCGGCGTACATGGGGATTTGGCGATGCGCCCGAGGGGGGGGTGCCGACCTGCCAGGAAGCCTCCTTGGGCGCAAAGTCTGGGATTCTAAATGCGCCTTTTGTGTTTGACCGTGGAACGTCTTTGGCCTTGCTGTCGGGACGCTTGCTGCTGCCCGTCGAATCCTGGGATGAGTTTAATGAACTCGGCGTCTTTGCATCCCCTATGCCTACGCCCTCAAGAACCTGATGCATAGCCGCTCCTCCTGAACCGGCGGAATTATTGCTCGCGCCAGAGCTACTCCAGCGTCCCCAGATAGGGCGCAGCGGCCGACCGTGATGTAGCAACTCATACCACACCCACTGTGAGCACAGGCAGCAGTCGACGAAGACGTAGTATCCTGCTATGATGACCTGCCAGGATGCTTGTCCGGTGAAGAGACATCCTAGCAAGTTTGTCACGTCACCCAGCAGCCATTCGGTCAGGAAGAAGGCGCTCAGGCCCGATGTAGACTTTAGCTTATGGTTCTTATATATTTGCGGTAGCTGTGCGAATAGCCATGATATGATACTACACGTGCCGAGCAGCGTGGAGACGAGCGCAAGGTTCGTGGGGATGCAGGTGTGGAATGCGGCAGAGAGATGGTAGAGGAAGGCGTTGGCAGGTTCGCAGGTGGCTGGTAAGGAGGGCGCGGCTACATAGAGGGGAGATAGGTAAGGTGGCATGGTACCATAGAATCGAGGGGGGGACAAGGACAGAGAGGCTTCGCCAAAGCAAAGCAACCAAAAGCAACCAACTCAAATGATGCAGAGAGAGGATAGAAGTTTTGAAGGTCTGAAGGTCAAGAATAGAGAAATGAAGCGAAAGCAAGACGTCAATGAGCAGCAACTATCCCTTGGCTGTCACCAGTCATCCATGGATGCGCCAACCCCAGCCGCAAAGCGAACCTCTCCACATAACTAGACGACGCCCCGGCCGTCTCGCATGACCGGCAGACATGACGGCGGCGCACGGCTAGGCCAGGCGATCCGAGAAGCGATAATGGGTAGTGTGACTTGGGCGTGTGGGATGTGATGGGTAACAGATAAGACGCTTATCTCGAGACAGTGCACACACGATCAACTGTCCAGGATGGGTCTAGTCTGGTCTGAGCTTTTCCGCTTTACCGCCGCTCGCGGAGGCAGGGCAGGGGCTTGGCTATGCATCTCATCTCAGCCTGCGTCGGGGACCCGACCACTCACCGACTGGCTCACCGACTGGCTCACGTCACCGTCAGATATTCCACATCCGCGCGCCGACTATCGCATCTACCTTCTTACTCGAGTTGTCCTGTCCTGCCCTGCCACCCTGCGTCGACGTGTTAAGGGTCCAGCGCGGACTGTGTGTGGCCCACTCTCCGCCATCGGCCGCTGATCTGAGATGCTACGGAATACTAACAGGCCTCCTCCGCCCTCCGAAACCTAACGAAAATCCGCCCGTCGTTGTCGACTGCTGACGTAGGTGTAGTGCCACAGGCATGTGCGTGAACCATGTGGTCGCTAGTCCGCACGTGTCGATTCCAAACCTGGGGAGCCTTCACTTGAACACACCGCACAACGGGAGACAATGCTTAATGACGCTGCGAGGTAGGAGTACTTGAATTCGCTTGAAATTAATACAAAGACATACTATCAGAATACGAGCGTGTGACCGTTACACCTTCCCCATGAACTAAACCCCACCTTCCCACGCGTCTAAACAGCATCGCGATCGTCTTGAATCCTCGAATATGAGCCCGCCTGTTTCTGAGCCTTCCATCGCGGACTGCAACCCATCAGCATAGCTCTGCATGCGACCAAAATTCCAACCCAACAGACTCACTAGAAAAAGTTCTTGAAGCCCACAATGCCCGCCGCCATGGCCGCGTATCCACCGAGCAGCCTCGACCAGTTGCCCTCCTGTCCCACAGACAAGGCAACGAGGTCGTACACCAAGCACCCGCCAAAGATCCAGTCGCTCATGCTCGCTGCAGCAGCAAATCCCACACCCGTCGCGACCTGCACGAGCGAGCTAGGCTCCACGCCAACGAAGTAGGCTGCCGATGTGTTGTGCAGGAGGTCTAGCACGCCGATGCCCGCAAACGTCTTCGCGACGATGTGTGTAAGAAAATTAGGTGTTGAGCGTGTGTCGAGCGGCTCGAGAGCCGTAGCGATGTAACCGACTTGCGCAAGTGTGTTGATGATGACGAAGATGTTGGATGCCTCGAGGTTATTCGCATTCCAGAAGAACATCCAAGCTGTGTCTATGTCAGCATCCTGAACCGCACGCCCGCAATATAACCTTCAGGTGTTATAAAACATACTTCCGATGCAGAAATTGCCCAAGCTATACACCCACGCAAACTTATTCATCATAGCGCATTCCTGCACATTCCCATCTTGCTTCCACAATTTCCACAGCCAGACCAGCTGGAAGATTTGCTGTGGGAAGAAGAAGGCGCCGATGAAGTATGGGTAGGGCGAGAAGGCCGCGAGATTCCGGTTGTGAATATCCATCATATTCGGCGTCGAGAAGATGCCATATTGCTGCAGCGCAAAGTCGTACAGGAACGATGCGGGCGCAAGGTAGCGCACCGTGGATTGTGTGTTGCCCATATCCGTCGTCGTCGTCGTTGCCGCGGTCGTAAGCGTATGGAAGCAAGTGCGTAGGTATCACGTGTAAATTTAGAACCAAGAAGAAGTACTTAGATAATATAGAAAGTTGATGTAATATCAGATGCAAATCTCACAATACCAGAATGCGAATCGTACTCTTTGTACACAATGAACTATCGGCCGTCGCGCATCCGTTCCCCTTCAGCGAGGGAGTCAAAGACGTCATGCTTTAATCCGCGCCCAGTGCGCCGCGCCGCCATCCTTTTCTCAGGGTCCAGCCAGGTAAGCTCGATGCGGCGCGCACATGGAGCTCATCCCCATCATCGTCGGCAACACGGCGTAATGTTTTGTGCCGACTTGAAGTTCGGACTATTTTCGTATTGAAAATAAGGTTCGGAGATGGGGCATTAGCGGGCCGATGGTGACCAGATTAAGAGACATTGACTTTGAGTAATGTGAACTGCTTGTTTGTTCATTGGTCGGAAATCGAACTAATATTGCATGACTGGATAGGTTTTGACACGCGGAGATATCGGATATAGGCATATATTGGTGGCTGGTATTCCGTATTCCGTACCTACCACGTTCAGTAGGACACGATGTAAATGATATATATGCTTTTGAGCAGATTTTCATAACGCAGTATTGTAACAGCAGTATAAGAAAGCAGTCAAAGTGTTGAGATTAACAGACTTCACTCAGTACAGTGTAGTTTTCACGTTTGGCGGGGATGTTTGGTTGATAAAGAGGGATCTTATCGGCAAAATTGTCAGAAATTCAAGTTTTACTGTTCATTCATTTCAACTCTGCGCCTTGAAATTGGAAAAATGATTCTATGGCTTCAGAGTCCTCCAGGGCTCCATGTCAGATCAAATCCCATGAACCATGTGCAGGCAGCTCCATACAAAAGAGTTAATACAATTCAAGTCTCATGGGATTTCGCAACGATTGCGCAAACTGCATGATACTATTATGAAGGATTTGAGTGGTCAGGTCCCGGGAGTGGCCGCTGGCCCAATGCCAAGCAATCAAGTGGCAATCCCTGGTGAGGCATCCCGCTCAACATTCCAACATGACACTTGTTGACAGGTAACCCTGCGTCTTTCATTCTACCACAAGACACAACACAAGATAGTTCGAAATATTGTTGCGTTACTTGCGCAACCCGAACCTTGAGTCGCTGCACGCGCACTCAGCTAACGTGGAATTTACCTCCAAGCCAAGCGAACTGTTGTGTGACCTTTGTGGAGGCGCAGTCATTCATGTGGTGTTAGGCGTGCATACCATGGAATTTTCAATGTTCTAGCCTCGGGTAAGGGTTACCCTTCCTTTGGCGACTATCTCCTATGCAAGTCTAAGGCCAACACCAAAGGATGACTAAAACAGTAGGTAGGATCGCTAGCAGTTGCCTCAGGCCCAGGTTCAAGCCAAATTTGCACCTTTCACCCACTAGATTTCGCACGCATTGCGAAGAGTGCGCTCGAGGATTACATTGTATACGGTTGGCCATGTACCCAGCAACACAGTAACACTCGGCAGCAATACGACAGCCATTGCCCAATCATGTCGAGCCTTGAAAAGTAGAACCAGATACTAGGAAATACTAATCTCCTATACGGTGGGGCAACAAACACCTAATCCCTGTGGCTTACGCAGGTTGCCCCTTGAGCCGCCTGCAGTTGTAGGGAAGCGACAAAAGGATCATCAGCACTAATCGCATTAGGCCAGCATATGCATGATAGTCAAGATATTACAGAACCCTCGCCGCAATAATCTCTATAAGAACTTGACAAGAGACGATTCCCCAGCTTCCATCCGCAATCAGCATCGGTACAGAGTTCTCCGCAATCGTCCCCCTCGCTGTGTTCTCTCGTCACACTCATTCATCATGAAGAACCTTCTTTTGTTTGCTGCTCTCTCGGTCAAGGTCCTGTCATTAGCTACCCCTGAGCCCCCGCATCTGAACATCACTACAACGCTACTCGGGAATGGCATCCCTGCCTCGATCATACCTAAATCGCAGGGCTGCGCGGACGCTGTATGTTATTGAACCTTCACGGCACATGTCTAACTGAGCTAAACAATTTTGCAGTGCGAGGCTTTGAAGCGCATCTTCGGCGATGACAAAGTAGAGACGCAGTCTGAGTCTGCATATAGCGCATTTGTCGGTGCCTTCTGGTCTCGCCAGCAGCGGGAGATTGCACCCAAGTGTGTCTTCAAGCCGGAAAAGGCCAGTGATGTATCCACTGTAGTGCTTATTGCTCGCCTTACGCAATGCAAATTTGCGGCTAAGAGCGGTGGACACTCTGCGGTACCAGGAGGGTCGAACATCCAGGATGGCATCACTATCAGCTTCGAGAGGATGAACCAAACCGTTGTATCTAACGACAAAAAGAGCGTATCTTTCCAGCCCGGTCAGGTTTGGTACGACGTATACACTAAACTGGACAAGGACAACCTTGCCATTATTGGAGGCCGAGTGAGCGATGTTGGCGTTGGTGGACTGACGCTAGGCGGAGGTAACTAAGCCTTACTGCATGTCAAGTTTACAAGCAGAAGTCACTAATATCTTATGTCAGGGATATCATTCTTCTCGAGCATGTACGGCTTAGCTTGCGATAACGTCATCTCATACGAATTAGTCACTGCGTCCGGGCAGATCATCAACGTCAGCAAAACTTCATACCCCGATCTGTTTTGGGCTCTGCGAGGTGGTGGAAACAACTTCGGCCTTGTCACTAAGTTCACTGTAAACGCTATCCCTAGGGCGTCTACTATGTGGGGCGGATCGCGAACCTATGCCTCACCCTCGTTCCCTTCTCTCATAAAGGCGTATTACAACCTTGGTATGAGCGCCAAAAAGGATCCAAAGGCTCATCAAATTTTGTCATTTGGCTGGGGCGGACCTCAAGTTGGTGGAGTATCACAGCTTGAGCTAGAATACGCCGATCCAAATGCCAATGCTCCTGTTCTCGCCGAGTACAACGCAATCCCAGGGGCCTTTCTAGATGGCACGAAAATCAACACTCTCGCGAATCTGACAACAGCACTAGGTGGCCCGACCACGACAATAGGACTTCGGCAGTCGTTCTGGACTTGGTCTGCTAAGCTGGACGCGGACCTGGCGACTACCATCAAGGACATATTCTACGAGGAGCTCCCCAATATCCTCAACGTCACGAATGTTCTCCCCGCTTTATCCTTCCAGGTCATCACAGAGCCAATCATCGAGCAGACGCAAAAGAACGGTGGTAATCCACTTGGCCTCGACCCCAAGAATGGACCCCTCCTCCTGGCCTTTATCCCTGTATCGTATTCCGACGCTGCCAATGATGACAAAATCTACAAGTTCTCAGCAACAGTCAAGGCTCGCTCTGTGGCTGCGGCAAAGGCAAAGGGCATACACAACGACTACCTGTACATGAACTACGGAAGCGCGTTCCAAGATCCCGTTGCTGGTTATGGCTCAGCGAACAAGGCTCGTCTGGTTGCCGTTTCGCAAAAGTACGACCCGACCGGCGTGTTTGAGAAGCTCCAACCAGGATACTTTAAGCTCGCTGGCGCGCCAAGGAGTGGTTACTAGAGTTTGTCATAGTGGACACTGCAAGGACATTGGGGTTAGATTTTAAATTTTTAAATGTTCAGTCTCATACACTCGAAATACAATGCTCTCACGTAGAGGGAATGATTAATGTCCTATTTTCCATATGGTCATTCGCCATGTTTTACTGTCATGCTTTGAACTATCTCTGAGCCCATTGATCTGCCAGCGCAACCATTGAACAGAACTATTGAGTTTGATAGACGTCGCGGGCCGTGTCTTCTGTATAGCGCGACTTCAAGTGAGAGCGACGGGTGTAGGCAAAGGACCGCTTATCTGCCGATACCAGACCAAGTGAAGGACAGTATCCCGGATCGTCACTGCCTAAAGCCGACTTGCCACGTTTCCCCCCCGCCTCTCCCCCACACAAAATTCAAGTCTAGAATATTGCGTCAGTTCAAGCGCTACCAATACTGCGACGAACACCTTCGCAAACCAACGGCTGTGTAGCTCGGCCGCCACCGACTCAGTGAGTGAAGCCGTGACTGCTCACTTGGCCTTCACCAACCTTGTTTGGGATAAGCAAACGTCTGCTGGCCCAACTTCCAGTCTATACCAATCGCAACCTCGCCATGGGTGGTGGGTTGAATGCAGAGATGCTGTCCTTGAAAGTGTATTTGTCGAAGGAGAAGAAGAAAAGCGCCCTCTTGGAGGAGAAAGCCAGCCTCTTAGTGGAGAAGACCAGTCTCTTGGAGGAGGCAAACGGAATCCTGGAGACGGAGCTGATGCGCGAGAAGAATAAGACGGTGACCGTTGAGGCGGAGCTGGCTAGGAAAACAGCAATGGAGGAAACGCTGCTCAAAAGTGTCGCAGACCTTCGTTGCCGCCTCGAAGCTGCTCAGTTGGAAGAGACCTTGCCGTCGACCTTCAAGAGAGCATATGCCGAGACACAGGATTCCTCCACTCAAGAGCCGGAGACCAAGAAGCGCAAGGTCGGCGAGGAGGTGTCTCCATCAGTCTCATCTGGTCTTGTGACAGGCATGCGGTCCAAGAAGCGCAAGGTCGGCGAGGAGGTGTCTCCCTCAGTCTCATCTGACCTTGCGACAGGCATGCGGTCCAAGAAACGCAAGGTCGGCGAGAAGGTGTCTCCGTCAGTCTCATCTCGCTCTGCGACAAGCACGGGGCCCAACAGGAACACACGTCGCCGTGCGATGTTTAGGAGGGGTAATAAGGGCGGTAAGAAGGGCGGTAGTGATTCAGTTGGTGGGGGATGATGGATACATGTAGACTGTTCATCTCATACAAGCGGTGGAGACAGCCGAATTGAGATGATCAATACGCGGCGCGCAGTCTCAGTACCCTCTTTTATACGAGGGAAATAGTATGTAGCATTCAGCTCACGGCATCTAGTTCAATACTAGGTTTGCTTTCCTCACTGCCGACATGCCTTTGTGCCGTAGCATATCTGCTCTTTTGCACAAAATACACAAAATAATGAGAGCTAGACTAGAAAGCCTTAAGACTCTCGGAAAATGTAACCCAATTCTCTTGATCTCGAAAAAATACGATAGCACATATAAGACGGTCACTCCCTACTTTCAGCTAGTAACTATCTACCTATCGTATAACCAAGGCACATTCTCCATCTCAGCGCAGTACGAATGCAAAAATAAGCAATAAGACCCTCCCATAATTATTCAAACCACCAAAAAACAAGTAAACACTCAGCTAATGTACTCAGTACTGAAATTCCCCGCCTCTTCACCCAGCTAACCTTGTCCCCAACCCACCTCGCTTCACTTCAGCCTCGTGCTTCAGCCTCGTGCGGGGTGCGCACTTGACCGGATTCTTCCTTGCGTCCCGCTGTAAATTACCGGAAAATGACAGAAAAAAAAACGCAGGACCACAGTATACACATGCAGGTTGCGATGCGCATGCGGCTGCATGGTGGCTGCAGCAAGGCAAAAATACAAGGGTAGGTAGTGGTTTGCCTGATTGGGTGTGCGCATCGTTTCTTTGCCTCTTTGGCCTTGTGTGATATGCGGCTCTGCGATGTGCGGCACGGTACAGTACTGGTACAGTGCAGAAAGTACTCATAGGGATAGGTAGTCTGGGGCTACCTAGGGAAGTGTTTACCGGTAATGTTGTAGAAAGCGCGGGATTTACCAACACGTCTGTTCCCTGCAACGTCTCTCTTGACCAGGTGCCCAGATCCATGACGAAGACTGCCCTAGGTTCGAATAGTCTGCTGCGGTATCTTTGCTGCTGAGATTGGCTACAGGTGTGAAGTCCACAACAACGACACTCCCCACCTTGGCCTCATCCCCCAGCCCATACGTCCGTCCCGGCTTCACCATGTAAACAAAGTAATCGCCATCTAGCACACCGGTCACATTCCTGCTCTGTGCTGCGTTTCTATATAGTACCGGGTTCATGATATCGTGTAAGCGTTCAGAGCAGGGGCAGCACGATGCAGGTGGTGGCCACATGCGGATGGGAGAGTGGCGGTATTGAGTTGATGTATCGATGAAGGAGGGGAGTCGGTCACCGGTACTATTGCTAGAGGGGGAATGTGGGCCCGTTTCCCGTCTTGATCCCACGCGTAACCTTAGACAAGGCGGTTGAGAAGCGTTATTGCAACATCTCTCATCTTCAACAAGGTCGAGGAATGTCGTACAGCCGTAGTTGTAGCCTCGAAATTTGGTTCGCGCGAGCATAAAGGAGCGCCGCGCAGTGGTGTCGTTGCTGCAGTATTCGGGGTGTTGAGACCAGGTGTAAAGGGCGGGCGTGGGTTCCCCCGGGGAGTAGGGATGGGTAGAGGCGTGTATCAACGGGCCGTTTTCGGGTAACAAGAGTTCATCGAGCATGTCGGCTGTAGATTCGTTGCAGAAATGTAACTTGGTGGCGTAAAAGGTACGGGACTGGCGGGAGGACGCTTGTGCCCATTCGCGCCGCGACTCCACAATTACAGTCTCGTTGGTGCGTTCGTCTAGTTGCAGTGTTAAATCCGTCCATGTGTCGTGGATTGGTCCTTGTTTGTGCTGGCGGCGGTAGAGTCGCTCGTTCTTCTCCACAGCTTCCGGCAATGGCGAGTTGAGGGGAAAGCGAACGACGTGGTAGAAAGAAGTGTAGTCCATCTCCTCTACCTCGGAGGACCCTTGGTTCGAAACAGCGTAGAAGTAGTCATTATGTATCTCGAAAGCAATCGTAGAGCCGATGTCAGAGCCGTGGAAATTGTCAAGCAAGAGTGGACGTTCACGACTCGGTAGCGGAAAATCGATATCCAGTGATATGCCGTCAATCTCCCATTTGCGTTCGCCGTCATGGCCTCTGCCAGTGTGTGTAACGTAGTAGAGATAGCGAGAGTTGTGCCTGACAAGAAGCCTGTCACATACAGCAAGAGATATTCTTTCAATGACTCTTTTGCCAATTGGACAGTCAGGCGCAGTGTCAATAGCATAGATATAGCTGGTGTCCAGTCCCCTGATTTTGGTGACATAGATCGCCAGTATTCCATCTGAGTAGTTGAGAAGCCGTGTCTTGAATTCTCCGGATGGTAGAGTAGATGTTTGTCGAATGATGCTGGCCAAATTAAGAATAGTATTCGATTGGGAACGTAGATCCGAGACACGGACCTCCTCACCATGTAGCACGCATATTGTCCCCTGCCGGTACACAAAGGTGTTCCCATTGCCCAAGCTGCGGACGGAAAACGGATGTGCAGATGATAAAGCTTGTCTTTTGTTATAAAGAGATTGAAAAGCTTGTTTGTAGGTGATCTTTTCTGCTCGTGCCAACTCCGCCTCTTTCGTGTATAGATAGTTGGTCTATCCAGCAGCGTCAGCACTTGAAAAGCATCATGACCGATGACGGCATGCTTACTTCGACTATGCGCCTGGAGATTGTTCTCTCGTCTATCGTGGCTCGTAATTGCCGACATGCTTGGCCAAGATGAACAACGTCTTCAATATTTAGATTTGCAGCAATATAAAATATTACGTCAAAGGGGAGCCGATCGAGAGAGATAGTCATGAAACTTCGAAAGGAAATGGAACAGAGGACAAAGACAAGGCAAAAAGGACACGCGAGCCTGGGAGTATGCGGGAGATGAAGCTGATAAACAGAAAGAGCTGATGATACGTGTAAATGAGAGCAATGTCACCGACGCCGTTCAAATGCTCAGCGAGTGCAGAGCCGCAGACACATGATGGGGCTAAAAAGGCTAGTCGTAGGCATGCAAGGGCGTGTAGAGTTTCAAAAGCATGGTGACCCATGTGCGTCCGCCGCCTTCTTGCATCAGGCTGAAAAATAGTTGCGGGGTTATTGAGGCTCTGTGTTCGCATAGTCGTAACAAAGTGATGTCAATCAGTTGAATGAGATAAAACGCCCGAGCAGTCTTAAGATCCGATGGTGTTAGTGTGGCTCTGAAAAGGTCCGAATGACCAGTGTTAGCCCAAGAGTTGAGGCTCTGCTTCTTACTAAGTAAGGCTGGACGTTATGTCCCGGTTTGCCCCGATCGGGATTAGTGCATCGTTTACAGAAGCTGCGGGGTACACTCTTCACAGGTTATGCGGCTCTGCAACTCTCGCCCGCTATGTGATAACAACCCTTCGACGTTCCAGGTCACAAAGAGCCGTTATTTTACCATGATTACTTGGTCTTATTCACGTAGCTATCCATCAATGCATTTTATAAAATTCCGGCCGTTACTTCAAGGCTCAGCCACGCTGCCCAACATCTCCAGCCTGATTCCGTAATCGGTCATGACTTAGACTTTTATCCTAAACAGTACAAGTGCATCATGCATGCAGATGCCAAAGAGCGGCACTAGGGTGTGGCTAACGCCCTTTGCCCTAGATAGTATTTTACGAGTTCGAGGCTTCGCGGAACCGGTTCGTCTAGCAACATAGATTGTGATACAGTGAATGTGTCTAACCGGTCATGATGTATGCAGCACTCTATCGGACTAAGCGATAGATTGACCAATGGCCCATCAGGACAGCGCACCAAGCATGTCGTTGATAAGACTGGCGTAACTTGGCTTACACAGCCAGCTCTTGTAGCGGATGAAACCAACCCTCTTGTATGAACGGATGCAACGGTAGTAAAGTGTAAGAGCGGCATGACAAGATTCCAAGTCGAATAGCGGTCGTGCGCGGCTTGGTTACACGGCTGTATGAGCGCTGCGTGACGCTAGATCGTACTACGTTGTACAGCGTTATTTGCCTTATCATGCGTGGCCGCGCGTGACAAGCTAGCAGAGGTAGCCAAAACTTATATCAGGTTGCGATGCTGGAGGGTCTCGTAACGACAGCTCAACGTTGCGACCATGCCAGATCACTCTTCGGGACCGGCTCGTTGGCGCTCTTGGCCCTCCCAACCACGGTGTGGCCAGCCGTTCGGCAAAGTCGAGAATGGTGGCAGGGTATAGCGTCCTTCACAACTTCCTTGATCTGTGCATTTCAAGTTGCATAGACCAAACACTTTGCAGTAGCAGTCCTCAGCAAAAGGACAGTGAACAGCAGGCTTGCCAAAAATCACTATTAGAGTTAGTACATCACACGAAAGGCGACACAATGAGAACCAGAGATGGAAGACTCACTGTGCCAGGAGTATTCAAAGACCCGCCCACTGATGGCATCATTTAGCTCAGTCTTTATGATCCAATCACGGTACTTTATATAGTCCTCTCTCTTTCTCTCCCGTATCTTTTCCTTTGTCGCCGCAAATTGCGCGCAACAGCTAACTCCCACTGCACTAGGAACTTCCTCTCCAGGAAAAAGTTGTTGAAAAGCCCGTTTGTAGTCCCCGCCGGCATGTACAGCCTCCCTATGTTCGCCTTGTTCCGCAAGTGGTTTGATCTCGGCTGGACAGCCCAGCATCCATGCGCAGCGTATATTCACGTAGCCTTCTTTTTCGAGGTAGGGCAGCTGAAAGTGTCGGAGCATGGGTAAGCCGTCGTAGTCCGGGTCATCGTTGTGCCACTGATAACGGTTGGGATGGATGAAGAGTATGTTGTCGGGAAGGGACGCGTAGTTGTCTATTATGTAGCTGGCGACCTGATATTAGCTCTTCGAGTCGCTTTTGGAGTCAAGAAAAAAAATACGCACGTCAAATATACCATGCTCTCTCGACCTTTGTTCATGGGTACGGTGAGCGGTGCATTTCTGTCGTCCACGCGGTATATATTCTTTTCCCATTCTGGGAAATATTCCTCAAGCCACGTTGCGTTCTCAGACTTCTGACTGGCGACAATGACAGCAGTCCGACGTGATTTGACCCCGCCATTGGCCTTTAGCGGTTTATTTCCTCCAGTGTGCGGTGATTCGTTGGTCTGTTGCTCGTCGTACAGTTCGTCGGGTAGGTGTGTCAGACTGGTCGATGCATCTGCAGTTGCGCGCTGATCCCAGAGTTCGAACTTCAAATGGATGAAGAGCCCAGAGAGTACCAGAAGATTGAAGAGTATGACAACATTTCGCACAGTTATTAGACGAGGCATGGTGCCATAGAGCAACCGCGCTGCTTGCACTACGGTTTCACGCGGAATCGTCTCATCTGGGGAAGTTGCGCCAGGGGGATATCAGCGCTAAAAATATAGCACTAGTCGCTATGCGCTTAGTCAGGGTCCAGACCCCTTCCCCCACCAGGGTTCCCACAATTTCTGCTACCATTAGCCAAATGTCTTTTTTTGCGAAAAGTCTGGGTTGTATGGTGTAATAAATCAAACATTGATAATGATGATGATTCTTCAGTCGTTGTTTGGAATATGTACCTCCTACACACACTTTCCGTTGAATTAGGTGTAAATCTCTTCGGTAAGAGCGTTGAGTTCTACACCTTCCTTCGCAATGTCTTCCTCCTTGAGGAACAGTAAAGGCATCTCGACGAGTGTACCCTTGATGGTACTGAGTACCTCTTTGACCTCACGTACACCCTGCTCACCCTGGCTGAAGTTTTCTGCAACAACATGACCCCACTTGTACAATGAAGGTTTCTTGTTTTCCTTGGCCTTCTCGTCCTGTCCGAAGAATCGAGAGTAGTACTCATCATACTGTTTCCAGTTTCTAACGTCGTCAGTAGGTACGGGATGGAACACCTTTCCGAAAGCTTTGGTGTTGGTATTCGCCCTCCAGTTCCACAGGCCCTGGAAATCGTCTGACAACGGGTCTACGACTTGCCGATCCTCTTCCGAATCCCAATCGTACTGGTTAGGAACACCAATGGGTTCATAGTTGACGTCTGGGCGCTCCATGTCTTGGGGCTTGAGTAGACCGAGGTGCTTTCGGAAGATCTCTCTTCGCAGACTTGCGGCAAACGCTGAAGCGCGGTATGGCCGTCCATCCATCTGCGAGTCGACGGGCTTTGGATCCTGGATGATGATTGCAATCTCAGAGTCATGGTCTCCCAGTTGAGAACGATCGTTGAGGTTTGCAGATCCGCAGATGACGATCTGGTCATCAGCAATCAGAAGCTTGCTGTGGATGTACAACTCTTCAGACACAAAAGCGTCCATCTCAGTATCTGCACCGCCTTCCCAGGGCACATTACGGATGTCTTCACCACCAAGCATGTAACACTCGCTGACGGTGTCCCAACGCCCGTCACCAAGACCCTGGCGACCTCCAACCTTGTTCGCCTCCTGTTGGTAACGTTCATAATCACCTTTGTTGCCTTGGTGTTGAAGAGGAGGAGCCGAGGAACCTTCCATTTCATAAACACCATATTCTTGAGTCGGCGGCGGGCGGTAGGCTTGATAGTTGCGGGTACTGTCGTGCACCGCATCAAAGCCTTCTTGGGCTTGGCTATAAGAGACACCACTGCGCTGTTCTGTGTCACGCATGACCTGACTGGAGTTAATGCGGTCATAGCTGCGGAGGTTGTAGAAACGGATATAGTCCATCGGGTTGAAGCCAGCTTTGGCGATCTCTTCGTAAATCGAATGTCCTCCGCGGTTAATCGAGTCATATTGGACTAGAAAAACCCGTTGTTAGCAAAACATGGCGCAAAGTCTATGAAGGGATACGAGCAGAATGTCTTACACTCCATGATGGCCCGAGTACCAAGTGCCTCGTCAAGCTTCAGATCGCCAGCGAATGCAGGCACCGAAGGGATCAAGACAATCATCTTGTACTTTTCGCCGTTTCGAGCAGCACGAACAATGCGTTCAACAATGGCTGCGCCAATCTGGTTTCTGATTGGCTTCTGCTGGTCGCCAGTAGCAGTGATGAAGAACTGGTTTTCGATGTACACAAAGTGCTTGCTGTTGCGAATGACTTCGCAGTAAGCGTTTTGAATCGAGTGCTAACAATCATGTCAGCAGAATGATCTAGTAAGTACGGGCTGTTACCAACCTCAGTAGTCATCAGGTTGTGGCTCCATTTGGCAGAACTGCGCGCGATTTGACACTCGATGCCACCACTCTGAGCGCTATGCTCAACGTGAGACTGCTGTTGCTGCCCATGGCTTGGCCCATGTTCGTACTGGTCAAATTTGCTTTGCATCTTCCGGCGCAGTCCACCAGTGGCACCAAACAGCCCCCGTTCACCCTCCTCGCGGTCTTCGCCACCAAATCCGCGATGGCTTTCCTCTTCACCCTCAATACCACGCTGCTGCATGGGAGGGGGAGGGTAGACACCGCCCTGTTGAGCTCCGCTGCTGGTATCGGGTAATCTAGCATATCTAGTGGCTTTCTTGCTATATTTCTCGTCGTAGATGAAATTCCAGCGCTGCGAGAAATGCGTACGAAGATCCTGTACAACGGGGCCAGAGAGACACAAAGCGACATCAGACCATCCCATGCGAGAGCTCTCTGTTCGATCAAGTTTATTGTTCTCCCAATTGGACACATCCTGGAAGTCTAATAGGTATTAGCGCCATGGATAGTACTATCGGTTTGCCATGGAGGCAAAATGTAGGGAAATTGAACTTACCAAGCATACGGGCGTTGTTGAAATCCTGACCTGGGAAAACGATTCTGTCAATGTTACCAGGATGGGCGTCTGCAATTGAATGCTGATTCGTGTCCCAACGTCCATAGCAGAGATCCAGCCCTCCCATGAAAGCGGTGTGACCGTCGATCAAACAAAGCTTCTCATGATGTGCCCAATACATGACAGTTCCCTCATGAGCTCCGTAAAGCGCCTTGAGCCCGTCTCCTGGAAGCTGTACGAGCTTTGCTGGTGACAAAGACATGCTCTTGAGCGAGGCAAAGAAATCAGACTGTAAAACCGCTGCGTCTGGCAAATGGTCGGGATGGCGGAAAACGCCAATATTGGGATGAAGATCTTCAAGGTGGTGCTTCGTGTGTGAGGAGGACACTGTAATGGGTGGAGCAATCAGCGGATCTGTTTTTTCCCACTCTTCAAGAGACTTGAATATCACTTCTAGACCCAATCGTACAAGAAGTCTTGTGAACCAATCCGTCGAATTTGGCATGAGAGAGTGAAGATAATTGGGTAACGTTGGGTTTAGTAACTTACGAGTCAAGGCTTGGGTAACCTCCTTGTATACGATGATGTTGACTTTGACGCCGCGTTCGGCCGCTGCCTGCAGCATTCGATCCACTCGATATTGTTGGTTCTTGGCTGGAGGGCGACGAAGATAAAGCTCTGGTGAGAGCCACCAGTCTAAGATCCAGATGGACTCCTTGGCGCGCTCTAGTGCAATACTGACGGCATACATGTAGCTACCTACAGGTTGAAATACAAAGTCAGTATATACCTCAATTGAACTTGATACATGACCGCTACTTACAGCCATCGACATACCACTTGGCTTCGTTGCCATGTCGTTCAGGTGCGAAGCTCAAGAAGCGATGTTGTGCGTGGTACTCTTGCCCTGGCTGTGGCTGCCCACCTTGCTCGTATGTAGTCGGTGCCGGAGGTTTCTCTGCGTGATCCTCGCCCGAGATGGCGTCCTTGAGGTCGCTGACGAAGCCATGGAGAGGATCGTGAATCTTCTTGAAGAATGACATGCCGCCGCCGCTGCCTTGATTCGAGGAAGAGGGTTGGGATCCGGTATTCTGCGAATTCGTTGTTAGGAGCTTGGTTGTAGTAGGAATTCAATTGGTTAGAAGGATGGACGAGTACGAAGGTAGGGTAGACGTAGGTTGGGTATGACAGCTAGAGCAACGCTTGGACTACAGTAGTGGGGCATGTGCCAGCCTCCAAAGCTTTCCTACCAGTATACTGACCTCTTTCTTGCCAAAGCCAAAGCGCCGACCTACATCGCCGATTAGGCCGCGGTCGCCCTCTTCGCCCTCACGTGCGTTGTAATCGCCGTAGGCCAAATCTTCGTCCCGACGAGACATGGTGGAGGAATTGCAGCTACTGCTTATTCGCCAGTCGGTAGATATGCAGATGTTGTGTTGCTGTTGACGCGGAGAGATGGAGGTCACGGTGCTCAGCTAGTTAGACCCACCGTGCCACCCCGCTTCACAGCGTGACAGCCTCAACGCAAACTGGGCATGCAGGGAACTTGCCAGCTGAAACAGACACCAACACCAATTGGAAGGCGCCCATATTCATTGCCCTTTCCGTTGGCGCCCACGCGCCCTGTCGCTGTCACAGCGCCTGGATTCGGGCAGCGTCCAACGGGTGTCAGGAGTGTCAGGGCCTACCCAGTACGGTACCGGCAACCCCCACTACCCCTCATATGCGTATGTATAGCTCAGCTCTTACGCATATCCACGCCCTTCAGGGTGCCATGACCCCGCCGGCGGTTTGCAGCAGTCTGCAGAATATGTTGCACTGCACATACTGCTACACCAAGCTTGAAGCTTGAAGCACTTCACCCAAGTTCAATTGCTTACCCGTCCTATGGGCCCGCAGCAGCAAAGCGGCAGCGCTCACAAATGACGTAGCCGTGAACCGTCGCCTGCATGAACAGGCCCTCGGCATCGAAAGCTCCTCATCTTATCTCCCCGCGCCGTTACACACACGACTGACATAGTTACTATATATTAACCCTCTATATACTGCACAATGGCCTTCGTTCCTCGTCTTGCCTTTTCTGCTAAATTGGCATCTCGTGCATTTACTCCCATACGAACTACATTACCACTTGTGGCTTCCCGTTGCTTCCACTATTCACCCGTCACCATGGCACAATACCCCATTGCGACTCTCAATGTAGCTTTTGTTTTCCCAGAGAGTAGTAAGCGCTACTAACCCAATTGTAGGAAGAGCTCATCCCCCGCCTTCCTCCTTCTTCGCCGACCTTGTTCGAAGCCAAGAAGAAGAAGAACCTATCCTTCGAAGCCATTGCAAAGCACGTCGGGCGTGATGAAGTCGCAATTGCTGCTCTCTTCTACGGCCAGGCCATGGCCTCTGCTGAGGACATCAAGAAGCTCTCTGAGATTCTAGACATCGACGCCGGCCTGCTCGAGTCGCAACTGTCTGGGTTTCCTAACCGAGGCAGCACGCTTGACATGCCCCCGAAAGACCCTACTATCTATCGTCTCTATGAAATTGTGCAGAACTACGGGCAGGCGTACAAGGCGGTCTTGCATGAGAAATTTGGCGACGGCATAATGAGCGCCATCTCATTCAGCACCAAGGTAGAAAAGGAGACTGATGAGAAGGGTGAATGGGCCAAGATTACACTGAGGGGTAAATGGTATGTATGTCGAGCTACACATTGACACATTGCTGACAATTCAAAGGTTACCGTACTCTCGGTTTTAAGTGGCTTGTAGTAGTAATTAATCATGTGATGAGCTTACTGAAATACGCATGTGAAAGCTTTCCTTTACATAATCCTTCACCTAGATAGTTCGCGTTGATTGTGAGCCACATGGCAATTTCGACCGTGCATGGTTCCTTCCTGTTTCCAAGTCTCCTTCACCTGCCAAAACGAACAGACCTCGCACGTCTGCCTAGCCTCTCACCCCGCCCTCATATGACAACACATCTCTCTCGAATCTTGTCTCCAACCTCCAAAGTTCTTTTTCTTCACCCCACTAGCATCTACACGCCTAGGTGGCCAAGCTCAGGCTTCTAGTTTACCTCCCTCTGAGAAGCTGCTTCCTTTCGCTGAACATGCAGTGGTAGTTCCGACGATTATCTCAACCTCACCTCCACTTACCCACTACATAGCTCGCATCCGCTCAACGGGCGTCTGCAAGGTTATGTGAGGTAACGCACACTCCAAGCACACTCTAATTGTCCGCAAGGCCAGTCGATTGACAGCACACTAGAAGGCAGACAAGCACAGTACATTCAAGCCCATATCGAACCGAACCATGACTACACCCAATCCAACCCCGCGCGTCAAGTGCACCTACAAAGACTGCGATTTGTTTTTCCCCACCGAAAAGATCATGAAAAAGCACAAGAAGAATGACAGCGACCATGAATACTGCGCCAAGTGTGACGAGGACTTTGACACGTATGAGGACTATGCCATGCATAAGGTTACACGTCCTTATGAGCACGGCAAGGCATGTGGGATCTGTGGCGATGAGTTCAAGAGCAAGGATGGCTTGCAGCTCCATATTGAACTCACCCACAAGGTCGATCAAAAGCTCGTCTGTATTGGTTGCCATAAAGCCTTCTACCGTGCTTGCCTTTTCATGGAGCACTTGGAGTTTGGCCATTGCAGTGCCATCCCAGCATCTCAGTTCCAAGGACATGTTGTCCATAAGCATCTTATCACAGAGCTATTGAGTAACAATCAGGCGTTGGATCGGTTCAGACAGAAGACGTCCAAGTATGAGGCAGCCGTCGACTATGAGGTAGAGGGCGGTATCGACCTCAGTAATGACCCACTGGAAGATGATGAGGATCTGGAAGAAGTCGTGTTCAAAGCGATCGCGCCCGACACACCTGCAGATGCACCGCCTACTACTCCCTTTTTTGGACAATACCCGCCTCTGCCTAGCCAGGCTCGCTGTGTTCGTGAATTCAAGCACGAGACTGCATCAAGTTTTGGTAACATGTCTCTCAGTGGCGATGGTGAGTCGGAATGTTCTACAGTTGTTGGCTCCCCCGTCGCTGCTGCTTTCCGCACAGGTTCGACGCACAGTACTCACTTTCGAGCTGATTCCTCTGTTCGCCACGACTCAGTCGCCCAAGAATCCATCGTTGCTCCTTCCGACCCTGAATGCAAGGTCTGGGGTGCTCGCAAGGGAAAGGCAACGAGTGCCATGCTTTTCCCCAACGCAAAGCCCAACCCTACACCCAGTGAATTTTCTGTTTCCGCACACGATGAGGCCATGGAAGAAGCTCACGGTATCAACATCCTGCGCACACGCTTTTGGGATCCCCTGAGCAGTGACTGGAATCCCGAGAAGTTCTACGACTCGGTTGTCAACCAGTACCACTGTCCCTTTGTCTGCGAGTAAGTCTACGGTTCAAGATATTCCTGTTCTACCAAAGAATTTCAAACTAAAACTTTCTAGACAATCTTTCGACGCGGCTTGCGATCTCAACATGCACATCCTCGGAGAGCACCGTGTAGTTCGTACAAAGTGCCCTAAATGCCTCAAGTACTTCAAGTCCGCTACGGCGCTCATGGCTCACTGCGAGGCACGTGGCGCGAGGTGTGCTATCAACAAGGCTGACGACTACGCCTTGTTTCTCGATCGTATATCCGGTGGCTTCCTGAATGTCGAAGAGCTGATACGCCCGGAACACCTCAATACGAAGCCGCTGCTGCTGAGGAACGAGGATACGGGCCATATGGACTTGTACCACCCACCCGTTGCGACGTATCTCCAGTACTCAGTTACCAAGCCTGCCGACTGGAAGGAGCCCGTTCGTTCGGCTGCGCAGATTGGCGTAAACCTGCAGACATTTGGATCTGGGTGGAGGTGATGGCGATCAATTGAGGCGACATGGTAGGGATAGGAGTTCAAAAGCATATGAAAACATGGCGTAATACCGGAGAGTGACATGGAATTTCTTGTGGATTACTTTTCAAATGGTGGTATATATCGTTCTTCACTCGTTCCCAGATGGACCAGAGGGAATCTTCATGATGGATCAGATCATATCTTCATGATGGAACAGAAAACCTCTTCATGATGGGGTCGATCACGCCTTCATAGCAGATAGCTCGAATAAACATGCATGTTTCAAAAAATACAAATTACGCCTCTCTTGTGAAGAAAAAACAATGAAAATTCTAGTTAATAATGCTGATGCTTTGGTATCAAAATGCCACCTTCCCATTTCCTTTCCCTTTCCCTCGATCTGATTATGCTCCTCCCCAGCCAACCAATAAGGGAGCCGTGTCATCATACCTTTTTGCTCAAAGACCAGAAAATTACTCCTTTCATCTTTCATCATTCCCTCTCACACACAACCGCCCGATTCCTCACCGCGCGGC
This sequence comes from Pyrenophora seminiperda CCB06, assembly GCA_000465215.2. Lineage (NCBI taxonomy): Eukaryota > Fungi > Ascomycota > Dothideomycetes > Pleosporales > Pleosporaceae > Pyrenophora > Pyrenophora seminiperda. The sequence goes on along the minus strand of KE747824.1, from coordinate 1,386,735 downwards.
CGCCGCCATCTTGCCCATTTCCCACGCCAACTCCACAGGCTCCAACCCGCGCTTACTATTCGGCGACGTCGACGGTGTGCTAGTAGTGGTAAAATTCAGGCTACCCATATCGCACCAGTTGACTCCGTTGGTTTTGACGGGCTATTTTTTTCATTGTTAGCCATGATGAATAGGCGAGAGAGAGAAAAGAAAAAGAGAGGATAGGTGATAGGGGACTTACCAAGCAGCTCAAATGCTTACACCAGCCACACGTATGCCTCCACTCGTAAAAGTTCCTCAGCAACAGTATAAACCCTATAAACACTGCGACCAGCCCGCCGGCTCTAAGCACCCACCACGCCCACCACAGGGGCTTCCTGCCCTTGAAAAAGCCCATGGGTTGTTTCGCAAACGCCGCAATCTTTGCTTTGCCATCCCCTCTTGCCCCAGTCGCAGCCGCAGGCGCAGCCTCCTCGCCAGCGGCAAGCGGCATAGTATCCACGCTCTTGTACGGCGGCTCGTCCACGCCCGTCCTCTGCCGCAAACTCTGCGGCGAGTGAACAATACAAATACCCAGCACCAAGCCCATGAGAAAGCCTCCAATATGCGAAAAATTGTCCAACCCAGGCAGTAAACCAATCACAAATGCAATCGCCATATCCAGCAAGAGAAACAGCAAGTCCTTTACGGGACTCCGTCGCGTACTCCAATTATACAGCAAGTCCAGCATGGTGAGGGCGAGAATGCCAAAGAGGGAACCAGAACAGCCAACAGAGGTAAGACCATCGGGCGCGTAGTTGCCGCCGAGTACGAAGCCAAAGATTCCGGCGGAGAAGTAGACGAGCAGGAAGCGCAATGGCCCGATTTCCTTCTCCATGTCCCTGCCTAGCGTCCATTGGAGCAGCATGTTGAAGCCAATATGAATGATACCCGCGTGCAGGAAAATAGGCGTGATGAAACGCCACCACTGGTTGGGCTCGTGGCTGCGGTCCGTAAACTTTGTTACGCCTGATTGGTTGGGGACGCCGCCGCCCATGCCGCAGAGTTCGGTGAGTGTGCATTTGGGTGTGTTGGCGTCGATGGTTGTGGTGTTTGGGCAGGGCCAGTCGACGACAGGCGGGTCGGCTTCGATTACTTTTTTGATGTTGTGCATGCAAGGGGTGAAGCGCGCGCCCATGTTTATGAGCACGTAGGGCGAAGGGCCGATCATGATGTTGAAGGTAGGTTTGGTTTGGATGGGTGAGCCGGTTAGGATGCCTGTAAGTGGTGGTATTGTTGTTAGCGCAATGTCTCTCTGGCTTTTTGCCCGAGTATATATCCACATAGATGGATGTGTTGTTGGACGTACCATTCTTGGCCAACTCTCCAATAAAGACACCCACTTGTACAGCCGTAAGTATGTACACCACCCACGTCACTCGACCACTAAACCAGCCTTTCTTCTTTTTGCTCTTTCTCCGCGCCGGCTGTACGCCCATGCCGTAGTACTCGGGGTCGTTATTAAACCGCGCCGGCTGGTCTCGGTCATTGTTGTGTTGATTCTGCAGCGGTATTGCGTTTTGGTCGGCAAACGGATCTGGTTGTCGCGCATGCGGGTCGTTGAGATGTGCGGTAGAATTATATTGTGTGGGTGGTTGATAAGAGGTATTTGAATACGAGGTATCGATGGGATAGCCGCCCAGTGCCCCGCTGCTATGTGTTTGATGCTCGGCGTAGGCCCGGTCGTCGAACGGCGAACTGACGGGCGAGACGGAATGCTGTGTGTGGGCGCCTGGCGTGGGCGGTAGTGGCGCATCATTCTTGTGCTGCGGCTGGCCGGAGGGATTGAAATAGTCGTTGGCGGCCATGGTGGACAGGCGCTCGTAGACTCGTAGTTGTGGAGTTATGGGGCGCGTGGAATCGTAGAGGGAAGTTGGCGGGAAGGGAATGCGCACTACAGTAAGGGTGCGGTGCTCCTTGAATGCCGGGAGTGTCGGGTAGATGGACTGTCACTGCACCGTTACAGGCCGCGGGGATGGAGAGAAAGGGTAGCAGCTTCCGTTTAGCTGAGGCAACCAAGGTGGCCGCGAACAAGCCCAGGGGGTTCTCGTTTGACGTCTCAGAAGTATAAAAGCGGCCAGTTGGGGTATTCCAGATATCGTGTTTGTTATGCCAGGGCGACAGCACACATTACAGGAAACATTTGCAGAGTAAAACGAGTGTAGTAACTGCGAGGCTGAAACTGGGTTTGCGTATTCTATGCAAAGACCAGGCTCACCAAGCCAAGTACTGTGTAAGTAGGCACAGCCCCAGCTGTCGAACAAGACACGCTTGGCCTAGCCACTACGCGTCGATCTGTGGCGCGAGATTGCTAATAATACACGTCGGGCGTCTGTGTGGTACACACGTGACAAGCGTCTTCTCCGCAAGCCCCTGGAGCTCGTGGCAGTTGCCGCTCAGCCTCGTTGGGGCGGGGCTTAACGGGCTCGCGCTAACCCTGCTGGCTCCACTTGAGTACGCACTCTGGCTGAGCCATGCGTCATCGTCATCCATCGAGGACAAGCACACCAAGCAGAAAATGTCATACGAGAAAATCAGCAACAGATCGGCATCGCATTCAGCTACGAGTACGGAATATACGAGGAAAGGAAAAAAAGTATTGGTTGTTCCCATCTATAGCGGGGGCAGACTCTCTCTGCAGTTTGGACACATCAGTCGATACCTCATCCACCCCTCCAAGCACCCAGTGTGGAAAATATGTCGGCAAGGCGTAACCATGTATTGGCGTCTCTGCAGAATCATACTCGTACCGCCCATGCCCGTCACGCTGGCTTCATCCGCACCTGCAGGCACAACCGGCACCTCGATGTCATTGGCGCAGATGCTGCAGTCAAACACTTTCTTGCCTTTGCATCTGGACTCGCCTGATGCCTTGGTTGAATCGCCATCTGCGGCTGATGATGACGAGGCATCCATCGTCGAGGGCGACTCAGGGGACGTAGAGACATTGAGTGGCAGAGCAGCGCCCTCGCAGTCCTCGCGTAAGATGGGATGATAGTCGTAAGCCGGTGGTGCCCATCCCTCCCTAACGAAGAAGCGTGGGCCCAGCACCTCTTGGCTTGCCAGCACCACCACCTGAACCCAAACCCACCCCACCAAGACGCCCATTGCTCTCCAGTCTGTTCTTGCAAACAGGACGTTGTCTTCTTTCATATAAAAGTATGCTATGGGCGTGATGCGTGCCACGCTTGTTCCGACAACATAGTCCCAGCGTAATGCGCGCCGACAATTCCGCATCATGTTGCGGTACATCTGCGGTATCCAGAAAGACAAGTAGATGAATGATACTACGTCAAAGTAAATCGCACGGTAGGTTGTGCGGGCTGTGGCGAATTGAATGGTGATGAAGAAGAGTACTATCAACATTAGGCAGAACCGACTATAGAGTGAACCAAGTTCGGCCCGCGGGTTGGCGTTGGTGTTAGTAGTGGCAGCTGGGGTTGCGTTATTGTTAGTCGTCGGCGTGACGTCTTCATCAGGATCATCTTGGTCTGGAGCAATGATGATTGGGGTTGGTGGACGTGGCCGAGCTGCGGTTGCTGGCAGTGGTAACCCTTCGTCGGCAGAAGGTGCTCGCGTGGCAGTACGAGATGCTGGAGAAGGACTTGGTGTTGCTGTTCTTGAGGCTTCTTGTCTCTCCTGACGAGCCCTTTCTGCAGCTTGGACGGACCAAATATCCATCAAAAAGCGGAGATGAGTGAGCACAGAGAAGAGGGCTATGAAGGCGATGCTGTACAGTGCCAGTTGAGCAGTGCCAAGGAACAGATACATAAAGATGAGCATCAGGAATGTGAATCCATCACCCAGAGCCATCATGGCTATGGTGTAGAAGCTGACCCTACTACGCATCGATGGCGTTGCCGTCTCCTTCATCTGTTTGATGGTGAAGGAAAGTTGAAAAGCGAGGCTAATGGCAAACGCAAGGATGCTGTGTCTTGCCCGCACGTTGAAGTCTTCTGTCTTCGCTCCAAGCAAGTGCTGGGCTTCTGAGGGTGGGAAGTCTGGAGGGCCCTTGGACTCGATGACGAAACCACAGTCCGGTGAGAAACCCACCATAGACATGGCGTGCAGGACATGCTGAGAAATAGGGGCTCCAGTAGGGAATCGTAACTCATTTTCGAACCAGTCCATGTCGACGTTGTACTGACTCGGCAATTCTTGCAGATATAGCACGAATTCGCAATGATGACCCTGGAACACGCCCTCGTTGGTCCCTTCAGCCGCAGATGACCATGGGTTCCATAGGGGGAACGTTCGCTTTTCTTGTCGCTCGATAGCCTCGTGTATGGTCCAGTTCAGGAAGTCTTGTGACGTCGAATACATGTATGGAGTGATCTGCATGTGGGGTAAAGCGAAGATGCCCGCGAACCGATCACTCGTAGTAGTCAGGACAATAGTCCCGCTCTTCATGAAGTGAACGCCGTGTGCCACAAACTCCCACCAGTTGCCTCCAAAGCTATCTTTATCACCAATGACCACCTTCGCGCTGATCTCGGATATAGTCTTGTTCGCATTTCTCCGCATCTTGTCCTCCAACTCTGTAAAGTGCATCCGCAACGGCCCACCTGCACCCGTCAAATTTCTGTCGTACTCGATGGCGTTTCCAAATGGATTGTCTGGCGTTACCGAGGCATTGCCCATGTCGCTAGCATGTCGTATGCGACTGAGCGGCGAGCGCGTCCATTCGCCTTGCACATAACCAGAAAGGTTCTTGTATACCGGCATCACGGGCTCGCCGTCCTCGAGCGGCCCTTCCAACATGCGCTTCCATCTTTCACCCAGTATCCGCTCTGATTGCACTTTCGCCTTCTCTCTCACAGGGTCTAACAACTCCCAAGCAAACCCATCGTCGTCGCGCAGCCCCGTGACATTCAACCACTTGTCTTTTTCCGGCTTGAAATCACCGTATCGCGTTGTGTTGAGCACACCGAGCTCGTAGTATTCGCGGTCCATGACCTCCCGAAATCGCGTACGAACATTGTACGTCGACTGTTGCGGTTCCGGCGAGTTGATGAGAAGTAGGAGGATTATAAAGAAGAGGAAGGACCGAGGGTCTCTTCTTACTTCCATCGGCGAGGTTTCTTAGGAGTGTAAGACGCCATGGAGCGGCGCGTGGGAACGGATGTCGGCGTATAAGTAAGTGGCTCTCCCGAGACCAACATGACGTGCGCTAGCTCCGAGCCGGACCGTCCAAGGTCCCGACACCAGGGGTTCACGCCTGGGCAATGGCACAGCTCAAAGTCACATCTACCTGCAACCAGTTTACGTTTGCAAAGGTGAAAAAGATGAGTCAATACGGGGGTTTTATCAAGGGGAAAGAGGGGTATTGTTGAATTATATCCACAGGAAAGCGTCCAATGTTCCTTCGTCATCACCTAGCCTAAACACCTGCAAACGCCTCCATGCTTCTGAGCCTGCTACTTCCTACGCGTAACGATAATTCTTCTAAAAGGGCATGAGAGAATAAGTGAAAAGCCTACTGCATACCACCAATAACCGGTGGTGCCGCCTCCAGGTCAACACGTTGGACAGTTTGGCGCAAGTCGTTGCTGCTGCGGACGAGGTTGCCAAAGTACTTGCGGGCTACTTCGGTTTCCTCCTTGGCCTTGCTCGTCTCCTCCTTCTTGAGTTGGAGCTTCTCGACATTTCTTTGCAGACCGATACGAACGTCATTCGCGGGACCTTTGAGTGCACGGCGAACCTCGGAGCTGATGCGAAGGGCATTAGAGTGCGTGTAGTCAATAGCTGCTAGTTGTTGAGACAGCTTGGCGCTCAGTCGGTGAGGGAGTGACTTGGGCACTGATGCCAGGACGTAAGATATGCCAAGGGCAACTAGTTATAGACGTTAGCATAGGTCCAAAATTTACTTATGCAACAGCACTTACCACCAGCAATGAGACCAGGGATAATCAGTCTCCGAATGTTGCTTGTACCCATGACCTTGGCAGCACCAAGGGCACCATCCACCCATCCGACACCACCAACTAATCTACCACCCACAACACCAGCAACAGTCATGGCCATACCAGCGCCTGCAGCCTTTTCTTGTCGTTCCCAGAGGCTCGCAATGTCGAAAAAGTCCCACAGATCAATGTCAATGTCCACCTGTCTAGCCAAAGCATGCACTGACTTCCTGAACATCCTCTCAGGGCGGAACATGACATCAGCATACAAGTTGTTGCCGAGGTGAAGGACACCCAAGTTCTTGATGCCATTGTAGCCTTGTACGGCCTGAGCTCGTGCATGCTCTTCGCATAGGCGAACGCTCTCAGTAACCTCGTGGAGCATTGAGTCTCTGATATCTTCGGCGTATTGGTAGGCTGAGAAAAGTCCAGGGTATTCAATACCTAGGTCTTGTTCTGCCACCTTCGCAATGCAGTTATTAAGCGTGTCCCGGGTATGGCCGTAGACTTCCGAGGTCGTGTCTTCTACCATGCGATCCACCGCTTCTCCAGCTTCTACTCGCGACTTCTTTGATTCTTCAAATTCAGGCTCGAGTGCCTCGATCTCCTTCTTCACACGGTCCAGCTCACTCTGAGACACATCTCGGTTTACTGTAGCGAGGTTGTTCATGTCTCCTAGTACGTTGAGAAGGTATGTCTTCGCTGGCGCGAGTTTCGAGCGTGCCCTCTTCTCCAAAACGAAACGTCGCAGTGAGGCTTCGAGGTCGGCAAAGTCCTGTTGCTTCTCCGCCTCTTTGCCCTTGCCTTTGTCATTGGGATCGTCATCACCATCGCCATCTGGAGGTCCACCTGCACCCATCGGGATCGCGTTACTGGAGACAAAGTGTACGAGCTCGCTGGACTCCTTGAAGGTTGCCGGGCTGAGTCCATGGACCTGCTTCAGTATCATCTCCTTACAACGCTTCTGGTCACGGATGGTGTCAAAACCGTTGACGACCATGAACATGTACGCCTTTTCTCGGGCTGCAGTGAAGATGAAGTTCTTTGCAGATTCAGTGAAGTGATTTGCGGCGGAGACGACGAAGACAACTACATCGATTTCTTCTTGGCGAGCGAAGACGGCAGTTGTCATAATGGAGTCGGCGTTCAGTCCTGGGGCATCGATGAGGGCGATATCGACGACACCGTTGTTCAAGAGAGACTCATCTACATCACGAATGTCCTTGATGTAGATTTTGCATTGGGAGAAGTGGTCGCTATCGATGACAATCTTCTCCAAGTCCTTCAGATCGAAGACAACATACGTGCTTTCGTCATTCCGGTTGTAAGTAGCACCGATAGGAATTGCATGAACCTCTTCAACCATACCGTTCTCCCGGAAGTCAAGAACCTCACAGAAGATACTTGTGCATGGCTGTTGGTCCTCGGGCAAGACCTTGCGTCTGAGTAGGGCGTTGCAGAAGGTAGACTTTCCAGCGTTCAAGTCTCCGGTAACCAGGACTTTGCTTGAAGTGTCTTCTATGCGTTCCTTGAGGGAAAAGAGATGGCGTATGCTTTGCTGGATTTGGCCGTCCAGAAGAGAGGCCACCGAGTTCTTCTCCAGCGAATGCACCAAATCCGACTGTGTCCGGCCACCCATGCGCAACTCCAGCTTCAGGACGGAAAAGTCGTGAGCCAGCTGTGGCGTGACCAGTCGAGGCTCGTCCTTGCGTTTGTTCTCGGCCGCTGAACTCGATTCGGCGATGGGGTCGTCTCCGATGGTCGTGCCCGCTCGTCGTGGGCCCCGCGGTCGTTCGGGAGAGCGCATGTCCTGGTCGAAGTCGGCCAGGGAAGACTGCGTGTGGTGCAGGCCGGGCCGTGAGTCGTCCCGAAGGTGTGCCTTTTGCTTTTCCGTCGCCTGGACGGAGGGGTAATGTGCCGGCCACTTGAGATTCATCTCTTGGAAACTCTTCAACGTCTCGATGGTCCCGTGGATTGCGCGGCCAAGCGCATTCTTGTTCTGGTTATATCGCAGTTGGAGCACATGGCTGCGCTGTTTTTCATGCTCGGCATTGCCTGATCCGCCAGAGAGGATGGGCATGGGAGAGGGCGAGGGCCTGTCCTCGCCAATGTTGGAACGCCAGTTCATGCCAGAGCCTTCTCCGTCCTGGACGCTTCCGCCGTAGCCGGAGTCCTCGTCTAGCATAGATACGAGGCGGGCGGCGGCATCGCTGGTCGTGTTGCCGCCGCCAACGGTCATGTAGCCAGGGCCTACATTACGCCGCGGGACAAAGTCGTCGGACGCTCCACGGCGGCTCCTGGACGGCTCTCCAGGCGTAGAGGGTCGGCTGTTGCGTCGGTCGGGATTCATCGGGGTAACTGGGTGTTGTGCGCTATAAGGAGGGGCGCATGTCGTGTTGTGAAGGCGAGAATGCTATCGTGAGGGAGGGGAGGCGGTCTGGTGAAGAATATGCGGAGAGAACGTCAGAGTTGGTGGTGCACACGCCACCACACGGCAGGGATTGGCTGGCGTGCCAACGAAGTTATGAGTCCACTACAGCGGCTATGGCAATGGCCGTAATGCAATACGCGCCTATTACACGTGCGAGCTTTCCGAATCAGTGATTTATTTCACTCGGGCTTGGTAATGGCCGCCCTGCCACGCCTGCTTAGCTCGTAGTGCAGTTGCTTAGGCATGCAAATGCCATAGCCCGATCGAGGCTCGGCATCGCGATACCAGCAAGTCTGGCCAGGGCCAGGCGGGCAGGCAGAACACCAAATATCTTACATTTACCAATCAGGCCGCACTTGACTACATTGATTGAAACACGGGAGATTTGCTGTATACCTTTTTGTACGAGCTGCCGCGCATTCGAGCGCTCTGCCCTCTGTCCTTGGCTATCTCTTGCTGGACCGACGTGCTGCGTCCCACCTCCCAGACAACCTCGTCCCACGACGCTTCTGCACACAAGTCGCCGCCATGAACGTAAGTTGTGGATCCTGGCTTTGGCTGCCTCACCAGCTGACGGGAATCGCAGATCGTAGAATGGGCCTTCGGAAAGCGCATGACGCCAGCGGAACGGTTGCGGAAACACCAACGCGCACTCGAGAAGACGCAGCGGGAGCTGGATCGCGAGCGCGTTAAGCTTGAGAATCAAGAGAAGAAGCTGGTATCAGACATAAAGAAGAGCGCAAAGAATGGCCAGATGGGACCGCTGCGGATACAGGCCAAGGACTTGGTTCGGACGAGACGGTATGCCAGGCTGCTGCGCGTTGCGCTGTCGTCACCATGGGGCTAACGCTCGCTCAAGATACATCCAGAAGTTCTATCAGATGCGCACGCAATTGCAGGCTATCTCTTTGAGGATTCAGGTACATCTATCTATATGGACGTATCTGGGAAGGATGCGGCTGACACTAGCCAGACGGTTCGCAGTAACGAGCAGATGATGCAGTCAATGAAGGGCGCAACAAGTAAGTAAAGTTGCCAGTCTCCCTGACACATCTAATCTCGGCCAGCACTGCTCGGGAGCATGAACAGGCAGATGAATCTCCCCGCGTTACAGCGCATTGCCCTAGAATTCGAGAAAGAGAACGACATCATGGACCAACGGCAGGAGATGATGGACGATGCTATCGATGACGCCACTGGTATGGAAGACGAGGAGGAGAGCGAGGATGTCGTCAACCAAGTCCTAGATGAGATAGGCATCGATCTTGGCCAAGCTGTAGGTGCAGTGATATCACCAAGTGCGCAATCGCTAATTTTACACAGTTGGGAGAAACGCCGAGTGGGCTTCAAAAGAACGCAGTGCCCGAGGCCAGGGTCGCGCAAGCCATTGGAGGTGGAGGTGCCGATCCCGACGACGACGACCTTCAGGCTCGACTAGACAGCTTGAGGAGGTGAGAATGAAGTGCTCGGCACATGAGACGCTATGGTCGCGTGGCGCTCAGGGTTACATCTGATGACATGGGGTGTGAAGACTGAATCCATGTGAACATGCTCCCTATTTACGGGCTTTCAAAGCAGGCGTCCTACACGTAATCTCTAACTTGTTGGTCTTTGGTCCAGGATGAAAGTTCAATTTCATAGCAAAAACGTTGGCCGCGTCTTGTGCATAACTCCGTTAAAGGTGAAGTCGCCTAGTGACTACTCCGTATCCAAGATCCAAGCCGGCCCCACGCCACGCGCGCCGGCGTGCATGCATCTGAGCCTAGATCTGGCTGATCGTAGCCCAATCTGCTGGAATTGACGAGGCCTTTGGGCAAGCTTGAATTCCCGTATTCGAGTATAACAGCGTCACAAGGCCCCTTTTCAGCCAGCTTCCTTCACCACAGCTAGCGGGGTAGAGGGGTTCGTCCGGCTTCTTTGACTGCGTCCCGACAACGATCCCCGCACGTCAGCCAGCGTTGCTGCATTGCTTGCATTGCTGCGCCATTGACACGGGCTACACCTGCGCAACTCACCGTCTACCACAGTCACACTATCCCTAGCCTCGCCCAATCTGCATCCTGGACGCGTTGTGATCTTCTCCTTAACGCCTCCCACTTGCGCTAATTGATATTTGCTGCTACTGCTGCTGCTGCTGCCCACCCACCCCGCCGTAGAAGCTTCGACGTCATCACGCCCTGACCACAACGTCTCCTGCAACGCTCCCCTTGCGTCTGTCTACACCGTACCGGTACATCCTACACAGTACACCACGTCTCTAATAATATTGTTTTTCGAGCCTCGCTTATCCCAGCTAACTACTCGCCTCCAACGCCTCCAACGCCTCCAACGCCGCCCCCACCAGCATCTCCTAGGCCGCTACCCGGTAAACAAGCGCTGTTGCGACACACTCAAGCTGGCAGGCAACAGGCGCCGGAGCGCCCAAGGAGGCTTGCTCTCCAAGATGTTTGGGAACGCAAAGGACGATGAAGGTTCCACCGTCGAGGCGCCTGGCCACAATGACGCGCCCAAGCCCGCGACTGCCGCCTCGGACAACGCATCTGCAGGAGCAACCAGCGCCGCCAGCAACGGCTCGTCCGCAGACCGCAAGCCCAACGACGCCCCCCAGCCTGCCGAGCGGAAACGACGCAGTAGTGGAGTGTCGCGTGCCCGGGATATGTTTTCCAGTGCAAAACAGTCGCTACATTTCGGCGGCTCCTCTCCCACCTCCCACTCCAACAACACCATGTCCGAGAAGCCCGTCGCCCAAACCCCCATGCAGAAGCTGGGCAAGAGCGATGCTGCCCTCAGCGTTCCCCAGGGCTCCCTCAACAACTCCGCCGGCGAGTCCGCGCCCGGTCCGCGCTCGACTTTCCGCGTTGGTGTCACAGAAGACAAGAACAAGAAATGCAGGCGGACCATGGAGGATACACACGCATACCTGTACAACTTCCTGAGTACCCCGGCACCCTCGTATGGCGCTGACAAGGTGCGCGCCGTCTCGGACGCGAGCTCCACTCAGTCGGATCCCTCGTCGCAAGCCGTAGTCGAGACAGACAATGGATACTTTGCCATCTTCGACGGACACGCTGGCACGTTTGCCGCCGACTGGTGCGGAAAGAAACTCCACTTGATCCTGGAAGAAACGATCCGAAAGAACCCCAACACCCCGATACCCGAACTTCTCGATCAGACTTTCACTGTAGTCGATCAGCAGCTGGAAAAGCTTCCTTTGAAGAATAGTGGTTGCACCGCGGTAATCGCAGTCCTGAGGTGGGAAGATAGGGTTCCGAATGCACAATCGTCTACTGGCTCGGTTCTCTTGGCCCCCGCGGCAGTATCGGCTATCAAGCATGCTGGTGAAGGCGAGGCCAAGGACAGCGCCGATGCCGCTACTTCGGAGCCTGTCGCTGAACAACAAGTCGAGGCGAGATTGCGAAACGAGGCCAGCCGGCAGCGCGTCTTGTACACAGCCAACGTGGGCGACGCCCGCATTGTCCTCTGTAGGAATGGTCGCGCCCTTCGTCTCTCATACGACCACAAGGGAAGTGACGAGAACGAGGGACGACGTGTCGCTAGTGCTGGTGGCTTGATTCTCAACAACCGCGTTAATGGCGTACTTGCTGTCACACGAGCGCTGGGTGATGCGTATATGAAGGACTTGGTAACCGGACACCCGTACACTACGGAGACTGTCATTCAAGCCGACCAAGATGAGTTTCTCATTCTTGCTTGCGATGGTGTAAGTTATTGTAACATTTGGGAAGTAGAAAGTTGCTGACTCGTGTAGCTCTGGGATGTTTGCTCCGACCAGGAAGCTGTAGATCTCGTCCGTCAAGTCCACGATCCCCAGGAAGCTTCGAAAAAGCTCGTCGACTACGCACTTGCACGCTTCTCCACCGACAATTTATCCTGCATGGTGGTTCGCTTCGACAACAAGGCACTCCGACAGCGGAAGAATGACGCTATGATGGGCGTGGACGGCGACCAAGCCACTATGAAAGGCGGCATCACCGAGGCAGACGCAATTGTGGCACAGGCAAGGAAGGCAATCGGAGAGCCAGAGACGTCAGTTGAGAATGCGGCAAAGGAGATCATCATGGAGGAGGCTGAAGCGGAGCCCGGTCCCGAACTGAACATGGCTGCTGCGAAAGCGGCCAGGAAACACGAGTGATAAGGCAGATGGGCCTAGGTCTGAAGCATAGGCCTTGAATTGTAACAGAGCGGCTTGGGCAGAATAGGGAGAAATAAGGAGGGCGTATAGTGTTTATGCACAGTCTGGCGGCGAAGTATGGGTTCTAGCGTACCCGGGCTCTCCTTAGGTACCTTTTTTCCGTACACAGTTTCTTTGGTTCGCCATATCTCAGAGCTGAGCATGTGTATTCTATATCTAAGCACCGTAGAGATGCAACTGTAAGATTGTCGATGTGTGCCAAATCACTTGAATTGCTTTGCTAGCCCCGCATGTTTGCGCATGTTTGCGCATTGACATAAACAGCGCTAATGACGATCGTGGGGTCTACCTCCACCACCCTTCGCCAGCAGTTGGGATACCTCGCGTTCCATTAGCCCAGGCCCCGCTGTATTTACAACCGAAGCCGAGATAACTGGAGTCACAAGCTCCATGCGGCTCCGAGGAGCATCGCAATAAATGACCATGTCAGGCGCCGACGCAACAGATTCAGCGACCAACCCTCTCAGTAGTGACGCGCGCCCGGCCTTTGTAACACCCAAGGATCTACTTCGAGCTCCAATACCGCCGAGCGAGCAACCGCGCCAGCTGTCAGCTATCGACCGCGAACAGCTCGACGGCCTGGTAGGCAAAGACCCGTGGTTTGAGTAGGCAGGGCCATGCGCTGACATGGGACTAGAGAACCATCAGAGCCTTCCTCAAGGCCAGGACCAGCTATGATGTCCTACCTATAAGCTACCGCTTGATTGTTTTCGACACGGCGCTGTTGGTGAAGAAGAGCCTAAACATCCTTAATCAGAACGGTGAGCCTACCCTCCCTCGCCATGTACAGGTACCAGAACTGACTGCAACTCAAAGGCATAGTCTCGGCGCCGCTATGGGACTCCAAGTCGTCCACTTTCGCAGGATTGCTCACAACATCCGACTACATCAACGTCATACAGTACTACTGGCAGAATCCAGACGCTCTGACCAAGGTTGACCAGTTTCGCCTGAACAGTCTACGAGACATCGAGAGGTCGCTCGGAGTCAAGCCCATAGAAACGATATCCATACATCCTGACCGTCCCGTATACGAAGCATGCCGCAAAATGCTCGAATCGCGCGCCCGGCGTATACCCATAGTCGATAGCGACGATGAAACACATCGGACCATGGTTGTTAGTGTCATCACACAATACCGTATATTGAAGTTCATCGCGGTAAACGTAAAGGAGACGCAGAAGCTGCGGAAGCCGCTTAAGGAGCTCAATGTCGGTACATATGAGGATCTTGCGACTGCTTCGATGGATACACCGGTCATGGATGTCATTCATATGCTCGTCAAAAAGAGTATTTCGAGCGTGCCAATTCTAGACAAAACAGGTAGGCTGACCGCATATACATCTCAGCTTGGGAAGCAACACTCACAAGAACAGGCACTGTACTCAACGTTTTCGAGGCCGTCGATGTCATTGCGCTTATCAAGGGCGGTGTATACGATGACCTAAACATGACCGTCGGCGATGCCCTACTGAAGCGCTCGGATGTATGTTTCCCACTGCGCATGTACACAACTGCATTTTTCTGACAGTTTGGCAGGATTTCCCGGGTATCTTTACATGCTCGCTGAACGACAACATGTCAACCATATACGACACCATACGCAGGTCACGGGTACATCGCTTCGTCGTGATTGACGACAACAGCAAGCTGAAGGGTGTAGTCACTCTGAGCGACGTTCTCGAGCATACGCTGCTGGAAGGCATGGAAGATGAGTAGGATGAATCTATCCATGACCTCTTGTCCGCTTGGCAGTCGAGGTGGTTGGTACTCCACGAGCAGAGGATGAGGCGGTGTGATGATTAAAGCAGGCTGCCGATAAAGCGAATGCTACATGCTATGCATCACTAACAGAGACGCTGGAGCTGAGGGTATCAGGAACATATTTGGGAGAGCAAGGGTAGCTTGAGGAGGGGATGGTATGCACTGGAGGTTGGCAAATGATTGTTGGAGTGGCATAACAGACAGCAGACTTGTTTGTTTTTTGACTTGGTATCCTGGAAGTAAACTTTGGACTATCATTGTCTTATATTTTTACGCATGCCAGAAGTAATCTCACTGTGATTTTTATGTTAAGATGTGATATTGATGATATCTAGGGTCCATATACTCCCGATTTAGCAACATTACGCTGACAGTGATGGCTTACCCCCAAATACCTGTCAGCGAAATAGCCAAACTTGGACCAAACACTCTCCATCTTCACTCTACTATACACAACCCACACAGACATTCTGCAAATTCCTCCCTCTTCACATTTGCATTCCTCTGTGGCTGTGAAGAGAATGTTAGCATTGCAGTACTGTGTCAGTACTGTGTAGGTCAATGGGAGTTTTAGTACTCAAAACCAATCTGAATCCGAAAACTCGAAATTTTTTGATTCGAAAAGCCCTATCACGACCTCCATCACTTGCCCACGGAAGACGTATGTATGTATGTAAAGTTGAGATTTGTTCTTGATTTGAAGATCCTATCTAGCGTGAAACACTTTTGTTATATGTGTCTACATTGCCTTATTCTCCTGAAAATCTTACCCTGCCTTGATCACTCGCCGACCAAAGTATTCGAAGATGTTATCCCAAAGGCCATTGCTCCTCGACATTTTTCCTTCCAAGTCCTTCAAGATATGAACACTTGGGTACCCAGGTACTTGCACGTTCAATTCCTTCACCATTTTTCTTCCTCCCATCCTTAATCCTCCTTCTAGCCATCTACCAAATTCCGCATCCTCCTACGAAGCCTGAGCCATTCAAGTCGTAGGTCTTAGCGACCATCTCTGGAACGTCACACTTGCTACACCGGTTGTTCTTGCGAAAACGATGCTTGCACTTGGTCACAGTGTCGTTGGAAAGCTGCTTGGAAACAAAGAGGGACTTGGCAGCCTTCTTCAGCTTGCAGAAGATACCATGGGTCTTGGGTGCTGCGATGCTATGGTAGAGTTCCTTAGGAACCTCACGCTCCTCGGGCTCCTCGGGCTCCTCGAGCTCAGTGACAGTATAGATGATGTTTGAGGCTTCACCAAGGGGAGCTGACATGATGAATGAATTCGTTGGTGAGTTCGACGTCGGAGGGGTTAGGAGGCCCTGGGACTGTATGGAAGTAGTGTTCTCGTCCCCGTTGAGGTTCAGGGTGGATACATCACTATCATTCTGACGGTGACGACGGGCTAGGCCTCCTAGATGAGCTCGGCGTCGCAGCAATGGAGTGGTGCTCTCGTCCCCGTTGAGGTTCAGAGTAGAGACGTCACTATTGTTATGCTGGTGACGGTGGGCTAGGCCTCCTAGGCGAGTTGGCAGCAATGGAGTGGTGTTATTGTCCCCGTCGAGGTTCAGAGTAGAGACGTCACTATTGTTATGATGGTGACTGTGGGCTAGGCCTCCTTGGTGAGCTCGGCGTTGCAGCAACAGAGTGTTTTCCTCATCCTCATCACTGGTATCGTATACAAGGTCTAGACGGAGTGCGTCATGGTTTCCAATTGTATTGTTGTTGTCGCCTCGGGTAATTATACCGGGAAGCAGACGTGAGGGACTGCCCGTAAGACCTGGACGAAGTGCGCCACGGTTCCCAATCGGGTTGTTGTTGGCATCCCGGGTAGTTATACGGGGTAGCAGACGTAGGGGACTGCCTGCGTCGACGAAAGGGTCGCTGTCGCTACTATAACGTCGGACGTCTTTCTTGGCCACCGCAGCAAAGGGCCTACTCTCACGGCGCTGGTGGAGTGGCAGGCGCTGCAAAACCCTCTCACGCATACGAGGGAATGGGTGACAGACGTTCACAGGTTGGTAGACAATCCCGTTGACTCTAGGAACAGCTCGGCTGGGCATACTCGGAGCGAGGAGCGTTCTAGTCATCCTAGAAGGATGGAAAAATATAGGAACAGGGGGTGATGGTACTGCCTGAATGTTGGGGGGAGCTTGACCTAGGGGAGCTTGACCGAGGGGAGCTTGACCGAGGGGAGGTTGAAGGAGGCTCGGCGGTTGTTCCAAAACGTTTGCAGTGATACCCAGGACGATAGAGGGACGTGTGGAAGGTTCCATAGTTTCTAGTAGAAGATGTTGATTGATATATGTTGTCGAGGACTTGATCTTGCTTTCTGGTTGAACGAGTAGAGAGGAGAGGGGTGGAAGCCAAGTGCACGAGTGTGGTCTATTTATCATAGCTGGTCAGTAGAGATGAGAGTGACCGTCGCGTAGCGTAAGAGCAAACACACGCAATAGGCATTAGTATGAGACCGTGCATCTCGCATAGTCGATTCACCACAGGTCATGTGGTCGAGTTAATGCTTGACGTGGGGCTGTGTTGCTGTTGCTCTCACTTCCAAGATCGAGTGTACCAATGGAAGCAAGCACAGTGAGAAGGTACCCACTCAGTACTACCACATCCACTAGATATACTTGATATCAGTGCTTTAATACTATCGCATTTCCTATTGCTACTTTTTTTCGTCGCTGTTTACATTTCTAAGTCATTCGGTCGCGTTGCTGCGGAGGTATAGTGTGGGGTTTCATTACCACAACACTACAAACAAATGGAAACATCATGCGACTCGTACTGACTCGATTGTCGCATCCCAATCTACCGCCATCTTTATTTTAATAACAAGAGATACATCTTATTGTAGCTGCACATCAAGTACTTTTGATGCGGTAAGTCTTCCTGCATCATACTAATATTCTACAGTCAGCGACTCGAGATATGGCTACAATTACTCAGACTGCATAGCTACCATGAACTACCAACTAAGCCGATAAGTATTTGCCAAGTGCCTTCTTATCCCCCAAAGATTGATTAAGAATCTAATTGTCTAGGTTTTTCAGTCAACCTCAGCTATCAAACCGCCGTCGAACAGCCTAGTCAAAGATACTCTCCCACGTATGCTCCGCCACACAATGTGCACCCGTCGGATATCTCCATGAGAGTATAAGGAGTCCTGCGGGTGACTACGAGGTCGCTCTCCCATAGCGTACTAAGCTCTTTCGTTACTACAATCACTTCTTCACATTCGACAGTGTCGATTGCCTAACCCTCGATATCAATTAGTGAAGCGTAAAAGTCAAACTGCTCCCGTCCTGGGCATTTCATCAGACTCCCCCATTCTGGTTATCCATACACTTTCGATGCGAGCCAGCTACCAGCCCTGTGTTGCTTTTGTCAAGACATGATCATTGAGCGACGTCTCTCCGATGCGCGTGGAAATAACAGATGGAGGATGCCAAGTGCAATTAGCTTAGATGCATGCGGAGTTAGTAGGCTACAATCTCGGTTAGGAAAGGTTCAGATGTCGCCGCCCGATTTACGCTATGGAGTTTGGGAATAGCGAGATACACAACAGCGGTATAGATTGTACCGGTATGTGAGTCCGCTGCAAGCCCTGGCCGGCTGCATATCCAACAGAAGAACATAGTATCTTGCATCAATGTAGCTTTACAAACGCCGTAGGAATCGTCGCTTAATTAAATACCGTTTTCAGTGTCGTACGTTCTACTGCAGAAGCCCCTCTTATACATGTACCTTCCCACCCTGGCCCGTCTCTATAGTTTCCTAATTTCGTTTCCCCAAGGGCAAAGATACACGTCGGAAAGCGCTAATAAGCTAGTTGCGCTCAAACCAAGCTACCAAAAAGCAACATCACATCAGAATGTGTATGGACACCAAGCGGCCACGAGGGTATACAGTATCTTGGAACAGACGTATGAAGCCTCAAGCGATGCAGCCACAACGCACAAAAACATCGGACAAGTGGCTCTATTGATCCCATATCCGTGCATCCTGCATGCATGAGTCTATATATAGTGTCCAATGCAGCTATTGTGAATCCCTCGGAACAGTCCAGACTCGTAAGTTGGCCTTTCAAAATAAAACATGTGAAATGCAAGCAACATTTCCCGCGGTGTTGCTAAGATGTTGATTGCCATATGAAAAACTCCAAAGCTATGAAAACGTGTAGTGGTGAATTGGCTAAACAAGGGTGAGAATGGGCCTAGTCGGTCCGATAGCGGAGAAATATATATACAGTCGAAACGAAGTCAGTATATCCATCGCCTATAAGCGATAGTGGGACAGGATGATGTAGCTAGGACAAAACCTGGCTTATCCAGAAGTATCAAGGAAAAGTGGCTAGGGTGAGGAGTTTCCGGTGAGAATGGTGGAGCGGAGGAGCTTGCGAAGGTAGAAAGAGTTTGTTGTCCGGACCCACTTCAGTTGGAGATGCGAAGTGAAGTTGACTGCTAAACGGCCGACTTTAACCGGCGAAAGATGTAGGCGTAGAACGGCAGGGCTGTGTTCAGGTATAATCATGTGATTCCACACGCAACTCTTGTAGCGTAGTTATAATTCCATGCCGTCGAGATCTCGCATGACGCAAGCCATCTGTGCCCGTTTTGCAGCCTCAGCAAGCAGGGCAGCCTGGTTGAGGTAGTTTGTAGTCTCGGCCGCAGTTTGACCTGCTCCTGATCGGTTTGGTTGGTACTCAAAGCTGGGGTGTCGCTGTGCCTGGAGGCGGCGTTGGGGCTGGAGTTGCTGCGACTGCTGATTTAGGGAGCCAAAGTACTGTTGGTTCTGGGGGCTTGTTGACGGCGAGACGGGTGGAGCTGACGCTGTCGACGTACGTGAGGCGAGGCTGGAGGCGTTGCTGCTGTAGCTCGCGGTAGAAGTACTTGACGACTGCAGGGCCGTGAAGGCAGGTCGAATGGGTGCGCCATATGATTGCTGAGAGTAGTTGGACATGGTCGGTAATTGAAGGTGGTTTACGTTGTTGTCGTCGAAAAAGTAGTGGGGGGCCGTGAGAAGCGGGAGGGTTAAAGGGAAAGGTTGTAGGTAAGGGCGGGTAAGGCTCTCGGGTGGGTTCAGGGTTGGTTAAAGTAGATAGTGGTGGAGCCGTGGTAGCGGAAAAGGACGCTTCGATATTACCCAGTTATTGGCGATCTTCGGCGTATGGTCTAGATAACGAGCGGAATGAGGCTGAAATCGGCAGAGCGTAAACAGAAGAGGATAATGGCAGACGCAAGGAAAAGTCGAGTGCACCTGCGACCTTGGTAGGGCACCAATAGGTTGGACGGTAGTCGGACGGTTGGACCGCGGCTCGTTTTCCTAGCCTGTGAATTTCGTCACTATCAAATCTGCCGACGCATGCCATCACGCCAGCAACAAGCTTTCTTCTAGTTTGGACGGGATTACGGATTACTGCTTCTAGCCAGATTGTCATCCGCCCAAACACATCATGCCCGTAAGTCCCTCGTTGTACCTTCCCCAGACTCGCTAACTGACACATGGCCGCCAGCTCGTCCTAATCTCAGGTGCCCACCGCAGCCCCCGTCATGTCACATGACATGTTTCCCCCCGCCAAAATTCGCTAACCCGCTCAAGGCTTCCCTTCGGCGGGCAAAACAACGAGGGCTGCCCAACTGAAGAAGGACTTTGAATCCAGAATTGCCAGCGCTCCGCCCGATACGCGCGTCTCGCGACTTAAAGTGCATCTCGTCAATGACCAAACCCTTGGCGTGGCGCGCACCGTTTACCATACGGCCAAAGCCGAGAAGGACGCACGTGCGGAAGAATATTCTGCCGTGAAGAGATTCCTATCACGCGAAGACATTGTCATTGCCGACGGCTTAAACTACATCAAGGGCTTCCGGTACCAGTTGTACTGCGAGGCAAAGGCCCTGCAGACACCGAGCTGCGTTGTCAGTATACTGCGTCCGTATGAGCATGCTCCTTGCTGACAGTCCTAGAGCTCCACGTAGGTACACCGGCTGATCGGTGTCGCGAAAACAACAAGAAACTACTCGCCGACAAGGAACGCGATGGTGGATATGATGAAGAGGACTTTGAGAACCTGATCTTCCGATATGAAGAGCCCAATGGCATGGCAAGATGGGATAGTCCCCTATTCATCGTGGTAGAGGAAGATGAGACACCACCATGCGACCAGATATGGGAAGCCATGGTAGGTAGCGACGGCAAGATGAAGACTGTCAAGCCGAACCTAGCCACAGTCCTGGTACGTACCGACAATGTCCCCGCTCGCTCACACCGGCGTCTGACTCTTCTTAGAAACCTGCGACGGAGCAGAACTACCTCTACGAGCTCGATAAGACCACGTCCGATATCCTCGCACAAATCATCGTCTACCAGAAAGACCACGCTGGCGAGGGAGGGGGTGAGATAGCGGTTCCAGACGTCGAGAAGCCTATTGAACTGCCTGCAACGCCAATGACCCTGCCGCAACTTCAACGCATACGACGCCAATTCATTACCCTCAACCGCCAACACAGCTTCTCCAAAGCGAGAATAAAGGAAGTCTTTGTCGACTACCTAAACGCCGAGTTTCTTCGTTAGCGTCGCATACCTTGACTCTCAGTTTAGTGCTGAAACCCCGTATACCCCGCTCGCTCGTGCGGCATAGAATTTCATGGTGTGATCTTTTCTCAGCCCACCCCGCACTATGCCGCCCATCCCGAGAGTCTCTCCGTGTGTATGTACTCACGTACCAAAACCATGGCGTCTCAGCACAAACGTCTCACGCGACAGTGACATGGCTGCGAGAGAGGGAAGGATACGATGAGGGAGACGGGGGGGAATGTGTGATTGGAAGAGATTGGAGAACTAGTGTATACTGTACATACATAGACGCAATACATTCGTCCAGCCACAACAAAACATCGAGATGCATGACGCATGTACGTAAAGCTATCTACTTGACTCTCTCCCCAGACATTTTACCTAACCTCAATCTAAACCTATCCTGACCCAACCCGCATTGTTTCCTCCCCACGTGCGTATTATGTGGGTCTTACACCGTTATAGTAGGCTACCCACGCTAGACGCTAGACTACCATGTATGCGCGTACGTACTATAGCAGTTAAAGACTAGAGAGTGTGTGGCTCAGCCCAAGCGCTCGGGTTTTTATTGGACGTAATACATGTGGGGAATTTCCTTTCATCCGAGAGAAGGATCCGAATGCGGAGGGAAATTGTGTTGAAGGGAAGTCTTCTAGTAGATTGCAGGACTCGTTGTTTTTATTACATTTATATATGTGGTATGGGATCTTGATTACGTATATAGCACATAGGAACGAATTGGGTGAAGCAAGCTGTTTAAAGTACTGAATAAAACTCTTCACATTTATATCGTAAACAATAGACAAGCAGTGCAAGACTAACCCATCAAAAAATAGATATCAATAACACCTTTCTTCCGTTTCATACTCCAATAGCGAGTGTTTTTTCGCTCCTGCAAAAAAAAAGCGTGGTATCTCAAAGCAAACTGGGTACCCAAAAGAAAACCAGTATCAAGAACAACTGATAAACACGCCCTTCCCCCACCAGATTCATATATATACAACGGCAGTCCACGATATCGTCATATAAATTCATAATCCCCCATATCAATTACAACCCACAGTACGCCCCATCCAAGCCCGCCAGATTAGCCGTAGTATCATAGTCGCCCGGAATCATAATACCAGGGTACAATCGATCACTCCCAGGCGTCGAACCATATTCGCATGCAGCAGTACCAAACTCCTCGCCGCTCGTGAGACTCTCATCGCTAAAGCTGAGCACGCTTTGTGGGGGCGGGGCTTCAGAGCTGTAGCTGCTCCAGTTCCAGACGTTGGGGGACCATGTGGCGGCTGAGTCAGCGCTTGCTGCAGAGAGGGGAGCGATATCTACGAGTGCATCGGCGCACGGACCGCCGTAGATGGTGTCATAAATGTTTGTCTGGCCGTTGTCGAGAGAGGAGAGCATGCGCTCCCAGTCAGAGGTTGAAAGTTCGGTTTTGATGCCAGCGCCGTTATCGAGAGCATAGCTTGCTAGTGGGTCGGTGGAGAAGGATAGGTAGTCGACGTTGCGTTGGTGCTGCCGCCCCTGTTGCTGTCGCTGTTGCTGTTGTTGTTGCTGCTGGCTGGGTGACTGACCAGATCGGCGCTTGTTAGGCATTGAAAAGGATGCGCGGTGTGAAAGAGGGCTCAGGGTTGGTTCCGAACGGGCTACAGGTGGCTCTGAGTGAATGGATGATAAGCTCGTAGATGACGGATTCGCATGTACGGCCACGTTGGGCGAGAGAGCAGGAAGGGTTGCACGCCGAGGCTCGTGGGATTCCTGTCGCGAGGCCTTCATCCCACTTGGTGAGAATCGCGCCGCAAGAGCCTTGAGCGACTTGTGGGTAGCACGGAATGTGTCCAAAGGTGCTCCCATATGGCCCTCTGAGTTGTGTCGCGATAGAGGCGGTGCTGGCATCGGCTCCATAGGAGGAACAGCCACAATGTCACAACCCACGCGGCGGAACTCGACATAGCCAGCAGCGTTTCCCTGCTCGAGCATATCCATGACAGAGCAAACAAGGCGATTGCTGTCCTTGATGAGTTTACCTTCACGGGCAAGGTTGACCATCTGGAACAGGAGGCCAAAGCCTGCTTGTACAAGCACCTCATTTCGGTTGAGGCAGAACG
Organism: Pyrenophora seminiperda CCB06; assembly: GCA_000465215.2. Taxonomy (NCBI): domain Eukaryota; kingdom Fungi; phylum Ascomycota; class Dothideomycetes; order Pleosporales; family Pleosporaceae; genus Pyrenophora; species Pyrenophora seminiperda. The sequence continues at coordinate 1,363,719 of KE747824.1, read as the reverse complement.
AGAAGCTCAGCTTACGTTCATCCAGGAGCTCGACGATCTGAACAATGTGCTTGCAAGCATCACCAACGGCAACTACAGCCGAAGAGCCCCTGTCGCCAAGGTTAGCAGCAACTGCTGGCCGGTATACAAGCGCCCTAATGTGGTGGTAGGCAAGAGACTAGTGACATTAGCATACTGGGCAGACAGTGTAGCGCAGTGATTCACTTACCAGCACAGGGGCTCTACTACTGGTCACATTGGTGCTTGGCTTATCTTGTGTAAATGTCAGCTTGAGATGAGGCGCTAGGTTGGTTTGCCAATCCTCAAGCTCGTCAGCAAGCGTTGCGATAGTGCGGAAAGATATCTCGTGGGATGCCGATCCGGGGTAAAGTTCCGTAATGACCTTGGAGAGGATGCGCGACAGGCGGAAGAGTGCTAGCGCGCTCGAAAGCTTGGTGTACTCTCCGGGAAGGGTCGGCAGGAAGCCCTTCTCAGTGACGTATTCGTCATCGGCATCTACCGGATACTCGCAGTGCACATCCTCCTCTCGGAGCAGCCTCGGGAGGCCAAGGTGTGCAGCCGAAAGGCTATTCAAGATCAGCAACACAGCGGTGAGGTTTCAAGAGCGGGCAACTCACCAGTCAACCGTGTATAGTGACCAAAACACCTTCTTTCGAGTTTCACTAGTCAGTGCATCAAGCGCAAAGCGTTTCTGGGACTGATGTAAGCCAAGACGTTGTGACAGACCGACAGCCAAGCCCTTGTATTTGAGCAGCCGAGAGTAATCGGCTCTCAGCAGACAGAAAATCTGGGCAAGGATGAGGCACTGCAACGTTGCAATGTCATTCTCCATAAAGAAGCTCTCAATAGCACTCTGCCATTGGGCCTCGAAGGACTCTACATCTTGGCCATCGCGAGGCTTCAGACTGGTTAGTATTGACGGGAGGCACTGTTTGTGGGTGGTACGTACATCACTGGAAAGGGCGGCAATTCCGAAAACTAGGTTGAGTTGCGCGATCGACTTCTTGTCGCCCATGGTATCCGGGCTGGCAACATACTGCTCGTAAAGCGTAAGGAATGCCGGTCGATGAAGGACTGGGAACAAAGGCGCCCACTCCTGGAAGAAGATGTTGATCATTTGATCTGAAATGAGGCGGGGAGGGGCCTTGAACGACACGATGGGCTTGGAATGGGTGGGACTTGGCTTCGCGCCTGCGCCGAAGAAGACACTCGAGTTGATATCGGTAGACAGTCTGGCCGTCTCTTGTGCTTTTTGTTTGAAGGCCTCTGAGAAGTGTTAGATGTTGCATGTCAGATGGAGTCATAGGGGAACCCGTACCAACAAGTGTTCGTCCACTCGAATTGCCTACAAAGAACGAATCATTGTTCAGGTCATCGAGCAGATATGGTGCCTGTTGCACCTTGAATGTCTCCTCTTTCTCTTGCGACACATGTCGAATTTCATGGGAAGCGGGTGAATGTGTTGATGATCGGCTTGCAGCAGAAGGCACGGAGGGAGAATGCGAATGAATACGCGACAGCATGTCAATCTTCTCATCCTTTTCGTCCAGCAGTTCCTTTAATTCGCGGACCTCTGACTCCAAGACGCGCACACGCTCCTCCAGCGATTCCGTATATCCTCTCGGGAAGGCGCGACGGCTGAGCTTGTCGCTTGTCTTGCACTCGAACCCGACGTTTGTGCATTGCGTGCAGCTGGGGCGGATACCGTCGCATCGTATCTTCTTTGAACGGCAGCGATCACAAGCCTGGGCGATGCGACTCTGACAGCTTGAGCCGACTTTGATCACTTTCATGGGCAATATACCAGGCATGGTGGCGGTTGCTTGTGCGTCGGTTGCTTGTGTGTCGGCGATGCTGTCGTACTACTACTCGTGTGGAGGCCCGATGGGCGTTCACTGATCAGTTGTGTCACGTTCTGTCATCCGCTGCTCCGGTACTCGAGTGTCGATGGTTGCTGGTCGGACAGTCTGTCAAGTTGGCCTCGTTTTCGGTAGACACGTGTCGTCGTAATCGTAATCGTAACAGTATCCAAGTGCGTATAACCACCATCAACTGGGCGAGGGCATGCGGTCCACAAAAAGCAAAGAAGACAGGCGGAAGAATCGGGGACGGCCTGGCAAATGTACCGGTAAGCTGCCAGCTGCGACCCTGGCCTAGTCTTTCTCTGGGGAAATTTGTGGGTGCAGGTGGCTGCGGGGTGCAAGGGCGCCATCCCATCATGGAAGAAACGAGCAGCAAATCCTCGCCGACAATTCTTCGCCTACTGTTGGCCGCTAAACCTTACGACAACGCCAAGCCTGCTGCCATTCGTCATGCTGGAAATGCCCTGTTGGCCTTACTCGTCAGAATTACGACCGTCTTCTTCCGCGACTATCAGCACCTCCGAATGGCGCACAGGCTGGAACGCCTTGCGGGGTTGTCGTGGCTTCAGCGACAAAGAACACCTGCACATCCTACCGTACCATTGGCGATGCCGGTCCGAGCGCTGCCACTGCACCACCTGCCTGAGTGAGTCCACATGCCTCATCCTTAAGGGCTATCAGCACGGCAGTCAGCCGCTCGTTTAAAGGGTTGGGCCTTTTTGCCGCCCGTATGATCAACGTACACTCTACACGCCACATATGCTGATTGTTTCCAAGACACCTAACCAAATCGTGGCCTAGTGCCTAGTATAAATGATAGCCTACCATAGCCTCGCCCTTTTTTCCTATGTAGAAGCTGAACAATAATGATTGAGACCCGCAGTGCCACGGTCGTTGGTGCCGTGGAACAGGGCAGCCTTTATTAAGAGGGTACAAGATGCTTGTATCGACTAGGGGCGCATCATTGACAGGCAGTGCGGGAGCCCGGTTATCGCGCTTCAGCTCCCAAACGGTTCGCGGGATATTCTTCTGGCCTTGATGGATAACCTCTTCGCGCATCAGTAATCCATGTCTCGAAAGACAATGCATACAAGGCTCGACATGGGCGATTTGGATATGTTCAACAGCCGTTGTTGTTTCGGTATGGCGGCCACGCGACCCGACTGGAGCTGTGCCACATGCTTCATTTACATAGACTCATTGCAGCATCTGTCAATTTTGCAGTATTATACGGCAGTTGCAGTGGCCACATAAATAGCCAAGCTTCGGCGGGAGGTTCCGTAAGCATAGTCGTACAGATAGCTGTATACGTACATGCAGTGATCAACGCAGATGAAATGAATGACAGGCAGGGGATGCTTCTCTTGATCTTCTACGCTCAATGAACATTATGCCGTGTTCCTGGCCGTTACCGTTTCGAGACGGTCGCTTGAACCTTCGGAGTCGCGTGGGAACCGAAATATATTAGAAGTGTTACACAACATTATATGAGCTCGAGGCATAGACCCTTGCAGATGTGCGCACGTGGCGTCTCCAGGCATTCAAGAAAAGTCGATCTCTTCGTCTTCTACTCCTTCATCCAGGCCTAGATAATGTATAACAGCCTCTGAGTCTAATAGTTTAGCTTTCTGTATCAGACGTCAGCTAGAATCAAGGATAGCTCCGCGGATCGCATTTAGGGACAGAAATTAAAAGATATCACTTGTCAGGCACGTTGCCGGTGTTGATGCGACACCACATGGGCCAACAAAGACGTTGGTCGGAGCTGCATCGCTCGACCCAGGCCAGCACAACATATTATGCCATTATGCCATGCTGTTGTCCCCGCCGACTTGCAGTGCGGGGTATATGAAATGGTCACACTTACCTGGCTGTCAAGAGTGGATAGGGCCCGCTCTAGCATGTCTAGCTCCAGTTTTCGGAGTCGCTCCGCCAGTGTCCACGGCACATCCCGCACAGTAGCCTCCCGCTTAGTGCCTGTCGATCCCTTGAGTGTCTCAATTTGCGCGTCAACGCGATTCTGCAGCAGTACTGTCGCGCGTAGCTGGAAGACATCCCATGCTGGGTCCTCCTCTAGTTGTTCACGTAACTTGACAGTGTCTAGCTCCCGTTCCTTCCAGAACGATTGGATCTCTCTCTTGCCGTCCATTGTCTGTCGGATTTTGAAGTCTAGACCGTCTTCTTCGTTCACTACGACAAGCCACACATAGTCGCTTTCCCATTCTATTGCACCGTTTTGCTCAAAGAGGCGAAACCCCGGTGCCGATGTCGAAACATACATTTTCGCTGGTCTTAGTGGGTCATCGTCTGGGATGTCAAGATCCAAGAAGATGACCTTGGCAGTCGTCATTGCTTCTTCGAGGAAGCCATAGGAGAAGATGTTCTCACATGCTCCCTTGTCGTCGCCGTACCTAAGTCTATTAGAGAGGACACTACCATGCTGACAATGACATACGTGATGGTAATTTCCCCACCTTGCGCAATGTTCTTGCCTTCCCGAAGCAAAAGCAAAGCGTTGCCGTCGTGATCAGTCTCATACAACGCGGCTGTTGCATCGCCCGATGCGTGGTTCACCATGTCGACGCACGGCACCATACAGTCGCCGATGCCTGGAAACTCTAGTGCTCTAGATCTATACATGGCATCCACCCGCATCCAGTCATCGAAAGTTACCATGCCGCTGTCTTCGTTCCACCAGTACTTGGCGCACCAAGCGATAGACTCGGTAGCGGTCCGCAGCTTCTCGAACTCTCGCAGCAGACCATTGAGTTTAGCGCCAACAGCAGGCTTGAGCGTGGTTCCCACAAGGAGTTCGAGCTCCTCCTCGGTCCAGAAGGTTGGAAGGAGTTCATCTGGGAGGAACTTGACATATTCCGTAAGGGGATTCAGCACACCGATGTCCTTGGTGTCTGGACAGCAGATGGTTGCTTGGAACAACAGAAATGTGAGCACGGCGCCTCTTGTTGTCTGCGACTTGTCAGTCTCATTTTTGGGGCTTCAACACCGTCGAGGATTGCCACACCCTTCCAAAGTCGCCAAGCGCATCGAGGAGCTCGCGTAGATGATGGTCCGCTTTTGCAGTAAGCTCTATACTTTGAAGAGAGATGATCAACTCCTTGGGCACGACAAGGAGAGGCTCAACATTAGCACCTTGAAGCGCTCGGCTGGCAATGACGGTCGATCCTCTATTTTCATAGCCCGGCAACGGACCGACCTTGACGCCATTGAACTGGACACGGTGAAAAGTGGCCCATGTAGGCAAAGCGTCCACAGGCTGCTTGAGCCACCCCTCTGTCCTGCCTCGACGTATCATAGCCACGTCGAAGATAGTAGTTAGGGGTCGGGGTGTGAATATGCGTCTCCCCTACGCGACGGCTGTGTTGGCAAGGCTAACCAGGTGGCACGACAGATGCAATAGCGGCTAGACGGCTGCATGCGGTGAGAGCACGATGGTGATGTGAGCAGGCTCTAGCGTAGTGGTGCAAACCGTCTACGATTCCAGCATCAATCGAGATGGCAGTAGCCAGTAGTCCTTGGACCCTGTGAGGTCATGCAGCTGAACTGGCAACAGCTGGTGCCAGGAGTCAAGACAGAAGGCGTTTCCTAAGAGACCGAATCAGTCATAATTCTGCCTGGGAGAGCCATGAAGTGACAAGATGACAAGATGCAGCCGCGCATGCATGAGCACATGACGAGCCATGCGGCGGATGTTGAGCAGGGGGAGGCTCACGTCGTGCCGTGTTTTGATCGCGCTCGGACCAGGATGTCTAGAGTTGTTGTTGTGGCCATGGCGGTCATGCCGAAACCGTGGAGTGGAGCTAGTGGGCGGGCCCGTGCGCGGTTGTAAACAACAACAACATTGACATCTGCTTAAACCTCAGCCATCCGCTGGTCACACATCTTTACAGCTATTGTTTCCCCAGAGCGCAGCAGGAGACGCAGACGGCATTCACGCCCACAGCTTCAGACGACAGCCTCTCCTCAATTGCCCTGCGCTGCCGCCCCTCAGCTGCATTCGTCCCAGGTCACGCCTCCACACCCGTCCCACGTCAACATCATCGCCGGTGCCGGTCGACCTTTCCTCCGTTGAAACCCGCATTCCGAGAGTCGCGCCTTCTTCTTCTTGTTGCCCGCAATGTCTTCACCGCGCGAGCGAGTAGCCAAGATGCCCCGCGCATCCACGACCAGCTACGGCCAGGTCATCGAGGTGAGAGCGGCACAACCAATGCCATAACAATGCGCCCCGAACACCCCTTCTGATGCGCGCGCAAATTAGTACATCCAAGACAGGCTGTATCTCGCATCCTACACATATGCGCCTGATGCCTCGACGCCCTTTCCCTACCCCAAGCAGCAGTCGCCGTCCAAGCAGACCCAGTCGCCGTCCAAGCGGTCGTCGCGGGCGCACGCTGGCCCCACTGCTGCAGCGCACAAGGCGCACCCTCCCGTCTACTTTAGCATCGATAAAACGCTGCTTTACAATGCCTTTCACGGCGACTTTGGCCCACTTCACATTGGCCACCTCTACCGCTTCGCCGTGCAGCTGCACGAGGTGCTGGGAGACCCCGCAAACGAGGAGCGCCCAGTAGTCTTCTGGAGCGGTGCCGACTCAAGGAGTAAGAACGCTCCACCCCAACCGCTCAGGTGCCGACATTGACATGCCTAGGTCGCGCCAACTCTGCCTGTATCCTGGCATGCTACATGGTGCTCATCCAATCCTGGCCACCGCACTTGGCGCTGGCGCCTATTGCCCAGATGGACCCGCCTTGCATGCCCTTTCGCGACGCTGGCTACAGCCAGGCTGACTACGTTCTGAACATCCAGGATGTCATCTACGGTGTCTGGAAAGCCAAGGAGGAGGGCCTTTGCGGCCTCAAGGACTTCAGTCTGGAGGAGTAGGTCATCCACGCTGCATTCACCCGCCATTGCTAACATGCTCAGGTACGAGAAGTTTGAGCGCGTCGACATGGGCGACTTCAACTGGGTCACCCCCAACTTCCTCGCCTTTGCTTCCCCCCAGCAGCAACCCACCCAGGAGATCCAGGCTTCGTCACCTCTGTACGCAACGCTTCCTTCCAACATTGCCGAAATCCAACGATCTGCACTTCCCGGCCCTTTCAAGAACGTTCTCTCTCACTTCGTCGCACGCAACGTCGGACTTGTCGTCCGATTGAACTCGGAGCTATACTCGTCCTCGTACTTCACAAAGCTCGGTATCCAGCACCTGAACATGATCTTTGACGACGGAACCTGCCCGCCTCTATCGCTCGTTCGCAAGTTCGTCAACCTCGCGCATGAGATGATCACCGTGCAGAAGCGCGGCATTGCCGTTCACTGCAAGGCTGGACTGGGGAGAACTGGCTGCCTCATTGGAGCTTACCTGATCTATAAGCACGGCTTCACCGCCAACGAGATCATCGCTTATATGCGCTTCATGCGCCCGGGAATGGTTGTTGGACCTCAACAGCACTGGCTCCACCTTAACCAGGGTACCTTCCGCGAGTGGTGGTATGAGGACACCATGAAGGCCAAGTACGCACAAATGATGCCCTCGACACCCACCAAATCACCACACAAGCAGCGCCTTGCTAGCAACGGGCAAACCTTCACTCCGCCAAACGGATCGCAGAAGCGCTCGGCTCTTGGCGAGATCGAATCAAATGAGCGAAGCAATGCGGGACACATTGGCGTCCTAGAGGATAACCTGCCTGCGCCGACACCGGGGCAGCCGCGCAAGACTAGCAAGCTTTACGGCAGCGTACGGCAATCACCTCACCGCATCGATGAGAACCAACCCTTCACAAAATCACACACAGAAGTCAGGGCAGACATCACTCGCTTCGATGGCGAGTCAGATGAGGAATTCCACCTCCGTCAGATCGCACGACGAACATCATCGCGCTCACCAACACGGTCGCCAACACACAAGGAGAAGCAGCGTCGTGCTTTTAGCACCACATCTGTCATCCAGACCTCGGTAACGCATACCTCTTTCGGGTTTGGTGAGGAGAGTGACCTTGAGAACACTGCGCCAACTGGGCGGCCGAAGACACCCAAAGAGAAGAGCGGAAACGGCAGCATCAACATGAGCAAAATCCGCTCGAGCCCTGCACGACGAAGCACAGATGGCAAGTCTGGTGTGCGAAAAACCAGCGGTCGCGTTGGCAGCGTTGGCAATGTCATCTCTCGCAGCACGAAGTCATGAGCAATGTTTCTGGATTCTTGAGTTCTAGCATGGCACATTGGAGCATGGCAATCCTCCAAGATCATTGTTCGTATTTTCTGTCAGCCAATTCTCCGTCGATCAGCATACCCCGTGGGCTCGACGCTACATATGTCTGTGGGCTGGCGTTTATTTTGGATCACCAAAGAGTGCATACTGGTTTTGGGTTAAGCTTGTTTTGGAGTCCCTGGGTCGGGCGCATGGGTGCTAATGTCTCTTCTTTTCTCATTGTCTCTTTTTCCAACCAGTCACTTGTTCTTAGGTTGACTCCAGTCTTGTCCCTTTTCGCGCGGTAAATCTTTGGCCTGCGGATATGTTCATGACGTGTATGAGTTAATGACTGAAAGCATTGTTAATCTTGACGTACATTCCCAACTTACACAAAACAATAAAGTTATTTCACACAAACCTGAAACTGTCCTGTTTGTGATCTTCGTTGGTTGCTAGAGCAACTTGAGAAAAAAGAAGGTTTTTAACAAAAAGAAACCTCTGTAGTGACTGCTTGCAGCGGTATATAGAATTTGATGATGAATCACATCCGTCATCATCCATCTTCCGTCCTATGCAGACGTGTTACGACCAGCACGCGACTCGAACGCGCAACCTTGGCCTTGAGAGGGCCACGCACTTACATTGCGCCAACCGGCCGATTGTGTTGTTGTTCATGAAGCTCAACTGTGTTGTGGAGCGTATATGTAGCTACTGGTCAACCCACGACCCTATTGCTACGGCACATGTGGTAGTCTCCTGGTAATCACCTGCTGGGAATTGTTTCTCAGTATAGATAGACCCTTTATGTCAAGTTTACTGGGACGTGTCGCTCCCCAAACGGAGATTTTTTTTTACTAGTAGTAGGGGGGTTGGGACCGTTGGGTTGGGTTGATAAAGTTTGGTTTGACAGGACCTGACATATCAATGGTTCTGTCCCTGCGTTAATGTAAACAGAGAAAGAAATTGGCCCCTCTAGTACCCACATCTGTTTCGTTGTATAGTTTGCAAATGTTACAGCAAGCCACAACATTTCATTCCATAGGTTGTCAAATCCCTAGCCATTTCTAACCAGACCTTGACGAAACGAAAACTAGGACGATGACGCCATCTTTTAGTGGGATTTCTCCATGCCCCCTGGGAACTTTTGCTACAAAACAAAAGAAAAGTCATTACATACTTTACAAAGCCGTGAAATTTCGCCTAGGTATATAAAACTTAACAGCTTTCTACTGTGAGCCGTCCGTCCATATAGTTGTCCTGTAAAATTCCTGTGTGTGAGAAATCGAGATCGGGAAGCATCGGCGACCGAGCACGCACGCGGAGACAGCCGAGGGGAGAAGGCGTACTCGCAACATTGAGGAAACACATTGAATATTTCCTGGGGGCCAGGTGATTTTTCTTTAACTATGGTATGTTGAATGCTTAGACGTAACGATGCATGTACTGACGGGTTGTGATAATAGGTGCACGCCGATTCTTCCAGTTTCGCCTCTGGCATGAGTAAAAAGGAGGTGTATGCTCAGGTTCTCGAGCAAGCGCGCTTGCTGTTCGATGGGCAGAGGAATTGGGTAAGGAAGTTTTATTTTGTCTTTTGGTATTGTGAGGAAGGGGGGTGAGACAGAATCTAGATGGCTGGTTCTTATGGTCTTTGTGTGGATGCTAACAAAAACGCCTAGGTCTGGTAAGCCATCTATCCACTTACCCTACTACACACTACATCACCATCACTACACCGTCACTCCCCATAACACCCACACTCAAACCCCTCCCCAACCCGTTCACCTAAATCTTCCTAAACTCATCCATCTAACCCACCCACCCTCTCAACAGCAACTTCTCCAACACCGCCTCCCTCCTCTACCACGCCTACCACTCCCTGCCCTCCCCTTCATCTTCCGTAAACTGGGCCGGTTTCTACTTTACCGACCCTTCAAAACCATCACAGCTCCTACTAGGCCCCTTCCACGGCCAAGTCGCTTGCCAGAGCATCGCGTTTGGGCGCGGGGTATGTGGGACTGCCGCGAAAGAAGGGAAGACGCAGCTTGTGCAGGATGTAGACAAGTTCCCGGGACATATTGCGTGTGATGGGCGGAGTAGAAGTGAGATTGTTGTACCTGTTGTGCAGAGGGGTAAGGTAAGTTTTCTCGGAATCTTTTTGCTTGGATGGGGGATTTGTTGGGAAAAAAAGGTATGTATGCTAATGCGGTGTGTAGGTGATTGCAATTATCGATATTGATTGTGCAGAATTGAATGGCTTCACAGGGGAGGATCAGGAGGCGCTGGAGGAATTGGCGGAGTTGTTGGCAGAGTCATGTGATTTTTGAGGGTAGAGTTGGTTTCACGACTGCGTGACTTGAGAAATGGAAGAAAATGAGGGATTAGGGTAGTGGGTGTGTGGGTGTGTGGGATGGTTCTCTTGTGTTCTACATGGTTTGAACTTTGGGTGGTCTTCTGCGCCAGGAAATATTTCAACATGGTGTTCTGGTGTTGATTGGCTTGGGGGAGGGGGAGTCTTTTCTTGTGGTACCCTTTCGACTCTTGCGTCAATGCTCGTCGTCCTCCGTTAGAGTGTTATGAATTGTGTAAAGATAGTGTTCAACAGTTCTTACGGCAATGTTCATAGAAGATGTTTACGTTCGGACCTCCCCAGCTCGCTATCGGCGATGCAACGCTGGCCCGTGTTCGATGCCATCCACATGTAATTAGTACGGCGGTTTATGCGATACGATTTTAAAACACCGTCCATTTCGGCATCGCAGATACCGAGTGCGATAAGTGACATGCTCTTGTAATCCTTGCTGTTAGTATATCTGTCATGTGTGGGCTATCTTGAAAGCTTGGAGCAGCATATGCCATGAGTTCGATCCTTATCAAGTTCACCCCGTAGTTGTTGAAATTAAAATACGGGCCGCCCTGCTGGAAAAGGTGCCAACTCTTTCGGCGCGAGACGGTTAAATACTTGAAGCGTTACAGCCGAAGAACCTGCGAAAGGGGCTGTATTGAAACTCTTTTTCCCGTTCGACGGAGAAAACTATTTTTAAGATTGAGAGGCGAATACGGGGATGTGCGCATCTCATGTGCGAGATTGTGATGTTTGTCTCGCAGTCGTACAATGAGCCGGTAAATTGTTTGTGTTGAATGCGAGTGTCCAGTTGTCGTCAATGTGCAAACAAAGCTATGTGGAAGGCCCAGCGAACACCTGAGCTCATTAGAGATGGCCCCAACAGCATGGCGAGGGTCCAAAAGTCGAGATGATGTTAATTGGCGGTTGCTACCCAAAAGATCAATGTCCCACTTTTATCACGTCACGTGCAGACCTGTTAGTCGATCTTCGCGTTCAATCACGCAGACTCAACCCCACAATCACGCCAGCGCAACACCACAATGCCGTCCTCCGACTACACAGCGGCCGCGGGTGGCGCACTGAAACTCAAAGGTGTCGGAGTCGAGAAGAAGAAGAAAAAGAAGAAGCCGAGGCCCGCCGCCGATACGACCAAAGCCAACGAAGAGGCTTCTACCGACGTCGCGAAGCAGCCCACGTCAGACGACGACGCGCCCAAATCACGCTCGGGCACTCCAGGCCGCTCACTATCACCCGAGGCCGCAGAGAAATCGATAAGAGAGGGTGGTGGCAGACACAAGACCGAAGCGGAGAAACGGTACGATGAGATGCGACGGAAGAGGTTGGAGGAGAGGATGAGGAAAGAGGGCGTCAAAACACACAAGGAGAAGGTGGAGGAGCTGAACAAATACCTTAGCGGGTTGAGCGAGCATCATGACATGCCGAAGATTGGTCCTGGTTAAAACGCGCTTGGAGCTGGGTGGCTGCACACCCACACAGCTTGTATACTGTGCACATATCGGTAGCCAATGAGGAAAGAGTTGCCTGGGTATACATCACAGGAAGTTCCCCTGACTAGGCGATCCGAAAATGCGGGAAGAAGGGCTCACTGTCATACAGCCCATGCACATGCAGAGATGTCAAGGGGTGTGTGAAGACTTCATCTTGCGTTACTTGAAAAGCATGGGTACTACCAGGATAATAGGATTGGACTCGGGAAATCCCAATGTTTGCTCTGTATGACGCAAGGGGCTGGTGTCAGGTTTGGTAGTATATGTAAACTTGTGTTGATTGAATTCACTTTAGGGATCTGAGGCCTATACTAAGCTTCAATTCCCCCGATTTGGAAATCCATTAAGGTCTTGGACTTTAGTACGGCGCAAACTTTGGAACGGGACTGTCCGGCTCGTGACTGGTACATGTCAATCATCCCATCGGTTAGGTATGGGTATGTGATGACATGTGAGCCGCCCAGGATAGACCCCGCAAGCCAAGCTCGACGCTCAAATGACCGGGTTCTGTGAGTGGTACAGCGACTCCTCACACTGCCCAAACATGGTAGGAAGTCCGTGCTATGGTGAAAAGGCGATGGCTTATTATGCCAGTTCGCTCCCCAGCCTGGTACGCCATCCGTGCCCAGGAAAGGGTGATTGGCCCGCAGCGTTATTATTACACATATGGTGACTTCGCAAGGTGTATCACGGATAGGCTGACGGGAAGGGCAAAGTGCGCGCTTCCGCAAACTACCCAGATACGAGGACCTTCGAGAACGGGCTATCTACCAACAGCGCTCGGGTCACGCCCGATACCACTCTGGCGTGTGTTCCTTTTGAATGTTGGGTTTCCCATTGGCTAGGCGCAAGCTGCGTTTAACACTGGTAGCTGCATATCTGTACATACTGCTGGATCCAAGCACACCCTTGCGTCGCCGGTGTGGCGAAAGTCACTCCGCATGCCCAGAAATGTAGGGAGCATTGGAGCAAATTGGCCAGGCCGCGTATGGTGGACCGCAGAGGTTCCGACGCGGGGTAACGTTACCTCTCTCCCTCCCTCCCTCACTCTCACACAAGTGCCCATGGTCAGTTGCGTGTTGCATTTGCCGTTTCAGGAACACAAACTAGGCGGCCTTTTATTCGCAACTAGGCGCTCGGGAGAAAAGTGTGGAACTCTGGGTATCCAAGTACTCGATACCAAAGTCCCCAATAATTAGTAGTTCGCGCGAGTTTCCAGTCGCGGCTCTTTATCGGGGCATGTACCATGTACACACGGTATGCGCTAGGTGTTCTAGAAACACTCCTGATTTGGACACGCTCCGACGGGTCGTCAGCCAGCGATAGTGTCAACTTGGTCAAGACTGATCCACCTGCCCAGATTGCTTAGCGCACGCGCCAAATAGCGCGATGGCTGCTTGCTTGAGCGCGAGCGAGGCTTGTCTCAATGCCAAATCTCACCTTTAGCGAGTTGGGGAGGCCCGACGCCCCGTACGACGCTGTCGCGTGCTGCTCAAGTGACATGCCACCCGGATCAAAGTGGTTGCAACAACAATGCTGGGGAAATGGTGGGGTGAACACGCATCGCGGCTTCAGCGCCACCCATGACAACAACAATGTCAAGTCAAACACGCGGCTCCGACCGAGAGGGCACCGAAAGCAAGCGGCTGTCGTGAGAGGTAGCATCCCGCGTCAGCTTGACGGAGCTGCAGGCCGTAAATAAGGTGCCGCCGCAGTTGTGGTCGTCGCCCACCAACCCCAGTCGTGTGGGCTCACCCTTATCATGCACCCTGTGTGAAGTTTAGGCAGTTGATGGCAACATTGCGTCTAGCAACGGCATCGCCGCTGGCCATTCAGCCTTTCTATTCGCTGGCCAGTACACCTCTTACCAGCAGCACTACAGGCGACCACAGCTACGCCCCAACTAGTCTGCATGCTGTCCGTTGCCGCTACGGTCTAGCCCGGGGCCCTCCTGTTGTGCTCGGTGGCCCGGGGTGGTGAGATGATATGGGCTCGAAATGGGTGGAACACGGTCGCGCATCTCATCTCACAATATAAAGATGACCCTGGTACTCCCTTCTGCCCGCCTGCTAAGACAGTCAGCTTTCGTCCTCTCTTTCGCACTTTGGTGCTTATCGTGCTGCTACGCACACTCTTACTAGCTTGACCTCACACTAAGCGCACGGGGTCCCTATCATGGACCACGAGAAGCAGCAATTCGCTGTCGCCGGCGAGTCGCCCTCTGACCACGGTGTTGGCGATGTCCACGACGCCAAGGACAATGCCATCGCTGAGGCTGCCGGTGTCTACGGATCGGCCCAGCGCGCCGAAGAGTATGGATATGTCCAGCGAGGTCTCAAGTCTCGTCACATCCAGTTCATCGCTCTCGGAGGAACCATTGGAACTGGTCTCTTCTTGGGTATCGGCGGTGCCTTTGCCAACGCAGGTCCCGTCTCTGTCCTCCTCGGTTACACCATCACTGGTGTCGCAGTCTTCGGTATGATGCAATGCCTCGGAGAGATGGCTACATGGCTTCCTCTTCCCGGTGCTATCCCCCAATATTCTGCTCGTTACGCCGATCCCGCTCTTGGTTTTGCCGTCGGTTGGAACAATTGGTATAACAGTGCCATCACACTTTGTGCCGAAATCTCTGCTGCAGCCCTGCTGATCAACTTCTGGGATACTGAAGAAAAGTAAGTAAAGCCTCCGCGTCGCCAATGGTGTCCGACACATGCTGACTCAAAACCCCCTAGATACAACCCTGCCATCTGGATCACCCTCATCATCCTCATTATTGTCTGCTTGAACATCTTCGCCGTGTCAATTTACGGAGAAGCCGAGTTCATATTCGCTTCCATCAAGATCATCACAATCCTGGGTCTTCTGCTCGCTGGTTTTATCATCATGCTGGGCGGTGGTCCCGACCATGACAGGCGCGGCTTCCGATATTGGAAAGAAGGTGCGATGAAGGAATATGTTGGCAAAGGCGATACCGGCCGATTCACTGGTCTCTGGTCCACACTCGTCAACGCTGCGTTTTCGTACGGTGGTGTTGAGATGGTCGCTGTTGCCGCTGGTGAAGCTGCCAACCCTCGCAAGAACATCCCCAAGGCCGTCAAGCGTGTCTTCTGGCGTATCCTCTTCTTCTACGTCCTTGGATCCTTCGTCATTGGAACTACCATCAGCTCCAACGACCCCCAGCTCACTTCTGATAGCGCCAAGGGTGCCCAGAAGTCTCCCTGGGTCATTGCCATGAAGAACGCCGGTATCCCGGTTCTGCCCCACATCATTAACGCTGTTATCTTGACCTCGGCCACATCATCCGGCAACGCCTTCTTGTACACTGGCTCCCGTTACTTGTTCGGTATCGCGCAGAACAGACAGGCTCCCCAGTTCCTCCTCAAGTGCAACAAGCAAGGTGTTCCCGTTTACTGCGTTGCGATTACAGCTTCCATCTCTTTGCTCACTTACATGAGTGTCAGCACTGGCGCTAGCAAGGTGTTTGCGTGGTTCCAGAACTTGGTCACAATTGCCTCGCTCTTCACCTGGTGCTCCATCTGTTACACATATGTCTGCTTCCGCAAGGCTCAAATCGCCCAGAATGTCGACCGCAACTCCATGGTGTTCAAGAGCAGGTGGCAACCATACACTGCCTGGGCCGCCTTTGTGTACTTTGCGCTCATCATCCTCTTCAACGGTTTCAAGGTCTTTACCAAGAAGAACTGGGGCTCTGACGAGTTGACTGACTTCTTCACCGCCTACGTCGGTGTTGCCATCTTCGGTCTCCTCTTTGCGTTCTGGAAGGTGTTCAAGCGCACCAAGCAAGTCAATCCGGCCGAGGCGGATATTTGGAGTGGAAAGGCTGCACTCGATGCAGAGGTCTGGCCTGAGCAGCTTCCACGTAACGCTCTCGAAAGGTTCTGGTTCTGGCTTTGCTAGTTAAACATCGCTGTAGTGGGCCTTGTAATGCTGTTGTTGGGCGTCGTTCTTCTTTTCTTATAACACGAGTGTTATGAATAGACGTGATAAGCCTAGAGCTGATGGACACGAATTAATAAGTTTTCCACGCAACTACCATTGCAACGTGAATATTAAGGAAGAGCTATTGAGTGCAGAGTAATGAGATCCCACATGAGTCAATGCTCATAGTCACGCCCTACACGTGACAGCTGGTTTTGCCGACGGCAAACTACGGGGCGCCTTATGGCCTGCTCTCCACCGGGAATGCGAAATCCGATGTGATGATCATCATGGCAATGACCTTCCTTTGGTGAGTCATCACATTTTCGGAGAAATTCATGAGACTCCCTGACCTTCCCGGCGCCTTCACATGCAAATGCACGATGCAAAATCCGAGTGAACGCTTTGCACATGCGAGCGCGCTAGCGCCTTATTGGTCTAGTGGATGTGGCTGGAGTGCGGCATGGTTCCGCGACACCGGTCCCGCGCGCCATGTCTCCAAACTCAGATACGCCACGGTCCTAAGACCTCTCAGCAACGTCGAATCATGGCTACTGCTATGCACGTTGAAACATCGAGACCGCAGATCATACACAAAGACGCCTTCAACGGTGGAGCAGGTAGCCGTTGTACCGGACGGGTTTAGCCACGAGTACTTTGTCCGTTAAGCCCATTTATCCTCCTAATCGGTATTGGCGCGTATTTAAACTCCGCCGTGTCGGCATCCTTTGGTTTACCAGGCATCAGTATTTGCACATCAATCTCTACATACTCACTCAGTGGTGTTTGCTAGGTCTGCCCTTGTTGTTATCACTAAGGGCCACGCGATCACTAGCTTCCACCGAATAGCTAACCCTGGACCTGGAAACGTCACCAGGTTGTCCCGATATACGTCTCGGTCCTCGCGCTAGTCGGACGCCTTGATGACAAAGATGGAATTGCACAGTTAGCAAGAGCGAGGAAAGATCATAGACGTGATGCATGGACGACTACATTCCATAGGCTATCCAATACATCCTGCGCATACTCTTACACACGACGCCGTCGCCACGAGGACCCTGGAGCATTATGACAGACCGGACGAATGAGTCTAGCGATAGACCTGGCGCGCGATGGAACCTGTCAGACCAACTTGTCAATAGCCCGGACTCCGAGGTACCAAAGAAATCACAGGACCAGGCTCTGAATCGCGCATGTGAGGCGTGCCGCATCTCCAAAGTTCGATGTCTTATGAATCCGGACGCGAGCTCGTCGCAATGCCAACGATGCGCCAAGGCCAACCGGCCTTGCGTCTTTGCGCCGCCCGCTAAGAGGAGACAACGAAAAAGAACAGACGTGCGAGTGACGGAATTGGAGAAGGAAATACAGCAGATGCGCAGTCTCTTGAAGTCCAATACGCGGTCATCCAATGACGTCAGCGAACATGAATCCGACAACGAGTCGGACGACCAAGCACATACTGAAGAAAAGGGCAGAACGTCTAGCCTTCAGAGTCAATCTACTGAAACCATAGCAACGTCAAAATTTTCTGGATTTGTGGCACCCGCCAGCAAAGCACCAACAGTCGATCCCGCCATCACTGGCGCGCCAACAGACTTCTTTGGGTCTTCGGAAAGCGACATAGTCGATCGTAATGTCATCTCTGAAGACATGGCACGAGAGCTTTTGAGTATCTGGCGTAATGAGCTCGTCGCTGCCTGTCCGGGGATCACAATACCTAAGCATTGGGATGTCCTTGATCTTCGGTCGAACAAGCCGGCACTTTTCCACGCAATCATGGCCGCAGCTGCTCACTCAAAAGGCTCTGCTTTGTCAGATAGACTCCACGAGGAGACGGTTCTCTTGTACGCCCGGTCTGCGTTTATCAAAGGTGAAAAATCTGTCCAGGCTATACAGGCGCTGATAGTTACTGTTTCATACTACTCGCCTTCGAAGACGCCTGGACAACTTCAGATTTACCAGTGGGTTAGCATGGCAGCATCAATGGCGCTCGAGCTGGGCTTGACGTCCAAACCAAGAACGCACGAACAGCTGCCCAAGCGTGCGATCAGAACACTCCACAAGATCTCGTCTCCAGAGGAACTACTTGAACACTGTCGCACTATCTTGTTGCTATACATCATCAGCGCGGGCTTTTCTATGAGATTGAAGCGACCCAATATTCTGCTGTTCAACAGTTGGATGGAAGAGTGTTCCAACATTCTCGAAAAATCGAAGCTATTGGACGACAAAAGGATTCTTGCGTGGCTAAAACTGCAAAGGATAGCTGACGAAGCCAATACGGCGTTTGGCTTCGACGATGCGAGTACTAGTTTCAATATCTCGGAACTGAGGATGCAAATCATTCTGCGCATCTTCGACCGGAGGATGCAGGATTGGAGGAAGTCGGTCCCAGACGAGGTTATGACATTGAACCTTGAGCTAGAGTATCACGCCGACATGCTTTCCATGTGGGAGTTTGGCATGGATGGCGGTCGCTATGACGGTGAGTCCAATACTCAGATGTGTATTCAGTTGAGACTAATACCATATTCTGTCAGTCATCGAGTTTAGGAACAGATATGTCACTCTTCCCGCATTGGACGACGACTGTGTACAACCCGAGTCCCTTCTCTCCCGATCAGCCCTACAAATCAATGCCACCACCAAATGCATAAGCGAAGCGCACGCTATGCTGGACAGCTTCATCGCAGTCCCGATCGACAAGTTAAGAAAAGCACCAAACACTCTTTACGTCCGGGCAGTATATTCCCTCCTCACATTGCTGAAAGCCGACTACGCGGTCCGAACCGATGCCGAGATGGGCGAACTTTTCGAAAGCCAGAACCTAAATGTCCAATTTTATCTCGACATGGCGCTCAAGAAGACTAGCGAAGCAGCTGGACCGCAAAAATGCCGCAACCCAGACCACTGGAACGTTTTGCTCCAAGCAAAGTTGAAGAGCTGGTGGGACGAATACCAAGAGTGGAAGAAGGAAGGGCGATATCTCAAGCGGAGAAAGATAAAAGCAGGCGACGAAAGCGATCCTACGACTGGTACGCAAACACCCGTGTTTGCTCAACAGCACTCCTCGGCCGAACCGATCGACCCATCGTCGCACGTCACCACAGCACTACAACACCCTCACCCCCCACAATCCCTGCAACTACCAAACTTCAACCTCGCGAACTCGTTTCCTGCGTGGAATACGAACGAAATGAGCCTCGATCCTACAACACCTGCACAGCAACAGTCGGTGGCCGACCAAACAGCATTTACACATGACATGGGAGATTTTTCTGCGGCGTTCCAAAATGGCGATTTGTATCTTTGGAATGATCTTACGGCGGATAATTTTAGCGGGTGGGTGCCGCAGGGTGGGCAATATGGGGGAATGGGGTTTGGGGGGGTTAGTGGGCAGGGGTTCTGATGGATGTGTTGGTTGTGTATATTTAGTTTTCTTTGAGGGAAAACATGCTGCTTGTGACGCGATTGTATTTTGATCATGATGGGATGACTTTTTGGAGCAGATGAGGATTACAAGACCAAGATTACCAGTCATGTGTCTGGTGACACTGTGTATTTTTACTGGTCTTCACATGTCTCCTTTGTCTCTTGTGTCACTCTTAATCTCAATCCTTACCCCTCTACTTCTGCGAAGGACACGACAGTCTTGCCTCGTGACTTTCCGCTCTTTCAATCCATGCGACCACTCCCTTTTTCTTTTTGAACATAACATTGCACTCTCAGTTCTCACCCTACGTTTGAAAGTATTTGTGTGCTTTTTAGTAAAAGATGTACCACCCTTCTCCTTTTTCCTTCTCAGTCTTCATTACTGGACTGATGAAGGGGTTTTCTGATTGTTCTTTTGCAGGAAACTCTCCCCACGCTCTCAGTCCATCTAGCTCCACTGCCAGTTCTTTGGACAAATAACTTTTCTGATTTCGACTGAGGTAGGTGTGAGGAAGGAAAGAGAAAGGTAGGTTAGCGGGGGAAGGAAGAGGGATTTATACAGCGCGCCTCGCCAAGAGATTCACTCTGCTATTGCTGTCATTCATGACCATTTTGAGAGAGAAGAGAAGGTTTTCATACATCTTACTAAGAGTAACAGCATAGTTATCAATCAAGATAACTTTATACTTCGGGTTTTGAGGTGGAAAGAGGAGAGATAGAGTGGAATCATGAGGAAGACGATGTTGATTTTGGTCGTTTTTATATTTTTTTAATTTTAACCCACAAAATTCTCAGTACTATGTATGCGTAATTAATGCCTTTCTACTGCACAGATAGCCTCGTACATTGGATAAGTGAGAGGGAAAGAATGGAGTCATGAAGCCTATCCCATACAGTTTTGATATACGCTGTACGCATGCCCGGTTTTAATGTATGGGGTAGATAGCAAAGGAGAGGACAGAACACGACAGGACAGACCAAGACAGAAAACAGGTCCGAATTCGAGATTGGTTTTGAGTCTTGGAGAAGAAAGATACTAGAAACCAGACACTAACATCTTGCGGAAAAATATAGGTTTTATTTCCTTACAACTGGACATGGGAAATCCGTCCATTATTTTCTTGTTTTTTTGGATAAGAAAATGCATAGTTGGTATGGTTGCACTACAAACAAAGATTGAGATTTTTAGTTGGCGTGTGTGGTATACGAAGATTTCTAAATCATTTTCAAGAGTTTCTCTGGTAGGTTTCGGTGGAGGACGGGAGACACCATGCGTTGGATAGAGCTGAATTTTGAAGAAAAGTAGACGAGGTTTAGAGAGAAAGGTTAGAGCTAGGGAGATAGATATTTTATATGTGATTTATTGATTGCACATCTCTAGGACATTTATGGCAGTTTTGAGATTTTGGAGACGGAGGTGACAACATGGTAGTGTTGAAATGGCCTTGGTGATAGATAAATCGGGTTGGGAGAGGTATGGTGAAGAGAAAACATCAGTTGGCGGTCACGACAATGTAAATTTCTGGTGTGATATATTTATGAACTATATTTTAGAGACATTTTCGGATATTATTCAAGAGTTTTGAAGAAATGAAGAGACACTATAAGCGTGACGGCGGTTGATTGGAGAAACAGATAGATAGATATATATGTAGAGGAACATCGGTTAGTGGAGAGGATGTTGGTAATTTTTAGGTGTGATGTATACGTACCGGTGATTGCTTGGAGTTTTCAAAATAAGAAGAAAGTACTGACAGAGAAGAGCATGTAATTCTCGATTGTAGTGTATTCATACTAGTCTTGATAATCAATTTTGAGCTTTTCTAGGCAACAGGACACACCATGTCTACCTTGGAAAGTCGGGTTTAAAATAAACAGAGTAAAGTAGAGTAAGCAAAGACGACACAACTTCGACAAGGCTAAAGATCAAGTTCTTCTTCTAGAAGATCGAGCTTGAACGTGGTGCTGCCAGTGATCAAGAGGGGAAGCAGGTTCCGCGAGGATGTGCAGGGCTGTCTCAACTGCCATCACGTTTGACAGACTCGTCTCCTACCAAACTTACCCCAATTCTGCGCATTAGCTTCATGTGCCGTAGGTACCTGACGATCACATGCACTATCCCAAGCTAAGTCGTGCAGCATGATATTTCCCGAATCTTCACTGGCGGTGGTGCGCCAAAGCATATTACAACCCTCTGCGCGCAATCACATCATGCACAAGGCCCCATATCAGCTTGAACTTTTCATTGTCGAAGAGGCAAGAAAAAGCCTAATCTCTATCCCCTTTGTTTGGCAAAAATACATATTCCAAAACACACCTATGAACATAGGAATTGGAATGGCACATAACACATCAGAAAGATCTACATCTCCTTCAGCCTACCCTCAACCCACTCAATCACCTTCTCCACTAAGCCGACATCAGCCTTAGCCTGCTCTAGTGCCTCGTCGCCCTCAACCACAAGCGTACCTCCGCCCGAAGCCAACTCCTTTTGGAACCGCGCTGCCACCTGCTTCAACACATCCAAGTAATGTGACTGAATGCCGTGATTTTTATCTATATCCTTGATACCCAATGTACTATGGAGATGTTTAGCTTGGAGTAGCAGGTAGTAGAAGTTGAGCGCTGCGACATAAAAGCCCAGCTCTTGACGGAACTGCATCCAGGAATCTTCTAGCTTGGTGCTGGTGTCGTAAGACTTCGAAAGATCGGGCCACAAGTACGGAGCGACTGTGGATATTGCGACCGGGGTTGCGAAGATGTTTGTTTCTTCGTGTTCCTCATCTCCTAGCTGCACCTGAGGACTGTTTGCTTCAAGAGTCTCGCCCTTTAACCATGACACTGCGCTTGCTTTGAGGTTCTCATAGGGGCAATGCTCTAATGTATCGCGGATAAAGGTCAAGCGAACAAGATCGTGTGGGTGGGAGCGCAAAACGGTGGTTGTGAGGTAATGCGCATGGCCTCGTAAACTCGGCGACGGTGAGTTTGCCGAGATCAGTGAAGTCGTCTGCAGGTATTGAGCAAATGCCTCGTCATCTTTGGGCTCCCCGACATTGTTCTTTTCAAGTGCAATTAGACCAAAAGTGAGGACCGCGTCAAGTAACGGCTCCGGCTCCATGCCGACAGTTTGTGGTCCTAGCGCCCCGATAAAGTTGCTTAGTATGGTTGCGTGTTCCGGGAAAATGGAAATTGATGACGACACATCCTGCTTGGCTGAAGCATATAGCTCTTGTTTAACATTCTGAGCGGCAATGAGCAGTAAGGCACCCGTTCGTGAAAGTGGGATATCTGCTGCCGTAGCTGGTGGCTCATCCTCAGTTCTTGGAATACCTCGCTTCTCGTCCTCGGAATCCATCACAGTCTGCAACAAATCGTCATACTTCAATCCCAGATCGTCTGTTAGAGCTAGGATCTGTCCAAGTATGGCAACTCTTGAAGTTAAATCTTCGTCGTTTGCAAAGCGATCCGCATATTTCTGGTAGTTGGGTTTGTTCGGTATCCGTTCTGGCTCATACTTCTCCATCAGCCTGCTTGCCCATGACAGACCTGGTACATCGTCGTCGGATGTCAAAGAGAGCACGTAGTCTTCGAGAATGTGGGTGAGGAAAGATTGTAATAGGCGATTGACTAATTCCGTCTCTTCGATATTGGGCGTATCGCTCTGCGCTTCCGGGTCTGGCTCTGATTGGTTAGTATTAGTTCGTAGTAGTATGCCGCTGCTCCGTCTTGATGGCAAATGTGGCCTCTTAGTTCCGGACAGTGTCTTGACGAATTTAACGGCAGATAACGTGAGGTCTTCGATATGCGTGTTGGCCCTGTTGTAAGTGAGAAGGACGGCCTGTAGACTAGTAGAGAGGAACCTGCTCGGATACTTTGTCTTGACTCGTTGATGTAAGGTCGCCAAAATATTTAAAAGTACTTCAAACTTCAGTACGGCGAGTGGTGGGACGATGGTCGCGCGGAAAGCAGGACTTGTGCTTGATTCCCCAACTCCAACCTCTGGTACTTTGAGCTTGCTTTCGCCTTCGTCTTCTTCGTCCGTGGGATCCCGAGGTTCTTCAAATTCCAGTATCCTCAGTGCTTCCGTCACCTTGAGAATGCATTCTCTGGGGTTGCCCTTGGCAGCGATATCCTGCAAACACTCCTCTGACAAGGGCAGCAGCGGAAGCAGCAGATGAATCAGATCCCAGCCAATCGTAGATGTGAGTTCGGCATCTTGAAGGACCTGGTGTAGAACTGAGAGGTTCTCATCAGAGAGATTGTACTCGATGATGGTAAGATACGTGATAGGATCCGTGACCGGCGGGCGTGAGGCCAGAAGCGGATGTTGATCCTTTTGGGCAGGATCCGGGGCACTGGCCATGACTCGTTCTCTCTCCAGTGTAGGCTGTGATGCAGATGCTATGAGTGCCAAGTAGTCAGAAAGCGATTTGGTGGTGTGTTGTATGTCTCAAACAATGTAAAGGTAATTGACGTCAGGCACGAATGTACCTGGAAATGTTGGCTGGGCCCTGACGCAAGCTGCCGGATTCGCGGTCTAGGGTAGCCCCCGCTTCTGCCAAGACATTCACTCTTGCCAAAGTCCACCGCGACAACGATTCGCGCAGCTCCGAATATCGCCAATCGCAACGACACATTGCCCACCATGGAGGAAAAAGAAGAAACCAACGAGCCTCTCGATCTTGTGCGCCTCTGCATCGACGAAATTGTCATTGTGAAATTGCGCGGCGACCGCGAGCTCAAAGGAAGGCTTCATGTAAGTCTAGGCGAAGCTCAGCTACCTAACAAATCTACAAGAGAAGGCAGACTGACGAAGGAGATGCAGGCATACGACTCGCATTGCAACCTCGTTCTCGGAGACGTTGAGGAAACGATATACATTGCTGAGGAGGAAGAAGACGACCAGGAGCCCCGCGTACGGACAGTCAAGAAGCAGAGCGAGATGCTGTTTGTCAGAGGTATGACAGGTATATTGCGTTTGGGAAAGAAAACAAAGCTAACAGCACCATAGGCGATTCGGTAGTTCTTATTGCGCCGGCAGAGGGGACTTCGCAATGATGGTGCTGTACAGATCCTAGCCGAAGCAGAGTATCAGGCATGGCAAGGACACACTTGGCACCTTGCATCAGCTGCCGAAATATGGCCATGGCCGAAAAATCAGTCGCAATTGAGATACCCGAACGTGGAAGCACCTGGGTGCACTCCTTGGAGGTCACAAGTAGACAGAACGAGGAGAATTGGTGGGCTGTGCTTTGGGAAGCATACAACTTATGTAAAAGCACGTGAAGCAAGTCGCTCGACTTACGTGCTACCCCATTCAAAGAGACTCCCAAGAATGCAAAGACTCAACCTCCACTTTGCACAAATTTCCATCACTTTCTACCCTAAAAGCCGCGCTGTTTGTTAACCATGTCACTTATCACGGGCACAAGCACAAAGGAATCTTCTTGAAGATGCAAGTATTAAGCGCTTTTCATGACTCTACTAAAGCGTTCAGATTATGGGCTCGTCGTGCAGCCGTGAAACGCAGATAATAAACCCATCGTACACATTGTGCGGTACCGTGACTAAACTCCTGTGCGTCCAAGACCCACCGATCGCCGAAACCCGACCATGAGAAGTGACCAAGGAGAAAGGAAAAAAAGCCGGCCGCTGAATGACGGTGTGCCGCGCGAGTTAGAGAATTAAGTTGATAGGTAGGTGAGTGTTCATGGCCTCATTTCATCGTGATAGAGTCCGCAGACGCTGCCCAATGCAAGAAAATACAGTCGAAGTGAAGTTCATCCGTCGCACTCCTTCACGCGTCCATAAGACGGGAGGATGCTGCGAACGGCAGGGTGTGGGATGAGAAGGTTGAACGAGCCGTTGACGGCGGTGGAAAAGACTTAGGCCGGATAACCATAAACACCATGCGCCGAATGTCCGAACGAAGGTTGAACTGAAGTAGACTGATGTTGAGCCTGTTCTAAAAAGCCGCCAAAGCGCCGTGTGTCGGAGAACAATAAGCAAGAATGAAGGAGATTTCGATGGTGGCCATGCTGGTGCTGAGCCTGAGCTGTAGCCGGCCGGTGCGCATGGACTGCTGTGGCCTTTGCTGACGGGTGTTGGTGGACCATCTCGATGAGATGCGATGTCACACGGCCCCTGTGAGCCTTGTTAGAACGCAATCAAGTCAGAACCACACGGAGACAAGTGTATTCACTTTCGCCTCCAGGTTTGACTCGCAGTACTGTCCCTCGGCAAGAAAGGCAGCGAGAAGCCCTTTGAAATCTCCGTCTCAACAAAGATGGAAGCACGCTTGTAACGCTTGTCTGAGTACTTCTCATACACAGCAGCATGGTGCTTCTGAGGGTTCTCACAACACTCGAGGATGACAGATATGAGCTTACGGAGCTGGCTAAGCGTGTACCCTGAGTAATGCACGTGCGCTTGCGACTAGGAGAGATTAGCATGGTCCAGGGTTAAAAAGTAAACGTCGACTTACCCAGTCACCCTTCTTCAACATGAAGCGGGCGAAGCAGTGAGCGCCAGCGGAGAGGAAGCTTGGAGCACAACCTACAAAGCGCTCATCCATGACGGTAATCTCCAAGAAGTACTTGGACAGAGTACGAGTTTCCAGGTCATAGTCGTCCGCTTTGCTGATGCGGCGAAGGAAGCTCATTGGGCCAGGCCACCCAAGCTCAAACTGAAGCATGCTGAGCATGAAGCGCTCTGCTTTGAGGACCTCGTCGGCCGTGTACGCTCCATCGACCATGTAAACTATCTCTTGGACCGACGGGCAGTTGATCTCTTCGTACTTGGCAGCAACAAAGAGTGCCGTGGCGCCAACCAGTTGCAACTTGCCAAGTGAGACAACCTTGCATGACAGAAATCGGTCAACATAATTGACGGCGAGGAAAAGCGTCTCAGGTAGTAGAGTGAAACGGCTGTGGACCTGGACGAGCCAATCCATTAGGACTGATCGCATCGACCACTGGATCTCGGCCTGGTGATCCATGTATGTGGCATTCGGCTTCATTTTCTCTTCGAGAGCGTGCATGTACTCAAAGATCTCGTCGCCATACTCAGCAACCATGGAGGTATCCCACTGCTCATCCTCAACGTCTTCAGCAGTGCGGTTTGCCTCGACGAATAAACGGGCTGATTCGAGTTCACGTTGTGACTTTGCGGTGATCCTTGGCGCAAGGACGGGGTGAACGCCACCGGTTGTGTTGTCACCGCGCGATCGGCCGGTGGTGGTAAAGTTCTCCGTCTCATAGTACGTATCGGTCTCGTCATCCTCTTCATCCCAGTACTCGTCTTGGTCATGGCCACTCACGGCTTTGGCGAGTTCTTCGTTGCGCTCTTCTTCAAGGATGCGTGCCTGCTCCTCAAGAGCATCGAGATACTCGTGCCTGTCTTCCGCTGTATTCTTCGACTCAGCCTTGTCCTCCTTTTCAAGGATAGTCACGGACTCTTGGGACTGTGCTGGGGCACGGTCCACTTTGGGAAATGAAGATGGCTGGGCCTGGGCAGGGAGAGGCTTGGACGACGGTGCAGGTACCACTGCCGCCTCGACAGATTTCGATTGAGATTCTTGGAATACGGCTGTAGAGGACTTCTTGGAGATTACCTTGCGCATGTTTGCTGCAGGCAGGCTGGCATCGACGGCGATGTGCTTGGGGATCGCTGATGTGGCCTCGTTGGTCTCGGTAGTTGTGTTCGCCTTGGAGATGATGCTTGCCAGAGGACGCTGCGCTGGTCGTAGAAGCGCGTTAGGCTTTGTGACCTCCTTGACCGTGACTGCAGCGGTATCTTTCAGAATCTCTAGTCCCTTCTTCTTGCCATTGACCTGGGTGTCATCCTTTGCTACGGGCTGTCGCGTAGTGTTGCTAACGTCGCCAAAGACGGTCCGCTTGGCTGCGGCAGCCTTGATGCCTCCGCCTGGTGCCGCTGATGACAATGCTGGCGTTGACTTGTTTCGCGAGTGCAGCATTTTGCTGGCGGGCAATTGGGGCTGCGCGTTCTCGTCGCGTATGCGGAGAGCCCTCATAGGGCGTTGGGGCTGCAAGAAAAGCTTGTTAGCAACTACGTCACGGAAAGTGCGCGGTTCCGCGCATCTGAACTTGAGCTGGAGGGAAGGGCGGCGCGCAACGCGCACAAGGTAGCGACGCCGTCGGCGCAGAGAAAAGCTTAGAAGAAATGAGCAAGCTTACCTTTGCATCCATTATGCAGTTAGTGTGTCGATTAAAGACGATAGTCTCGGGATGTATGTTGTGATGAGTGACCGTTGCAAGAGAATTGGTGGGCGATAGGGGCAGCAGAGGACGCAGTGCTACAAAACAGTGGCCGATATAAAGAAACTCTCCATCTAAGTTGGCGGCGATGAGATAGACGGGTCGAGGTCGTCGAATGGCACGAAGAGGGGTGTTGTCGACAACAGCTTGGAATATATACGGAGCTTCGAGCGCGATGTTTTGATTGTTAGTAAATACAGCTAGCCCGAGCTTCCGTCCAGGATCCATGCACGAGCCTAGCGACGGCCTAAGCGACGGCGCTCGGGTCGCGCCTGACATCGCGTCATGTCCGAGGTTCAACGCGGGACCCCAACATCACCAGGAATCCATCTCTTCAATGCGCCGCACCGTATGTTTGCTTTAGACGGGTGTAAACTTGTCGACATCATCGCAATGCACTCAAAAGTGCACCGTGTCAATTTTAACTTGTCCCTACCGCTGTCACCCACACTTACGCGTCTGTGTGTCGAGCCCCCGAATTCAACGCGCCAAGCCGTCATTACCTCAGATTGGCACACGAAGTCACGTGGCGGCCTCCGGATGACGGCCCTCTCTGAAACATGTTGTTTACTGCGCCCATTTCCATAACAACATAGCAGATGAGTCTGACGTTGGGTGTTCATGCCCTCGAATGCGGCCGCGACCACTGTGCTGGTCTCGACCGCGCACAATGGACCCGCCGCCCGCCACCCACAGCCTATGGGCCAGCACACTGCCACGGAATATCAAACGGCAGCCTGGCCTTGGTCTTTGTCAACGGCGCCGTTGCCACAAGGGATCTGGATACACGTACTATGTCTGGGAAAGGGCGAGCGATGGGTGCGCTGGATCCCGGCTTGTTATCGCATGTGCATGTTTCCTTGTGCTTTGTCCCCGCCCTGCGTACTGGCCGAGGGCCTCACCGACAAACCCATGTGGACCATTGACACACGTAGCGAGGTCGCATGGAGCCAAAAACGCACACAACGTCTTTTCAAAGGGTCCGCGACCGGGGTTCCGACTGAAACTTCTTTGCGCAAAGTGCGGGAGACATACTGTCGTTGCTCGACCCCTCATCACTCTAGAAACCGTCCAAGCTTCCAGCCGCCACGGGTTTGCAAAAGGTCGCATGTCGCGCTACGTACGTCGCTCGTGCACATGCAGGGTCGCAAATCCGGAGCAGAGATAGCCAGCAGCGACAGACATACGGTGAAAGCATGCATCTCCAGGCCGGGTGCGGATATGACGACTATGCGCCGACTGATTACTGTTCTTTGCGCTACCATCGTCATGCTAGTGTGGGTCCGCTGCGATCAGACGATTTCGAGGGGAGGGGGCACATGGATGTAGACATGAAATCAAACGTCGCGTAATTCACAAGTCGCACAATTGTTGTCGGAATCTTGCGGCAACTTGTACAGCGACAGCTGTGGGCAGAGGGAAACTACGCATGCAGGTGTGTGGTGTTGATTGTCGCACGAGCGATCTCTCCAATAGACGCCCGCCATCAGCTGCCAACGAATCCACAGCGCTTCATCACCGGCGCTGGGCACCGCAAAGCTTCTTTGGCCTTCCAGCCATGTCTCTGTGTAAAGGCGACCCGGAATATGGCAACTTGGGCAAATTCTCGACGTTGCGCATTGTGCTGTGAGGGTGCTAACGGCGCCCTCTCTCGTCCGCTTGCTGTTCACATGGAACGTACGCATGCACTCGGCCAGCAGCGCGCAACAGCTCATTGGCCATTTCTGACGTTGAGCCCTAGGAATAGGCTTTCCTAGGTGCTACGGACACCCACAAGCGATTGAGTTGTCCTGTAGCATGCATCCTAGGCTCATTCAACAATTGGGCGCATAGCTGCCGCCGGAGTCATCCCATGTTTCGACATGGGATGAAAGCAAGACATGGATGACGACGGCATCTGAAAGATAGTTCAAGTGCAATTCCATTCAGCGCCCGTTTGCGTGGCTGAAGGTGGCACGTTCTCGGCAGTGGGTTACTACATAGGTATGTGCCAGTCGGGTACTGAGGCGCAATCGCATAGGGCGAGTAAGGAGGGTAGGCTTGGTGGTGTATGCCATTTTTGAACATGTACATGTTCGCTCAAGTAGTTGTAAATACATGAGCGACGACCAATTCGTAGTTTGAGGCGCATCTGGAAAGTGCGTCGTGACCTTGGAGCGGTCCTAGTCGGGGTTGTCTCTTAAGTGCTTCGCTTCGGAGCCATTGCTCAACCCACCTCCACGCTTCTCCGTGCCAGTCCAACACCACCACCTTCCTCTTGTAAGTCCCCAACCTCGTCATCAGCCTACTATTCCATCTGGGTTCGCGTTTTAGCACTCAGATTGTCTCAATCCTGCTCTGCGCATTCCGGCCGCTAACCCGATGCTGGCAGCCAGCGGCGGTCCACGGATTCAGATCGAAGCCTTCACATTGCCTATCTAGGTTCCTGAACACCACTGCTGGTAAGTATCCTCCTCAATACCGTCCTGCGACCGACTTGACTTGCACATCTGGTTGCGACGCGGTCCCTGAGCCGCCAGCGCTGCCGTCCCTGTAACCCGTCACC
Organism: Pyrenophora seminiperda CCB06; assembly: GCA_000465215.2. Taxonomy (NCBI): domain Eukaryota; kingdom Fungi; phylum Ascomycota; class Dothideomycetes; order Pleosporales; family Pleosporaceae; genus Pyrenophora; species Pyrenophora seminiperda. The sequence goes on along the minus strand of KE747824.1, from coordinate 1,333,599 downwards.
GGGCAGCGGTGACGACGTCCCAACGGGCTCAAGCCCAGCCCAGCCTTGGTGGAACAACACCAGAAGCATCCAAGATGCCATCAAACACCATCGAGAGCCATCTGCTAACTCTACATGCCATAGACTCGACGCCTGTTTATCCTTCCCCGACAGCCATTCGTCCCAAGTCGTCCGTTGCGACACCGGCAGGATCGGTGCGCCCCCAACTACACACACATACAGAGACTCGCTTTAGAGGCTTTGGAATACAAGACCAACACAAAGAATACTGGTCATGCAAGTTCCCAATATGCTTGCCGAGCCTCGGGTTGCCGGCGCACAACGCTTCCCTGAGGTCGAACAGCTGATAGCGGGCCGACACCACGACGCCATACAGTCGCCTCCTGACTACGACATGATGTCTCAGCGAGAAGACTCTGGCATCATGGATGTTTATCCGAGTACCGAGACGGGCTCGGCGCATGGCTCCCTGTCGCCTTCAAAGCAGGTGCCCAAGAAGCATGTCAGCTTTGAGCTGCTATTACCCCAGTCGCCAGCCCACAAGGCTCGATTACCGATGCGAGTCGACATCTACCCCCATGATACAACCGACTCCATCATTACCACAGTCAAGAACTTTTACGGTCTGTATGAGCGCCGAGGCGTCATCTTTGAGGACCGCCATGGCAATACGCTCATCGCGCGCTTCGAGAACTTTGAGCATGGCATGACAATCTACGTTCGCGTCTCTCCAGAGAGTATAGATGCGGACGACTACTCTCCTGATTCCCGACAGCAGAGCATCTCGCCTCGTCGCCCTCGACTTCACCTTGACGAGGCCTTCCAGATGCTCCCGCCCCTCCATCACCAACAAGCAGGCTCCAGGTCAGGGTCTCGCCATGCGCGGCAGAGCCACTCGCCCCATCCAGGCCATGGCCGCAGGAGCGCTTCTGCCAGCAAACGTATGCGCGCTTCTGCAAAGAGTCGCGCGAACAGCTCGCATGGAAGCTTCGCCAACGGCGACGACTACAGCGATAGTGAAGGAGAGCATGGCTCTGTGACTAGCTCGCGTCGCTCGAGGAAAGAGCCACTCGCAAGTGCTGAGATTAGCGTTGACAACATTGTTGAAGGCGGCCGCCGAAAGCGTGCCAAATTTGACAGCTCGGTAAGTACCTACAGGGGGCATGCATCGTACAATAGTCTGACACCCGTTCCTTCCACAGGAGCTGCCACTGTTCGTACCACCCCAAGTTCCTATGACTGCTTCATTGTCGTCCGTATCCCCCCAACGGCGTATCAGCGGCAATACTGCTGGTTCTCCCTACTCTGCCAATCAGCAGACATTTTCATACTCGCATCCGCTGCCCTCACCGCAGAGTTATGGCCAGGGCGAAAGTCCCTATCTTCAAGGGCTCGTCACACCCTACTCTGCATCTAGTGGGCAGGCGCAGGGATACAAACCACGCGCGCGGGGCTCAGGACAATATGCCCACTATCGCTATTCCGGTAGTGGGGGAGCTTTGCCCACCCCTGATACTACTCTTGCAAGCATCAGCGTCATCTCAGATGAGGATGTCGCCCGCCAGCTCATGCGCTTGGGAGATGCGTCTAACTTCTCTAATCATCGTACATCCACTTCTACGCTGGACGATGCCTTCAGCGGAAAGGCTGATGCAGCGTCCTCCAGTGACGAGACCGCCGATGGTAGTGATGAGGAGAACGAACTTCCCTCTCTCCCATACAACATGGCTCGTGGAATGCACGATCACACTCGTGTCTACGACGGGGCCGAGAGCAGTGGGGAAGATTATGAGGATGATCGGGACGGCTCTTTTAAGGGTGCCAGTGACGAGGTGATGCCCGATGAGCACAACAACTATCGCGTACAATCTGGTGTTATCAAAGCTCGTTCCGTGTCAAGCAAGTCCGGCAAGCACGGCAAGGTTCGCGCAGTCTCGAAGAATAAAGCCAAGGTCAATGGCACAAGCAAAACACCAATGTCGCCTTCTTCTCTCCCCTCTCAATCAAGAAAGGCATCCAATGCATCACTGAACTTCCAACATCAGCTTGGGGTCGATGAGGAAGACCTTTCCAGCAAGCCTCGTTGCCAACGCTGCCGCAAGAGCAAGAAGGGCTGTGACCGTCAGCGACCTTGCCAACGTTGCAAAGATGCAGGTATAAGCGCTGACGGGTGTGTAAGCGAAGATGAAGGCAACGGTAGGAAAGGCCGTTATGGACGTCACATGGGTGTATCAGTCAAGAAGAACTCGGCCTCGTCGGCGACGTCAATGGCCCCTCCTCCAATGTACGAATACAATATGCCGATGGATGGTGCACACTCGATGAGCACGTCCTTGGATAAGAGCAAGAAGCGCAAGAGGTAGGGGTGTTAGGGTGTTGAATCTGAGCATCGTCTGCTTGGGTTCGATACTTCTGCTCATCACGCATCTCCCTGCACAATCATGTTGGAAATCACTGTTAGTTGCAGGAGGCTCCACTTTGGGGTGTTGGATAGCGAAGCTCTGGATTGCTTTGGCGCCTTCTTGTCTCGCCGCTTGCGAAGGGCAGTAAAAGTATCTTTTCGCGCCTTATTTCTACCAGTGCGCATAAGAGAAGCGAGGCGAAATTTGAGATTGTTATGGTGTTATAGGATAAGACCGGGCTGGGCTGGTCGGGGGCATGGGTTCCCAGGGAGCAATGGCTGGGTTAGAGGTTCTGGGTGCTGGGTGCTGGAAGACGGGTTTGGGTCATCCATGCTGTCCGCTTTGGCGAGTATTTTCATATGTTCCCTCCTTTACGACTTTGTTTGGCACTATAGCGAAATTTAGTCGACGGTATTCAATGATCAGCTTCTTAGAACAAGGTGGAGTGACGTTCATCCCACTTATGTCATCTGTATGTACATGTGCGGCACGACCCCCTGCACCGGTGAGGATGTGGTAACGGTGGCACAGCATTGGTGCGGTTCTGAAACGTCACAACCATGACTTCAAGCAGATTCTGGTGCAACAACGGCTGCACAACTGATGTCATTTTGGAGATTCACAAGGACGTCAACTTGACTGTAGAACAGCACCAGTGGTCGGTCCTGGAGGCACTGTCAGGCTATTTTGAGACGGGGGTCAAAGCTTAAATCGGCAGGAACGGGTTCGAAGTGGGGCTAGTTGACAGGGGTGGGCACGAGCCAAGTTGGCCCGTACATACAATAGAGGCTGTGCTGCCTGGCAAGCAATTATCCCTCGTAATGGTAAGGCGTACGACGCTTGCTTGTGAGATGCAGCCTCGTCACATCGCCGTCTACTCTCCGTCCGTCTACTCGCCTTGCTGCCGGCCTCGCTCCTTCACTACCAGGCGAGGGGAGATTGTGTGGCAACTGTCGCCACTAGAAACAGTTCCTGTCAATTGACTCCTTATCAGCCACAGCTGACCTCTCCACACCCCGACCGCCGATCCCCCCGCAGAACGCGAACGCGATGGCTGAGGGCTCTATCAAGTCCAGGATTGCGGCGCTCAATCTCGAGGAAGTTCACACACCTGTGCCTGGTACAAAGCCGACCTACAGCTATGACGCGGCTACCTCCAAGAAGAAGCCGCCTCCACCCCCGCCCAGTGCGCGACCACCCGCCTACTCGCGCCAAACTGTCAACAACCCGCCAGTGCTCAGTAATGCCCCTACATCAGCACGGCAATTGGGCAACCAACCCATGATTGGGATCGAAAGCCCAAAACCAATTGCAAAACTCTCCCCAGCGCTACCTCCGCGCCCACCTCCCCGCAATGCTAGCACAGCCAAACCGTCACCTGCGCTGCCTCCGCGCAAGGCCTCAGAATCGAGTGTGCGCCGGCGCGAGTCTTCCGAATCTATATCTACAATCGCTTCAGGCATCTCAACACTTTCCCTAGGCTCTTCAAAGACCAATGGCACCTACCACAGCAATAGTAGTACGGGCACACTGTATCAGGTCAGGGCCCCAGCCTTCGATCCTGCAAAATTGCCTCCTCTGCCACCGAAGAGAGCGCCTGAGGACTCTGGAAAGAGCAGTGCGACCTTGAATGCCATGAAGAGTAAACGGGACTATGTACCTGCTCAGGCCCTTCCACCAAAGCTCAAGACTCCGAGTAAGCACTTAATTTACAAACGAAGGTAATTCAAAAGAATTTGGCTAACGCACACCATGTACAGATCTACCAGCGCGACCGTCGCTGCCTCCTAGACAGTCTGATGTCCGCGAAGAATCATCTCGGCCTGTACCCGCCCTGCCACAGAGACAACCTTCAAATGAGACATGTCGGAAAAGCAGGTCGATTGTACCTCCACCACCCCGACCATCAGCGTTGGAGATGGGCTTCAATAACAAAGCGCCTGCTCCTCCCCCAGTCCCATCAAACCGGCCCACAGCAACTACATCAGACTCTGCACCAACCCCTGGAGCACCACCACCCATTCCTCGCTCATCAAGACCTAATCTGGAAGCGATCATGGCTTCCAAGCCAAAGCCAGGTGTAGTCGCGAGCTGTCTTAAATGCCGAGACTTCTCAGGCCCAGATAATCATGCTGCCCAATTTCCGCGTACTCAGCTTCCCTCTTCAGACGTGGGTTGGCTAGCTCATCAACTTTGCGCGCCATTCACATCTCCAACAGACAAGGCCAGGGCTATTTTCACCTGGCTACATCACAATGTTGATTACGATGTTCACTCTTTCTTCAATGGCACTATTTCACCTACTACCCCCGAGAAAACCATCGCCTCGGGTCTTGCAGTATGCGAGGGCTACGCGGGCCTTTTCGCCGCTTTGGCTTTGAAGGCTGGGTTGGAAGCTATGGTTTGCTCTGGTGCCTGCAAGGGTTTCGGATATTCTCCACTGGAGCCTGGACAGCCAGTGCCACCCTATGAATCGACACATGCTTGGAATGCCGTCAAGATTGACAATGACGAGTGGAAGCTCGTTGATCCCTGTTGGGGAGCTGGGCATATCGGGTGTCCGAACCGCGGTGAAGGGTATGTTTCAACAGTCCTGACGCTTCGAGTGTTTCTTTTCAGCTTCAGTTATTTGTTAACTCCCATTTAGATATGTACGATCCTTCAATCCGAGCCAGTTTATCATGGATAACAACGAGTTCGGATTGAAACATTTCCCTGGAGAGGCATCCCACCAGTTCCGTACTGACGGACGTGTCGTGTCGTATGAGGAATTCATGCGGGATGACCAAGGTGGGCGCGTACATGTCTTCGGCGACGCATTCAAGGAGCACGGTATAGGCGAACGGACGTTTGAGCCATGGCAAGCGCAAATCAAAGTAAATGATGCATACGCGTCGGCCATGGTTCGCTTCCAGTTCTCGACTATCTGTCCGCATTGGGATAGCGGCCGACACGGCAAGGGCCCGCCCTACCTTATGCTCTTGAGCATCGCTGGAAGAGATGGCCGCAAGCCAGACTACAAACCTTTCAACACTGACGGGCACACATGGTGGCTCGACGTGGCTCGAGTTGAGCTTGGTGCACCGGGCCAGAAAATTGGACTTAACGCAGTTAGCATTTTCAATGGCAAGGACGCTCGGGGCATGAGCATTACCACTTGGAATAACAAGAGGGGTTATTCGTGCAACTTTGGCTGCGTAGCGTCATGGGAGCTTATCTGAGATGTTTGGTAAGTCCCAGCGTGCTGATGGGAAGCTTGTTATGAGGGCTCATCTCGCGTCCACAACATTCTGGCCCCAGGCCATGAGTATGGAGCGATAAATGATATTGACGACGGTGAATTCATCATTCATATACCCTGGATCTGATTTGTACTTAGCCGGTAGCATAGGCTTATTATTTGAAAGTAGTTAGTTGGGTTTCTGTCGTGTAACATTGGAGTGCACCAAAATATAAAGGCAGCATGAAGGCACGAAGGTATCGCGACATGTGAAGATATGCAGCCTTACATCAGCAGCCGTTAGTGGCTGATCTGTGGCTGAATCCTGGTGCCTTGGCTCAATCCGCGAAATAGTGCACCTACCGGTACCGTCTACGTGAGGCAGGAACGGGCTTCGTGCGCACGAACTCGTACCCTCCTACCCTGTCCAACATTCGTCCGATCCAAGTCGCCTTTCGCCTCCGACACGATTTCAAACATCCCTCCGCACACGCTGTATTTGCCTGTCGTATCCGCCACATATCGCCCGCTCCGTCGCGTTGCAGATCCCCGCCCGTCGCAGGGCCCGGGGAAGCATTGTTCCCTCTCCTCGACAAATATGGCGACGGCATTTGTGGGCCTCGCAGTCACAGTGACGCTGCGAAACCCTCCGGGCGCTGTTTTGGTGGGCGTAGTCAGTGGTGTTGATCCACAGACGTCTACTTTGACGCTTCAAGATGGTATGTTGCTTAGTGTTGTATTCTAGTTCAGATCATTAGAGCTTGAGGCCCAAGGACATAATGTAGTGTGGACGTGTACGAGCATGTTTGGCTAGGTATCATACATGTACTAACCCTCGTGTAGTCGTCTTCCTGAGTTCTGGCCACCGTCTGGCTTCATACAAAGTAGAAGGACATATGATCGCGGATATTAAGGTTAAAGCTTCTGCGCCTGCGCCTGCGCCTGCTCCTCCTCAGCCTCCTCCGTACCTTCAATATGCCGCCTTTCATGCGCAGCAAGCTCCACGGAATATTGGCCCGTCGATGCCGCATCTGGTCAACCAGCCATCGTCGATTCCACATGCTGGGGAACCCATGCATGTTCGCCAAACCTCACGCCAACCAGCTCCCCAACCAGCTCAAGCTGCCCCCTTTGTCGATCCTGCCATACTCAGTATGGGGAAACGTACATCCAGGCCTTCTTCTCTGGCTCAACCTATGGCTACGGCACCACAAGAAGCTCCTGCCACGCCTATCAAGCCCATAACTACTGCGAGCGCTGTCGCTGTATCGAATAAGAAGAATCACGGCATCCGAAAGCCAAGCGCCGCTACACTGGAAGGTCCGTTTTCTTCACTAGATATCGCAGATGCGGAGGAAGCAGACAGTGAGGCAAGGACTATTCAAGCCACGGCTCGCAGGGTGAGCATCAATACGACTAGAACAGGAAAGCCCATGGATGATTCAAGTCCTCAGAAGATCGACGAGGGTGGGAAGAAGACTCGAAGAGGGGGCAAGTCTCGTAAGAAGGAACTTGCCGCTCAAGAGAGGAAGAACGGGTCGGACCCCGATGCCAGCAGGAAAGGGTATGTGCAATTCTTAGATACGGGACAGACAGACTGGCCATCTTTTTCAAGAAGCTAACTGGTAGTAGCAAAGGAAATGGCTGGAGGAATACTCCTATGCTACAGGCTGCCGAGCAACCAGAGACAAGGACACCTGGTGTCATCGGTGGCCGGGTCGGTCTTGCAGCAGCGAACGCCTCGAACCGCAAAACAAAACGGCAGCAGGCCCTTGAAGCCGCCAATGGTTGGGCTACGGAAGACGCAACCGACATCCAGGAACTACCCGAGTTCGATTTTCAAAGCAATCTCTCCAAATTTGACAAGCGGACTGTCTTCAACCAGATTAGAAACGAGGATACCACTGCAGATGAAGATCGGCTTGTTAGTTTTAATCGTCTAGCAAGGCCCGGAACGCACGGCGGAAAGAACTTGCACCCTACAGAGAACGTGTTGGATCGGAAGCTGAAAAGTACGACCAATACAAGCTCTGAGGAAGAGTCGGACTTTGGTAGCGGCCGCAATTCGAGACGAGCAATGTCGAGGGCTTCTGGCAAGAGGGCACCAATACGGCAAGGCAGCGGCGTCGGTGTCCAAGCAGACTTGGATATCATGGGCTCTGGCATACTCCGCGCTAACCGCTCGTTCATCGGCCGACCTTACACATCGTCTCATGCTACTGGTAGCCCTAAGCCTGGACGCGTTACTTCGCCTCTTGATTCGCCACTTGAATCCAGTTCAAAGGGATGTCTACGTCTGATCTTTAACAACCGCAAGTGTTTTGCGATTACCCCCGGGAGCATGTTGGCAGTTGAAGAGACTGCTGAAGTGGAGTTTGGGCTTACTGAAGATATCATCGCAGAGAGTTCCGGTCGAGGTATCGCTGAAGTTGCACTGACTGCCATAAATCCAGGTGGTCGGCGACTCGCACGCGACAATCCCAACCCCCACCCTGTAATAGTTGTGTTGGCAGGCAATCACCGAGGAGGCGCACGGGCTGTAGCAGCAGCACGGCATCTTGCTCAACGCGGTCCGAAAGTCATGGTCGCTCTTCTCGGCTTCGAGCGCAACGCCGATTGGGATAAGGACATACGGCGACAAGTCGACCTCTTCCGCAAGTTTGGTGGCTCGGTTCGCGCCTGGGGCCAGACGGAAGAGGCTCTGAAGCGGCTCCAGGCGCCGCCCGAACTTATCATTGACGCTCTGCTTGGTCGCCACAAGGAATTTGAAGCACTAGGCGATGAAGATCAACGCGTCGTCCTAGGCATCGTAGGCTGGGCCAACAAGTCGCGCGCGGCCTGTCTCGCTGTCGAAACGCCATCGGGCTTGGGTGGCTTAACAGGCGAGGTGTCCATTCTCGAAGGCGAGCCCCTCGAAGTCCGTGCAAAGTACATTGTCTGTCTCGGTGCGCCGCGTACGGGCCTGCTCAGAGCTCTCCAAAATGGCGCGGGTCGCGATCCTCAGTGGCTGATTTGGATCGTCGATATTGGCGTCAATAAGCCCTGGCGTAGCGCTGGTATCAGTGGAGGCAAGGGCATCAGGTTCGGCGAGCAGTGGGTCGTCCAGGCGAGGTTCGAAGAAACTCCCTCGCTTGTTGATGGCGGTCACGCCTAGGACGCCAATGTCAATGTTATATGACGCTGTCGAAGCCGACGAGATTCCTATTTCTCTTGCACGGCCCTTCACGGTTGGTTGTATCTTTAACTCTTCCCAGGCATTCAGATGTTGCCCCTTGTGCTACGAAGGCAAGAACTTGGAAATTCTAACTGGAGATGTAGTAACTGATGACTCTGTCTGTGGAGTGAACGGAAGGTATGTGGCATTTGAGGTTTGCTTTTTGTGTTTTTGTTTTGTTGTTATGCATTGCGTGGGCGTATATTTTCGATCGCGAAGTTGTATTAGAACGCTACGATGATCATGTCGGAATGGGAATGTGATGGGACAGGAACGGGTCTATGGGATGTGAATACCTCCACACAAAAGTAAAGAGCAAAGCCATGTCAGGCTTCTTTTCCATGTGGGTTAACTGAGAGAACTTACGGAACGTGGCAGTTGCTATGTAGCTTACTAGCAAATGCGCGCTGCAATACTATGGTTGTGTGAATGAAATGAAAGGGGCGTGTGTGTGTCTTGATGTTTGTAGTGACTGTAATGAACGTGATGGCAGTGTTTGTTGTCGGGGTGGTAGATTGAGGAAAAGAGAGAGAGAGAAGCAGAACATTGGGTAAAAAGGAGTAGTAATCTAGGAGCATTACAAGTAGATACTAGTGTTTAAAAGCAGAGTTTCAAAACATAATATAGTAGTAACAACTAAAGAGATTAGATACTTATCCTATCTAGCATCTTTTGCTTGGTAAGATACAAATGTTTAGTCGGTAATAAGCATAGTCGCCTCCCCCCCCCCCTCTTTGCCAACGAAGATGCAAATATATTATGTTATTGCCTAAATATCGTAGTTTGTGCACATACGCAAATACGTTTGCTAGGAGTAGTTTGCCTGCTAATTGTAATATATATGCCTTCACTTCACTTTTCATATATAAGTAGTCCCTATTCGTACTTGCTAGTGGAATCTATCCACTGACTATCTTCGTTATACGATGACAACTTTCCTCCTTATCCTGTATCTCTTCTTCCTCCGCTCCCTGTTTCTGTTCCTGTTTCTGCTCTTGCTGTTGCTCCTGCCCCTCTTCCTGCTTCATCATCTACTATCGAATTCTGATGACGCCAAGTTTCTGCAAACTTTCTTCCATAAGTGAGAAATTTTATTCCAGGACTTCTGCTGCGCGACTGTTTATTTTGGCTTCCTGGCTTCCTGGCTGCTTGGCTGGCTGGCTGGCTGGTTGATTCAGCTCAGAACATGTAGTGACAGCGTCAAGAAAGAATGTAGCGTTTCTTGGGTGTCAATTAGAGGATAACCGCAGACAGTCAAACTGCCGATGCGGTAAGGGGCTAGTCAGCGCACCTTGTATTCGTGATGAGTTTTTGGTGGAAAGCGTCCAGTCAGTATACTATACTCGCGCGGGTGCAACACGTTCAAACACGCGTTCAGCAGAGGACCAGCTTCATCTCAAAGCCTCGATGCAGCACTCTTCCACTTGCGCTCGCTTTCCAGACCATCTAGGAAGCCGCATACTCTCCTGACTAGATCCTGAACCACCTCGTCCGAATCGCCTTCCAAATTATGATGAGCTCCAGGAACCACGCCACCATCTTCGTCGTCAACGACCCCGCCTCCTTCGCGTATGATCCTCGTCCAGCGCTGGAGCAAAGAAGCTCGATCGATCGAAGCAGGAACATACGGGTCCTCTGAACCCAGCAGGAAGCAAACGGGTGTGGATTGTGGGATCTTGCCGAATGTTTGTGCGAAATGCTCGTCTGAAAGGTCGCTGGAGAAATAGTCGTCGTCTCCGTCCTTGGCGAGTAGAGAGTACGCTCGATAGGCACTTAGTGGGCCACCCATCTCCTCTAGTACAGCATTGCCCTCTCGCGGCAGGATTTCCTTCCCTTTACCCGCATCAACCATACCTTTCGCCATCTTAATCGCCTCCTCCAAAGCCTTCTTCTCCCGTCCATTCTTCCCAAAAACCTCCCATGCCTCACGATCACTGACTCCACCCTGCAATATAACAGCATCCAGCCCTTCTCGCTTCTCATGCTCCTTGCCAACAAGATACTCCATGATATCCTGGCACCCCGTCGAGTGTCCCATGACCACGATCTTCTTCCCCGGTCGCAAGTTTTTGAAGTAAGAGACGCATTCGCCGAGTTCACGGGCGTCACGGGATAGGGAACCGGTGCCCCAACCTTTGTAGGACGAGGAGAGAAGGACTTCGGATATGGTCCAGCTGGATGGCAGTGATTTGGCGATTTGGGTGGGGTAGGGTACGGTGAGGAGACCGTCCGATAGGCCGCCTACCCAGAGTAGTGTGTTTGGTGTGGTGGAGGAGGCTGAGGAAGATGAAGACGCGTGCTCGAATGCAATGCGTCGTTTGGAGTATTTGTGAGCGGTGCCGGGGTGTGCCATTGTCGCAATTGCTATGTTGGAGTGGGTATGGAATAACCGCGGACCCAAAGAGAGCATACACAGGCGTAGCGGAGTGACGAGTGAGCGGTAACGGCAGAAGAAGAAGAAGACTGGGATGGAAACACAGCTGGCGTGACGGTGAGAGACGTGCTGCATCCTCAAGTGGGGGGTATCGGATGGTGGGGTAGTTTCCCCAACGCCAAAATGCCTTGGCTCATGCAGCTCCGCAGCTCTATGCTCCTTCTCTTCTTTCTCTTCTGGATGACTTCAGACGTATCTTAATCTGCTTGGTCGTGTACATAAGTGGCAAGTAAATCAAATCAAACAAGAAATTGGCACTACACATGTTATAACCCAAGTTTTGTATGAATCTAGTAACGAATGGTAATATGATTTTCCGCTCCCCTTTTCATGGTACATCGTCTACAGCGAATCCTAATGGGATCATAAAAGAGTGACAGGAATCAAATACTCGTCCCATCCTCAGCATACTCGCACTGCAGCTGTAATGAACCTTTCTTGCATCGTGTCCCTCACTTCCAGTATAGACTGACATGGGATGCGAGATTTACGAAGCTTGCATGCGTTGCTATGCGGGCTGAACCCTGGCATGAATCCATGCGCCGACGTCGGAAGGACAGTGACTAACACGAGCTACAGCACAGGACGACCTCTCTATCGATATCGGTGCTAACGCACTGGCGGTCGCTTTCTCTGATCCTGTCAATCAGACATGCCGTACTTGGGCCGTTGATAGCGTCACATGTCTTGCTTGTTGTGCGGAAGAGAGTGGCTCGCAGCCAAAACGTGTAAGGTACCAGGAGGTCTTATTCCCACGGTATCCTGAAACAAATGATCAGTCATAGACGTTGTTAGTACCAATCTGGCTAGCGAAAGCCGTGGACACACTGCGAGCGTCATCATCCTCAAAGTTACCCAATCCACCACGCAGACCACGACCAGCACCAAAGCCAGTGCCGACATTTGGACCCTGGCGAGTAGACTCAACAAACCGGCTGAGGCGGTCTGACTGACTGAGAGATGTAGGCTTATTATAAGCGTCCAAGGTTAGACCAGAAAGGCTGATGCCTCCAGGCGCATCGCTACGAGTATCAGTGAGCTCACTAGCGGCAACCGACTCGCCCGCAACACTTGGAGGTGCGCCGTTCTTGCTCTTGCCGTTGGCATTACCCGGAAGAGGCCAAGACTCCTGGAAATTGGAGAACATGGGAGGGTAATTCGAAGGGACGCCAACACCGCCAAGCGCAGAGGAGTGAACTGAGGACACATCGTCCGGAATATATCCAATAATGGAGCCGTTGTCGTTGTACTCTTGGCGGGGCTTGTTACCGTTGAAGCTGGCGGCGGGGCGACCAGAAGTCATGGCATTAGCGTGTTGGTAGGCCATCTGATAGCGCTGAGGGCCACGGTAAGTCTGCTTTGGACGGCTGAACTGCAGCAGTGAGACTTGCAGGTTAGTCAAAGGACCTTCGACTAGGCAGTTCCGCTCCTTGAAGTGAAGAAGGAGGTAATGCCACAGTGGATGCTTCGAAAGAACCTTGGGGTTACCTAGGATGACGAGGCCGTATTTTGCACGAGTAAGAGCGACGTTCAGACGTCGAGGGTCACTCAAGAAACCGATACCCTGGTGGTCATTGGAACGGACACAAGACAGGATAATGAAGTCCTTCTCACGGCCTTGGAAAGCGTCGACGGAAGCTACCTCGACCTCCTTGTAGTTCTCCTTCTTGAAGCTACCTGTTGCCTGCATGGAACTGACAACGTAGCTACGCTGACCTTCATAGGGGGTAATAATACCGATATCACCAGGTTGTACTCCGGCCTTGAAGAAGCGAGTGACAATCTTCTCGACATTCTGTGCCTCTGTACGGTTAAGGTATGACGTCCCAGAGGCCGAGATCTCCTCTGCACCGAGGTTGGACCAGAACATCATAGGGTTGTCAACAACAGGCCAGGGAAAGTCGACATCGCGACGGATACGCTCCTGCATCGTGACACCATTTTGGAGGGAGCCTTCATAGAACATATTCGAAGGGAATTCGGATAAGCATGGGTGCATACGATACTGAACTTGAAGGCGAATCGGAGAGCACCCCAGGATAACAAGACGCTCGAATAAGGACTGGTTGAGTCCAGCAGTCGCAGCCTTCTTGTTCATGATAACGGGTCCCAATTGCTGGTGATCACCGACGAGTACCACCTGCTTACATCCGAGTACCAGTGGGATCATACACTCTGGTTCGGCAGACTGTGTAGACTCGTCGATGAGGACAGTGCGGAATTTCATCTTGGAAAGACGGGGATCACCAGCACCTACGCACGTGCAGCAGATGACATCCGCTGCCGTCAGGATCTCACGTTCAGCTGCACGGGTGAGCTGCTTAAACTTCTTTTCATCCTGACTCGAAAGCTCGCCCACGTCACTCTTCAGCTGATTCAACTTGTTGAGCTCAACGTTTGTGTCGTTCATGCGAACCTGCTCGTGGAGGGAAAGAAAGCCAACAGGAGATTCGACATCCTCTCTGGACTTTGCTGTAACACGGACAGTCTTCAATCCAGTGAGGTGAATGCGTTCGCACAGCTGATCGACGGCGACGTTGGAGGGTGCGCAGACTAGAACCTGGCTTTGGCTAATTTTGCACAAATGGTAGATGATGGTGGCAGAAGTGACTGTCTTTCCGGTACCAGGTGGGCCCTGAATCAAGCTGAGTGGCTTCTGAAGAACACTCTTGACGGCATTGATTTGACTGGCGTTCAGCTCGGGAAGACCTGGAACGCTGAACTTGCGGGGGATCTGGATCTTCATGGGCGCAGAAGCAACTTCGTGACCAAGGAGACGGTGGAAAATATAGCCAGACACGCTCATCTCGTCAATGGCAAACGTCTTCATTGCGTGTTGCATTCGGTCAAAGGACGTGGCCTTCCAGACGTAGTCGGCACTGAAGTTATGGGTGCACTCGGTAGGGACTGACTTGTGATCGCCCTTGGTGCGCAGCTCAATCGTGACCTCGTCAGACTGGTTGTTCGGGATCTTGATGACATATCCAACGCCTTCCCAATGTGGGCGCAGTTCTCCAGTGTACCTCAGTCGCATCTCGTCGCCGACTGCAAGCTTTACGTCGCCCAGCTCGAGTTTGGGGAGGATGAAACTAGCCGTGTGCTTGTTGTTCAAGGCCATGTCCCAGCGCACTATAAGATTATCCTGTGACTGCGACTCCTTGAGCTTGCGGTCATAGTCGGCTTCGATCTTGACCAGGGGCCCGAAAACGTTCTGGTACTGGAAAGCGTCGTCGTAGCGGAGCAGGACCTTGGCAATAACCTCCTCTTGACCAGCGCCCTTCTCCAAGTCTGCAATGGTGGCATTCGCGTTGTCCTTCCATAGCTCTTCGAGTTTTGCGATGGTCTGGGGACTGAGTTGGCGGGCACGGAGCTGCTCCTGGTCGGTCGGGACAGGGACGAGCCATGGGAGGAAGGAGCGGTCCTCGATCAGTGGCTGCCAGCGCGACGTATCCCAGTTCATATCCTTCTGCGAAGGGATGGCAGCGCATGGTTGACGGCAAAGAAGAACAACAATCGTGTCTGATTTGGCAGGGATGAAGCCGAGGAGAAATACATTCCTGATGCCGCAGTTGTAGCATTCGAGTATGGTGTCACCGAGCGAGGAGGCCGGGTGCAGCGAGACTTCTTTGTGGCGGGCGCGGACGAGGTGGTTGATGATGTGCGAGGACGAAGAGTTGCCGCGAGCGCTGCAGAACCACTTGCTGCAGGCGAGGCACTTGACAACGCTGCCGGCGTTGTGAATACCACAGTACGCACCTAAGATAACTGGTTAGTATGGGGAGCCGGTCATGTGACTACCACTTCCGACATACAAGCATGTGCCGGGAGCTCAACCTCAGCGTCATCGGCCCGTGTGGCAGACTGGCCGTTGCGTCCACCGACTGGCATGCTGGCCATGCTCTCCAAGTCGTCTTCGTCGTACTCTTCGTCGTCGTCGGCGCGTCGCCTGCGAGAAAGGCCGGCGCGGGCGAGGTCGCCGTCCAAGATACCCTCGTCTACATCACCGGCGTTGATGGTGGCAGCCGAGTCGGACACCAGGTGGTTGCCCATGTGTGTGAAGGCGCCCTCCATGGTGGCAAGTGGCAGTTTGCGCCTGGGGCACCCGATGAGTATAATATAGAACTTTCGTATTCTTCGAGGGGCTGAGTGTTTGGTTGTGAGGGATGTCGCTGCCGATTTCAGTGGAGATTGGATCAATAATTCGACACACTATTCACACCATTTCCAGCGTTAAAACCGTCTTCTTGCGCTTGTGTGTTTGCGCGCCGCGAGGTCGTCGTTGGGGCGGCGAAAGATTGTGGCAGCCAATGCACAGCCAAGGCAAGTTCAAAGTTCAGCGGGGTCGGAAGTCGGAGCACAAACCCCCTTGGCGCCGTTTGAGCCGCTTGAGGCAAACACTCTACCCCGGTGCCCGTGTGCCCGTACTCACCTTGCTGTTACCGGTAGGTACCGGTACAGCGAGCAACGCCAAGCAGTCAACTACTTGGGCATCCTTGTGCCGGTAGCGTTCAGATATACGTCATATGCCGCAGAGCCGCAGAGCCGCAGTTATGGACCTTTCACATGCCCTCATCAAAGGCTCGCCAGCTCACCAGCTCACCAGCTCACCAGAGCCAATACGTTCCTCCGCAATTATTACAACTGACAGCTATAGTCCAATTACCTCGAAAGAACCTTAGTTCTCGACATTTACATGATAAGCTAGCTATTCAGAGTACATTGCAACTCCTTACCAAGTCCCATGTCTCTCGATGATTTATTTATTTCTTGCTTCTGAAACATAAAACCTACTGCACGGCAAAAGGTATTACGCAGTAAGAACCATATCTGGTACCACTCACGAGCTGATGGCTTCCAGAAGAATGTAACATGTACGAAATCACGCAATCGGTTTGATGCAATCCATATGCAGCTCATTATCCAAGCGAGCATAGCCGCCCCCACGGCATATTGCGGCCGTGTAACGGAATGACAGCATTGTACTTGTACATGGCGCTGTAGGTATGTGTCTACCCCTCCACCATGCATCTGCAGGAAGGCTACGTCCTGAACACAAGAGCACTCGCAACGGAGAACACTCCGCCAACCCACGTCTCTAGGAGTACTCCAACACAGCCACTACACAAAGTAACTTAGTTGGTGACGGGAAGCAAGGTAAACGCGTGCCGTGCGGGCCTGGCCGGGTGATCGATCAGAGCTCGTCTATTGGGTGCGGGGTGCATATTTCGCATGCATTATCCACCACTGACATCCCTCTCCAAACCAGGTGCGCAAGCCAACCAATCAGTCATGCGAATTTCACAAGGATGGTCCTAACTTATGAACGGTTGTCGTACCCGATGTATGCGTAGTGTCTGCATCTTTAATTCATCCAATTCACTCGATAGCTCAACCATGGGGCCAATCCTAAACTATTTGATATTGCCGAAATATCGAGCCGAAGAAATAGGACCATTTTGTAGCTGGACTTTCGGGGATATCCGGGTACTTGATGCATCTTTGTCCAGTGTTATCACCATGAGCATCGCTTCCAAGCTGGCGTGAGCGCAGTCAATACCCGTGGAAGACTGGCGATGTAGCCGACACCGAGCCAGAACCTACACACGTCTGTGTATCCTAGAGGGTTAGGAACCCACCTATATCGTGTTGTAACACATGCGACCAAGCAACGCATTCATGCACGTCTATCTGCAGAAGGACACGTCGCACGGTCAACAACCAGATGTTTTCCATGTTTTCAGATATTGTCAGATATCGAAAATTGCCGATCGAAAGACAGAATAGGGCTTCATGTTCCCGCATGCATATGCATGTCCACTGATTTGGATGCTCAACAGGATGCTGATGTCGAGAAGACGACGTGGTGCATATAGATGATGCAAAGGACTGCATTCATGAAGCTGGAGTCCTCACCAGAGTGTTATGAGGCTGTCATACAATCGGCTCAGTTCATGCAGAGTCCCCACAGCTGGTACCACGTTGCTCAGCGTTCATCCAATGCAGGTTCGCATGCTCGCTTGCGACTCAGCCGACCTGTTGCGAGATAAAGTAGCCGATGCAAGCGTAACCTTCCGCAATTGCGTGATGATTGCCGTGCATGCAAGTGAGCATGCAGCTTAGTTACTGTACACGCTGACTCGATATTCTACCGAAAAAAAACAGCAGTCTACCCAAACCTGGTAGAGGAGAGATACGGCGTCCAGCGCGCTTATCCTGCAAATTGCGGAGTTTACCAAAATCGCAAGTCGTTACGAAGGAGGACTGCGCCCCACACAAGCGAGCCGTGCTCCAGAAACATCCTGATACTATTTTTGTGTGGGCGAAGACACCAACTGCTTACTATGGACAGAAGCAATAGGCAACAGCCTCGTCTTCACCGACCAGAAAAGCACCGTGACACAATCTCATTTACGTCAGATTGTCATGTTCTCGAAGCCGAAAGCCTACAGTTGTTAGCCTCAGCTGATATGCATAACCACCTCCGCACCTGTACTACGTAGCCGCAGATAATACCAGTCGGACCTACTTTATGCCGTACAGCAACACGGACGCAAGGCACAAGACCAACGCCCACAACAACGGGAAGCTGCTGTCGGTTCATCTATCCGAGGAGATAAGGCCTTGCAAAATAAGTTGGACGCGCTCCTTCCGCTTGTCATATGTCCGCATTATAGCGAATCATAGATACATGTAAGGACACGCCATATACACACATCTCGGGCCCACCCACCACGCTTACCGTCTTGCCCTCGTGCTCGGACAACGCAACTAGGCTGAAGCGTGCAAGAAAAATCGGAACACTAGTCTACAATGATGAACATGACTCGCATATGTTCTGCATGTGGACATGCGCCTCATGTGCGATTTCCCACAAAAGAAGGAAAAAAGACGGTCGGGTATCCCGCGGGTAATCAATCAAGAACTAGCCAGCCTCATCTTCTTGCTCAAAACTTGCTCTTACTCTCGCCTGGCGCGCATAGTGGAAGAAGAAGACGTGGCCATCACTACAGCACTGCCTTGCCTTTTCCTCAGCTAGGTACCGCGCAGCTAGACACACCTTATCGTCCACCTACTGTAGTATTGCGCCCCGCGCCTTGCGTCCCCTCATGCTGTCAGACAAACTATCACGCTCGGACCGCACACATTGCACGTTTTCATCGCCGTGCAAGCTGTACAACATACCGTAGCATGGTCCGAGCACTTCAGGCACGTACCGCATGCACACGCACACGCACAGACGGGCGCGGAGAAGGATTACATGGTCGCGCCATGTGATGTGATGGATGTGGGTGGCTGCCCTGCCGGCCATGACTCGGGATACGATGGGGCCTTGGTGGTTTGGTGTTACGAAACTAGAACGCCAGGCGCCTCCAACCTGCTCCGTAGTAAACCGGAGGAAGGAGATGTGCAGGCGGACAAGACAAGTGCAAGGGTGGGTACCTATATTTTGGAGCTGCGACAGGGAAGAGAGAGGGGAATGTGCGCATAGCCTCTGCTTACTGTGTACGGAATACGGCAGACGGGTGATGATGGGACCGGTCATGGCAGAGGTGCACACAATCGTTGATGGGTGTTTGTTGCGAAGGGGGCTTGTGCGATGGAGGGAGACAGGGAAAGGTGGAGTTATGGTTGTGTTGCTTTCCATCTTTGCACCTGAACCACCTAACAAAGCCCACACAGGTACCGTAAACACCACATAGAATTCCATCTCTATTCACCGCCATCACGCGAAGCCTAATCCGCAGCACCATCCACAACTCCCTCCCAATACTCACTCACCGCTCCCACTCGCTCCCCCACCTCTGCTCGCTAAAAAATCCCCCTAAACCTCCGAAGCAAGCAGCAAAAAAAGCTTGCAAGCTACACGAGCCGACCCTGAAGAAAAGAAAGCAAAAACAAACTCAAATCACCAAAATCACGCTTTCCACGGCCTCGCCCCCTCCAGCCCAGTCCAGCCCAGCACAGCTTTCTCCTTTTCCTACCTTCTTTTCCCCTTAAGCCGCGAAGCTTTTCCTTTCCGTCACCAATTCGTTTTCCGTCAGCCACCGCAGCCCCCACTAAAATACCCAACGTACGCACGCTCCACAAATCTAGCCGTGCGTACCGTGCGGGCAGTGGCGGCGGAACAGGAACACAGAACAGTCGGTATTTTCGTTCCCCGCAAGTAACTGAGCAAGCAAATGCACAGACGATTTATGCTTACCGACGCGCCCGGGGGGTAAAACAATGCCCCCGAGGGCGGCGTTACCCGCTGTTTGGGAAAGAAACATTGGTATTGGCATGGATGGTATATGGAGGGTATAGAGGTGCATTTAAGGAATTGGCCGGTTGGGATTGAATCGAATGGGATGAGGAGGGAGGAGAGGACCAAGAGAAGCGCATATTCTCTCCTCTACACC
This sequence comes from Pyrenophora seminiperda CCB06, assembly GCA_000465215.2. Taxonomy (NCBI): domain Eukaryota; kingdom Fungi; phylum Ascomycota; class Dothideomycetes; order Pleosporales; family Pleosporaceae; genus Pyrenophora; species Pyrenophora seminiperda. Next base: position 1,313,930 of record KE747824.1, on the reverse strand, counting down.
TCGAGACATATTATGTTTACTCAGTAAATCGGGTACTGTTCTGCATCACGTACATCAAGCTACGAAACCTACTATCCATCCAACTTCCCAGCATCAACATCACCACACCAACTCGACCAAAACACAGGCCTATATTATCCTCTAAAATAAAATCTCGCCAACATCACCACCACCTCGGCACAAGAGCCCAGCAAAACACGACACAGAAAAAAACCCCTATCCTTATGCCTATCCCGTGTGTGGGGTTCGTAATCCCCCCTACCTACCTACCTACCTACAACTACTTAGACCGGGTAAGCGAGAGCGAGGTACAGTACCCGTGGGTATCATGTCATGCCATGCCATGCCATGCGCTGCCATGCACCCACCCGCGCAAGAAAACTGCGTACTGTATGTATGTGAGCGCGTGAGCAAGCAAGCGAGCAAGCAAGCAAAGGTGCGTAATACCTAACAAACGATGCGCTGGCAACACTCTGCTCACACCCCCTCTCTCTGTCTCTCTGTCTGTCTATCAATTGCAATTACCAATTGCAAGCTTCAATTACCAAATAGGTATAGGTGAGTAGGTAGTGTATGTCGTTATTCACTCCCCCTCCGTATTAGTATGAAAAACCAACGCACACACACACACACACACACACAAACATACAAGTGCGCGAACCAACAGCAGGGCACATGATCACCCAAAAAATAACCCCAAATGCAAATCCGAGGCTGCCCGTGCCGCCCGCCCCCGCTAAGGTAGAAAAGACCGATCCGAGGAGCGCGCGCACCAACCAGCTAAACCTGGACAGCTAAGCCAACCAACCAGCACATTGCCGAAATGAACTTGTCGGGAAAGTGAAGCTTGAAGGGGGGAGAGGAGAGGGGGAAGGTGTTTACTTAGTTGGGAAACATAACACGTAAGGAAAGGGCCGAGGTTAGGTAGCGCTGGTAGCTGGTATTAGCTTGAGACAGAGAAGGGAAGGAAGGAAGGGGAGCTAGAGGGATCGTGCCATGTGTGCAGGTGCCACGTCAATGTGGATTTGGCATTTATTTTTGTTTTTTCGTCTTCCTCTTCCTCTTCTTCTCTGGTGCTGACTGACTGACTGTCTATGTAAGAGGAACTTTGCTCGGGCAGAACGCTGCACTACTTTTGCCCGCATGACTGAACTTTTGCGGCTCCGACATGTAACTGGGGCTAGGCTGGGCTGGGGCTGGGTACCTAGGGTTACATAATTACATGGGAGGTATAGTAGATGAGCGGGCTGATTTAGGCGCTTACGTGTAAATACAGTAGTATGTATGTACTACGTGGGCGCGTGGTTAGCTCTGCATTGCATGAAAAATGCGACGGATAGTTTCGTGAGATTTTAGCTGGAGGAGGGTATTGTGTTTCAGTGCACAGGAACCTGACGTATTGATAACTGCTGTTGTCGCTTAGTTGTCTGTTGGTTAACATGCATGAGGCAAAATAGCACACACATACACACAGAACACAGTATCAACCAAAAAAAAAGCAGCTTGGAAAAACAGTGTTTTCAATGTCAAAAGTAAACAAACTTCTACTTGAACGCATCGCTGCGCGGAAGCTTATGGTATCATTTCTATATGTTGAGTGGTATCTTTCCTGATTATCCCCCGCCCGTTGATGATCCCATGCAATGCCACACGCGCCGATGATGATTCCCCCATGCGTATATTTCCCCCAAGCCACAAAGGAGAAAAGAGGGCAGCATTGGCCAATGCACCCATTTCCTTGCAAGCAACATGTGAAATGAATTAGAAAAAAATCTTTCCCCCCAAACCATGTCCTGCATCGAAGCTAAAAATCGCGCCTATCGCTCCCAACAACCACAGGCCATTGGGATTTGCGACGAAGAAAGGTAAATTGTAATAGTCGAGAAAAAGAAGAAAGAAAAAGCAAACAGTGATCAGCACCGAACCACCAAAAAGCTCCGCACGGCTGGGCCGGATGAACTACGCAAATGCTTATTTGTCGTCAATTCGTTAAAGCTGCCCACAGAGGAAATAAACATCGCTGTTGAGAAAAGAAAAGAAAGGTCTGTACAGGATAGTGCTCGGAGCAACGAAGTTCCGTGAAGAACAAGCCAAGTCTATAGGATATCGCCAAAATGCAGGTAAAGTAAGGGTTGCTCGCCGGCAAACCCTGTCGAATTCCCATAGTGTTGCTGCGCCGAATGACCGATCTGTAAAACAAAGTGTTGATCAAGAAAGGGTATATGCTAGAAAGGAAGCAAAGGGAATGGAAACGATCGACGTCCAATGGGACGAAAACCGGGGATAACTTTTATGAACTGGGCGCCGAACCCGCCATGGGTCCTATGTCACGCACTGCAGTTCGATACACGATTCCGATAACCGTCAGAAGGAAGCGTGTAATGCAAGAGTGGTTGCGTGATATTTTAGCGTTCGATCCGCGGCTCGTGTTTCTTGGTGATAGGGAGCGGAAGTAAAAGCCGTTGCCCTTTCGCTACCGCTCAAACGTGCTCGAACGACTAATCGTGTCAAAGTCGGATTCGCGCGACTCGCTTCCCGTGCGTTGCTCGTCTTTGCGTTTTCTGCGCTCACTGGGTGCCCGACTAATCAAACGCCTAACGAAGTTGCGGCTAGATTTAGCACTCATGGGTTCTTGAAGTGGGCTGCCCGGCTCAATGGACGATCCACAGGAAGCGATGCCTGAAGGTTCGGGTGCATCGACAATGTCCTGCTTCTTGATCTTGCAGAACAGAGTGGAAAACAGGTATTGCTCGCCATTGCTGTCATAGAGCGGGAGATGGCGGTAGCCCTGTTGGATGCTGCTAAGCTTGGCTGTAAAGGTAGCAAGAGGGGCATGGTTGGTGGTGCGTGCATCGAGCGAGTTCCAGACTGTCCAGCGGACAAAGACAAGACTGGGGTATCTTGTTGTTACTGTCATGTCAATTTCGTTGCCGAACTCGGGGTTGTATCCGTTTCCCTCGACGATGCGCGTTCGCTTACGCAGAGGATTACCGATTCCAGAGTGGCCATTGCGGGCTGATGCATCCTGCCCGCCGACACCTGTGGCATTCGCACCCATTTCTTCAGCGCAGTACATCTCAAACTCAACATACGGGTTGATGTTGGCTTCCTGTCCTAAACCGCGGGGTCGCGGTAGCTGTTGAGCGGAAATGATCTGCACGGTGAACTTGACCTCCTTCTTAGGGGCCTTCTTGTGATCGACGTTGGGCGACTCGAGACGGAGGGCAGCAGGCTTGAGGACGTAGCCCGTGCGGTCGTCACCACTCGCGAACATGGCTTCATTTAGCTGTTGGCCAAGGTCGTACGTTTGCCAGTTAAGAGCAGCCATTTGAACACCACGGCGCCAGCATTTGAGAGGATCAAAGTTGGACGAGTTGATGCGGAAAGCATGAGGATATACGCGCATGAGACAACGCATGTTGTGTTCTTCAAGCAGGTGCTTTTCGCGAGCGCCAGGCTTAGTAAGCTTATCGAAAGCTCGCTCATTGATCGAGAAGACATGGTTGTAGGTGTTCGCACTTGCGCTAGCGAAATCGCTAAACTTGACTCCTTTCGTGTACACACCAAGGTTGCCAAGCTCCCTTGTAATGTTGCTGGTCTTGTTTTTCTTCGGCTTGCGTCGGTCGTCTGCAAGCTCGGCGGCTTCAACAGTAGTTCCATTGGGACTGTCGCTGTCTTCAGCTGAGCTCACAACCGCCGAAGTGGGTAGCGTGTTGTTCGAAGTTCGCGGCGTTGCCCAGAACGTAGTGGCTCGCTCTGGTGGGCTGAATGAAGGACTGGAAAGAAGAGGCGAATTCGGAATAAGGTTGTCGTTCAAATGCACCGGGCGGGACCAAGGAGAGCTGTAGCTGCGCTGTCTTCGGGACGTGATTTCGCCCACGAGAGCCCTGGTATCAAAGTCCTCACCAGATGCGGCCTTCACTTTGATCAAAATCCGATGCTTCAGTTCCTCAGGGCTAGGGAGCGTTTGCGACTCAAAATCCAGTGGCTGCAGAACCAGCTTGTCGCCGAATTCTTGGATCATAATCTTGGCCATGGCAGATTGCTGGACTGCGGAGCAGTGCACTTCAAGCGAAAGAATGACAGGGTAGGGCGACTCTGTAAAGGCGTACTTGTTGATGACCTTGATGGTGTCCTGGAACAGGATGCTCTTGGTCAAGGTGCGGCCGTGCATCACGACAGGGATGTTGTCAGCACCGTCCCAGCAGTCAATCTCGAGGCACCGGCAACCCTTCTGAAGCGCGGTGATGTAGGCCTCAGTGCTTGATTCGCCTGCGACCTGGCGACCAAGAAGGTATGTGTTGTGAGAGCTGGAGATGTAGTACTCATTCAAGGGTCGGTTAAGCTCTTGCTTCTTAGCAACCGACCTGAGAGGGTGGTTGGCGGCAGATGTGAGGTACGTCTGGAATCCAGGGAAGTTCATCGACAATGGCAGTGGAACTTCACCGCCTTCAGTTGGGGTGGCAGCCGTCCTGGGCCTTGTTGCGCGGGCGAACTTTTCGAAGGTGGCCGTCCAGTACTCGACGTCAGTGTTGATATCGATGCCTTGCTCTTTCTGCAAGAAGGAAAAAAAGGTATCCTTGTCCATCTCGATCTTGGATCCAGACGTATAAGACTTGTAAATCATCTTGATATCCTTGCGCTCCTTTAGGCGTCGGACAAAGGACAAGAACTGGGATTGGTTCAGTTTTCCGGTGTCGAGAGTATCTGCCTTTTGGAAGTAGGCACGGAGTGTGGCCTCAGTGCAGTTGATGTGCAGGCTGCGGCACAACTCGACGGTGCTGGGGAAGTCGAGAGACTCTTCGCTTTCGCTTCGCTTCTTCATAGCACGCTGCCAGACGAGCTTAGCGCTCTTGTCAGCAAAGCCAAGGAGGCCGGCCATGAGGTCGATGCGGTTGCGTGATACCGATTCGAGAGTTTGAGTCCACATGTTGAAGATACCAACGTCAGGTGCGATCAGGTGCATAGTCCTTATGCGGCCCTTGGAGCGTGTGGTGTCGGTGTAGACGATGGTAAACCAGTAGGGTGCCCAGTTTTCTGAGAGGCCACACTCTTCACGGTAGTGCTTGGCCTCGGGACCTGAGCGGATCTCCTTGACATCATCAATGTAAAAGGCCTTGGACGGTCTTGATGGATCCCAGAAGACCTTTGCTGATTCAAGATCGAGGCGTAGGTTGATCTCCTTCTTCTCTTTCTTGGTAATCTTCCTTAGGACGGTTCCTTGTTCGAGGCGGGCGTTGCGTACGGGGGCGACCACGGCGGCATCTGGTATTGAGCTGATGCTAGGGGTCGAAGTAGATATGCCAAGGCCTAGGCAAGGCTCAAAGGGATCATCGATGGCCTCTTCCTCTTCAAAGGCGTCAAAGTCGGAGAGAGGGGCTTCGGCGTCAGCGGCGTTCCTGCTGTCACTGCGGCGACGCATAATGACGGGACCAGAGCTCTTGTCACGCTGTGTGTTGGGGTTGCCGCGACGGAAGCGGTTGGGAATACCCTGTGCGCCACGGCTCACTCGTCGAATCAGGCCAGGGCCCTTTCCAAGTGCCTCAGCCATGGCCGAAGGCGACGAGGTTGGAGCTGGAGACGAGACGGGAGGTGGGAGCAGTGACTCAGGCAAGGCGTAGGAGGGAATGGCAGGCAGCGAGGAGGAGACTGGGACGATGCCTTCGGGGGTAGATTGGAGGGAGCCATTGTAGTAGGAGGCTGTGAGGGCCGGACTGGCACGGGCTGGAATAGTGATGGCGCGGTGAAAGGAGGGCGAAGGCGAGGGCATGCGCGGTCGCGCATACGAGTCGTGGAGCAACGACATGTTTGTTGACAGGTAGGGTGGAGCTTCGGGTCGTGTGTACTAGTACTTCTTCATGGCGTGGGTGGTGATGACGGGGAAGGAGCGTGTTGGCGGGCGGGCGCCACTCTATAATAAAGGCAGACAGGATCAACAGCCTGCTGGGTCCTGGAGGTGTCGCTCAGGCTAAGAGCTGGTTCGCATCGTGAGACTGACGGAATACGTTGCGGCTATGACGGACTGGGAGCTTGAAGCGCGGGCAGCGCGAAATGCAGACGCAGGTCAGCTGGGATTACGGTCTGGTTGACTTGCATGCAGTTTGCATGGGTAATTTGGGATGCGAGCTCGATGTCCTTCGGAGCAGTCGTGGGGGTTGACAAGCGATTGGGCAGACTGGGGCGGGCCCGTATAAGCAGGCAGGCTCGGTGGGTGCTGTAGTATGCAGTCTGCAGTCTGCAGTCTGCAATGTGCGCTACTATGGATGTGGTATGCGGTATGCGATATGCGGGACAGGTGCTTGCTCGATTGTGTGTGCGGAGAAGGCAGCAAGGTAGCAAGGTGGGTGAGCGGATGCCTGGTGCGTACTTGCGGCCGTGGTAGTGGTGGTAGTGTGGTAGTTGATGTGGTGCGGAATGGGCTGAGAAGGGAGAAGGCCGGTATATGGGCAACGGTGAGGCTTGGCGAGCTCTTGATCCAGGAACAGACAAGCCGCTCGCCGAATTTTCAGCTAAATCTTACAACCACATGTCGCTCCCTGGTCGCTCGGGCTGACGGCCGCTTCGACGCAATTCGGGCTTCGAGGGGGCTTCCCTGTTTGTCTCCTGTGCTAGCGTTCCTCAGTGCGCGCCGCGACGCTGGTTAGGGCCCCACTGAGCAACGGTGTCTTGTATGACGCAGCCGGCTCTTATAGCACGGGGCAGGCCAATCATGGCCAGTTTGCACCCACGTCACTGCAGTTCACAATTCGCTGAAGACGGACCAGGCCAGCGATGGCCAGCGATGCAGCAGGTAGAGTGATCAAGGACGACGGCGACGACGGCGACGACGACGACGACGACCACGGACGGTGTGGGCTGAAGCAGTGTGAGGGCACCACCATGCACTGCCTTGCCCTGCCTGCCGGGTCCCGTGGTCAGGCAACGGGCCCAGTCGCACCACCACCACTCACTACCAGGTCGTATTACAGCATTGCCAGCATTGCCAGCAAGCGCGACACGGTATTGTCAAAGTTTGCCGTGGCATCCGGCCAACGGCCCTGATGCTGTTCGCTGTGCGCTGGCCCTGCTGCGAAACGATGACTCCCAGGTGATGCCCACTAAGGAGCGTAGTTGCAGCAGGCGTCATTGGTAATTGGCATTGGCTTTGGCGCCTCCGGCCGATGCTCAAGCAGAGCCGACGATGATAGCAGTGTGCACGCCAACTGTGGTCCGCCCAGGGCCCAACAGTACCGCTGACTGGCCCTGCCGACGACGATACGGTGAGTGCGGGTAACACGAAAGCAGCGAGCCAGCAACTCCAACTCCGACTACTCCAGCGACTCCCCAGTGGCAGCGCCCCATGTGTGGCTGGCTGCCCTCGAGCATCCTACACGTGGCGCGCGGGAAAGTTGAAACAAAATGCTGTGCCGGCACTACGGTACGATCATCATTAGACGGTTGCTGACGGCGCAAGAGCAAGGTCCAGGGAGGCTCCACCATGCCCATCCCCCCATCCCCCCATCACCCATCCATCCAAGCCTCCAAGCCCAACTTCTCTAGCACTGCTCTAGTCTTGGCTGCTTCACAATCATCGCACGTCCCGCCCATGCCCGACAGCTGCGACTCGCCATGGCGCGACTCTGCGGTACGGCTAATGCCCACACCCGCAATGCTCTGCCCTGCGACAACACCGACGCCCGTCCGAGCGCCGCGTGATTTGCCTGCCGTGGGCAATCTTCTGGAAGCCAGTGCACGCACTGACTGAGCCTGCACGCACTGACTGAGCCTGCACGCACTGACTGAGCCTGCACGCACGCCCTGTAAAGCCCGGCAAGCCCTGTACGGAGTACATACATAGGCCCTGCAAGCCTTGCAAGGAAGCAAAGCAACTCTGCCCCTGAGCTGCTCCGACGCCCACGCGCCAATCATCCCACCGCGCCCCCGCACTGCAACGCTGTCGTGCCGCCTTGCTGGGCTTTGCACTTCCTCCTCCCCAACTTGTCCATGTGACCTGGTGGCGGTGTGATGCTTCTGTGTCCATCTGCGCACCCTGTCCAATCGCTTCACAGTCCATCGTCGCCCTCTTTTCCAGTTTTCCAGCACATAGCACCACTGCCTTGCTCGTGCCTCCAACATTACCCAATTGCACATGCATTCGGCCCTTGGGCACCACCGACCACTAACACTTGCTGCTTGCAACGACTGCCGTCCACTAGGGCAACGATGCCCGGCACTGTCTTGTCACAATTATTGTTGGCCAAATCCATACCAGTACGTAGTAGTAGTAGGGCGCCCCCAGGAATAGTCCGCGCACGCAGCGTCGCCTGCTCTGAGCACCCCTCGAAACATTCGCAACCGATGACATGCATAGCGGTCAAGATGCGCCGCATTGAGTATTGCCGTTCGCATTACACCGTATGAAGGCATATTTTCCTCCGCACACTCGTGTCACCGTTGCTGTGTGTAGCATCTCCTGCATTGACCAAGTAGGTGTAGGAGTACGGAGTACACCTACTATGTACATCGCTACCGAGAGCTGCACCACCTGCCATGGCCAAACACGTGAGTCACGGGCGATAAGAAGCCCACCCACTTAGATATTCTGCATATCACTCTGAACATGCTTTCCCAATGTGACACGGCTGCGCTTCTAAAACCAGCGTCGCCAAGACAGCCAAGAGGGCCACAGCCTCACCACTGGCACTACTTACACTCCGTCCGCTGATGCCATCACATCCCAGCATCATCCTACGCCCGTACATTAGAGTGTAGACTAACCGACCAACATAGCACCACTATACACGCCACAAACTCCCTTAGTCATCTTGACAGACGCAACGCCTCAGAGTGAAATTAAGATTGTGGACCTGCAGTCTCAGCATTCCCGTCTTCCCACTGAGCACTGAAACGGCCGCCATGCGTGCACCTATCACGCACATCATCGTTTGTTAGGATCGACAACGTCAAGAGCCTCGTAATCGCTGGCTGGGCTATCACAGGATGAACAAGACCCTCTGAAATTTTGGATCGTGTCGCGCCCGCCTGAGCTTGTTGTACCTGATGGGTAGCAGGGAGCCCGTGCACGTGTGAGTTGCTCTAGCGTATCCGTACTGCGGGACGTTGTGGTGCCATCCATCACCCTGGAAGAGACGACATCGCAGGATGCGTTGTTTGCTAGAGTCGCATGTTTTGCCGACCGCCTTTCGGACGCCATGTCCTCCGTTTCTACCGCCTTCTGCTCGCCGTCGCTCAATTCGATGCAGCCGTGGAAGGCCGGTGAGCGTGCGTTACGGGACCTCGGTGGCGCAGGCAGTGCCAGTTTCTGTGCATCGTGGCTCGTGTAAGAAGCGAATCGGGCTTCTGCGTTGACCGGTCCAGTGTTTACAGAGCTGACTGCCCCCGAAAGTCGGAGATACATTGAGGATGCATTTTCCGAGTAACCTGGGAAGCCTCCACGCGTAACATCGCTTGCCGGTTGAACCGAGGACTGGTCGTCGCTCCCAAACACAAACGCTCGCCAACTCCTCTCGCCATCATCTAAAGTTTGTAGAGTCCTCTCATCTAGTACACCTGAGCAACTGGCACCCATGTCGAATGCATGTGCCGAAATGCCGTTTCTGACCCCCCTCTTCACAGAAGGCAAAGAGGCGGAAATTGAGGATGGGTTAGCGCAACTTCCATCGCCCCGACTAGCAGTGGCATTATGTGACCAATTCGCTGCAGCTTCACTGTCATACCTCGCAGTAGGGGTATATTGCAACGTGCTGGTTCTGGGCTGTGCGACTGTATCAGAGTGGCTTGCTGTTCCATCAAAGATGGCGAGGTATCTTTTCCAGGATTCCTCATCGACGATGGTGGGACCGGCCAAAGCCTCTTCAGCATATGATTGCTCCATGGCAATATTGGTCTGATGCACATGCTCGGTTTGGGACATCGGCGCCAAGTCGGACTCGTCAAAGCCATGCGTTTCACCGATCTTGTGGTTGCCCGGCGCGATGTGAGTACGGCCACCTGCAGAGCCGCCGAACACGAGACGCAAAGAGCGCGCATTACCATGACCACAGTGCGTGAGTCGGTATTCAGGCGTAAATTTTTCAGCTGCTCCTTCAGGTCCCACTGCAGCGTGTTGAGCATGCAGCTCGAGCGGGCTGCAAGCGAGCATTCCTTGTTCGGAAGCATCTTGATCTGGAGGGCGTCCCTGGTGCCAGTTAACGTGACAGTGTTGAGAGCTTTCACAGGTCAATGGTGCAAAGACACTATCACTAGGCTTTTCGGAAGTGTTCAATGCTGTATGAGATTGAGAATTGACAGGTGATGCAGAATCCAGCTTCTCCGAGTGTTGCAGGGTAGGTGGGCTTTCTTGGTTGAAGAGCATAGAGTCTGAGTCTGACGAAGCATGAGATTGCGCATGTTTATCTGTTTGGGCAGAGTAAGTGTTTGTCGATGCAACAGCACCAATTCGAATTTTGATGTCCTTGGTATGGCTGCGTATGGCACTACCTTTGAGGGCCCTGGCAGAGGCCTCGCCCGCAACATGAGGTTGCCCTCGACCAAATTCGTTATTTTGTTTCCTTCCTATAGTAGCATGGTGGCTCCTTGATGTCCTCCTACGCTTGCCGATCTTATCCTTCTCCTTGCTTGACAAGAACTGCAGACTGACTGGTTTCGATGGATCGATTCCGGCCCAGTCCTGCTGCGCCAGGAGCCTTTTCCTCTTTGCCTCGAGTAGTTGGACTTCCAGATTAGTATTCTTAGCGTTGCGTTTCTTGCCACGGAAGTCTGACTGGTACTCAATTCTCTTCAAGTGATCCCGATGACTACGTAGCGGCTTGTTATAGTCACCTTCTTCGGTGTCATGTGGGTCATTTGGCGAAGCAGGAGGACTATCAATAGGACATGCAAGAGATAGTCGATGGGACGGTCGTTGATGGTGCTGCATGGTGGGACACGTGTCGTTTGGTGTATGCTCTGGCATCTTCCTCTCACATCTGAGCCTCGCTGAATGACCTGTATGTCGGACCGAACCGGAACCAAACGTAGGCATCCCCAAGAACTCAGGGTCCTCGCTTTCGCGCAGATAGTTGGGGCAAAAGGGCGGCGCGACAGGCGAGTTAGAAGCATTCTGGAGGTTGGTTCGCGCTTTTGCAAAGTACGCTCTCTATTGCTGCAGTACGCCTGCGTTGGCTTTCTTGGTGCGCTGCAACGAACCTCCCGTCCAATTCATGGTCGCGATCTACGGGATATTCTGGGAGGTGGGTGGAATTACACGTAGCGTAGGCGCCTGGCCTTCGCTGAAGCTGTAGCTTGAGCCTGCCTGTCCAAGGGAGGTACAATAGCTCCTTCCCCGTCCACCCACCCTCCTCGGCTATCTCTGCTGAGGCATACAGCTATCACGCGCAATGCTATTTACATGCTCGGATAGGGTGTGCCGGTCGCAAACCAACCACGAATCAAGGGCCCACCCTCGCAGCTTGATCGGCGTCTACATAGCCTCCCCTCCGCAAAAACAGTGGAGCGCCGTAGATGAACCGAGTCCCTGCGACGGGAGCCCTAAGACAATGAAAATCTTTCACGTCCACGTTCGTACTGAGGGGGTGCGGCAGCAGGGACCGGATGGGCATGGCGCCGCCATTGCAACGTCGGACGCGTGTAGCAACTTGTGCGCCTAGGTTAGTCTGCTATCTGTGTTTGACCGAGACTGGCTGTAGTTGAAAAGCTGCATCCACACCTGGGGAAAACGTGGAGACGTGGAGAGAAATGGATTGACAGTCAGAGGCCGACTCTGTCCCTGCATCGCCATGCCAAACTCCCTTCATCCGTCTCTTTGCAACCAAAAAGCAATTTGCCAGTTGCAACAAGGGCATCGATACATGGCACTACCGTCTCGGCACCATCATCGGTTCACTGCTCCTTGCAGCGCAGATTCCCGTCTTTCGCGGATTTGCGGCATGGGAAGCGCCTCTCAGTGGAAACGCCCGACTCGGGCAGGCACCAGGTACATCTCCCCAAAGCGACAGTCAGTTGGTGTTGCATGCACCCGTATGCCTGAGTGCCTCTCTCACTGTGGCAGTTTCAGGGTCGTTTGCAGGCCGTGGGAAAGTAGATGCGGTCGCAGATATTTCAAGTACGTTGCACCTACTCAACATGGCGGCCTGGTCCGGGCCAGAGCTGCGCGCATACCTGCTACCGCCGTGAATACCACGCCAGCTCGGTGAGTTGCGGTGTATCTACATGTACAGTTACGTCACGCGTGAAGTGTTACAGGCTGCGACTCTTGTTGTGGATACTCCTTTTACAGCGACCCACAGCCGGTGAGCTGGGGCATACATATGGCTCATCGCATGCGCCTACTCTATTCGGGCCATGGGTAAGAGACAGTGACAAGAGAATTGTCAACAGTACCACAGACACAGGCGACTGCTGGGGGAGGATGCTTTTTACACGCAACCGCCTGATGAAACGTGAGGGTCTTCGCCAAAAAGGGTTGGCATGTCTGCCGAGCTTACGTTTGAGCCTCAAGTTGCCTCATCCAGCTCCCGAAGCTTGGCGAGAACGACCGCCGACTTGTTCTCGCCGGAGACGAGGAGCTGTCGATCCGCACTCCCACTAATATCTAGTCAGTTACACATGTGGACATGTCCAAGTTTACCTTCAGGGCTGCCCTGAGTCCCTGAGGCTCTGTCATTTGTGGACAACACAAGTCGATGGTGATGGCCGCTACTGAGGCGCCGAGGCGATATGCAACCTAATCATCGCTGACATCATAGCGCCGAAGTACCCAAAATTCTGCACCACCGTTCCACACAAACACCATCAACCGCGGCCGTCTACCACATGGCGCGCATAGGACGGCAAGAATCCGAAACGGTCTGGCATGCACGAGACCCTGAACCGCGGCCGCATACCCACTGTTATTGCAACCTGGCCGGGCCTGTTTATCGAATGGCCATCGAGAAACATGCCACAATCTCCTGCTTGTCGAAAGCACACGCCTAGATACAGCCTACCGTTATCGAAATCCCATGTCGCAAGACGGTGTACCTTGCTCTAAATCTGACAGGTGACGACATTGTACTACGCAATGCCATCCAACAGAATCTGGAGCAATAGCCTTTCCACTCAGGTCCAGGAGAGCGACGTAGACGTGCAGAGCCTCCCCGCTAAAGTTGCCATCACCGTATAGTCGAGTGCATGTTGGGGAGAGGTAGCCCTTGTCTCTTTGATATAAAATATCTCAGCCTTTTCGCACAAACCAACCATCTATCAAAATACCCACCTCCGCATGCCCACTTACCCACTTACCCACTTACCCACTTACCCACTTACCCACTTACCCACTTACCCACAGTTCTCTCCACCTCATTGAGGGGTTTCCTGGAGAACCAACCTGACCACCGGGCTCGAGTGCTATAAAGGCTATCAAACTTCCCACATTATCTACATTCAAGCCCACAGAGCACCAGACTTCTCCACTTGCCTCGAGTGAATATCAGCTCAAACCCTTCGGTCTGCACCATCATTGCCCAAATCAATCATGTCGGCAGCTTCTATTGCAATTCCCTCTACAGGGGTGCGTCGCCTCTCGTCCACTGAAGCTACTCGGGAGAACATCAAAATGGGCCCAACTGTCGTCGTCCCCCCACAACATCTCATGGCCCCGTCTAACGCAGCGGAAGTTGCCAGCGGTTTCGAGACCGCTAGACGCCATCTTGAAACCCCTGGATCGCCTGGCTACACGCCCCCTGAGACCTCAGTGACCGATAAATATGCATTTGCCTTTGGTAAGTTGAATCAAACGGAGGTTGTCAAAGTTCATTTTAACACGCCACAGATATTGATGGTGTCCTCATCCGAGGTGGCCGTCCAATCCCGGAAGCTATTGAAGCCATGAAGATGCTCAACGGCGAAAACGAGTATGGTATTCAAGTACCGTACATCTTCGTTACCAACGGTGGCGGCAAGACTGAAGCCGAGCGCTGCGTCCAGCTCAGCAAGCAATTGGAAATGGAGGTCTCGCCTGGACAGTTCATCTGCGGTCACACTCCCATGAGGGAGATGGCAGAAAAGTACAACACTGTTCTCGTCGTTGGCGGTGAGGGCGAGAAATGTCGCATTGTTGCCGAAGGTTACGGCTTCAAGGATGTGTAAGTTTCCCTCGTGATGCGCTCGCACAGACAAGACACTAACGACGTCGTTTAGCGTCACTCCTGGAGACATCATCAAGGACAACCAGGACACTACCCCCTTCCGCAAACTCACAGAGGAGGAGTACAACAACTCGCGAACCCGGAATTTCGCCGAGGTCGAGATTGAGGCCATCTTCGTCTTCGCCGATTCTCGCGACTGGGCTTCGGACCAGCAGATCATTCTCGACCTCCTAATGTCAAAGAAGGGCCGGCTTGGCACGAGGTCTACCAACTACGACGAGGGCCCACCAGTCTTCTTCTCGCACAACGACGTCGTCTGGAGTGCTTCGCATGACCTTACCCGCATTGGTATGGGTGCTCTCCGCGTCTCTCTGGAGGCTATGTTCAAGGCCGTCACCGGCCGTCACCTAGAAACAACTGCCTTTGGCAAGCCGCAGATCGGCACCTTCCAATTTGCCACTCGTCTCCTCAAGGAGTGGCGCAAAGAGACTCATGGCATCGACGCGGCTCCCTCAACCGTTTACTTCGTTGGTGACACACCGGAGTCCGACATCAGGGGCACCAACGAGTACAACGAGCACACCAAGGATGCCAACTGGTACTCAATTCTCGTCAAGACAGGTGTCTTCCAAGACGGCACACAGCCCCGCTTCGAGCCCAAGGCGATTGTCAACACCGTTCTCGATGCTGTCAAGCATGGTATGGAGCGCGAGTACAAGAAGGCTCTCAAAGAGAGCATGCTTGCAACTGGTGTGCTTGAGGAGTAGGATTGGTTGTTTTGTTATTGCTTCGTTATTTTCTTACCTACAGTAGATTTTCTTTCCGCATAGCACTGGTGCATGGGTAGTACCTCATTTGATTTTCCTTGTAATAACGAGTGCGACAGTCACTGCAGACCACCATGGCTTGCAAACGTAGATAGATTGCACTTTTTATGATATACCAGACAGGCTATTACTTGCCACGTCATGTCAATTTTATGATAACGTTTCTCTTCCTCGCTCCCTATCGCTGTACTGTAGTCACTGGCCTCGTGCTTATTGTATCTACCGCACCCTGGCTTCCAAAGCAACCCGTCGTCGTACACCGGTGTATGACGCCCTTGCACATAGGTAGCAACCGGCAAGTCGATCCGGCCACAACACTCTCCGGTTCAACCTTCCCCTCCACTCAACCGCCACCGGCCATCCCACGGTAAACACCGCGCGACGTCGATTCCCATCGCATGCGCATGCATATGTGCATGACAACGGCCGCACGCATTGCCCGGAACATTCCACACACAATAGGTGTACGGAGTACAGCAATGGCATGACGGCACCCAGTCAGTTCCTCTTCCCATGCACAAGAAAGCTTAATTCACAGACCAAAAAAGTCACTGCCATGCTAGTCGGGCCGAGGTCCTACCCAAAGTCCCTCGGCCAGCTTCTCGTTGGCTAGCATCTTGCGAGAATACGCTTATCGTCTTCAGCTGTCATCATCGAGAATATCACGCCACTTTTATGGGGAAAATTTTGGTAGGTTTGGTTTCAGAGAACGAAGTTTACCAGTTGCCGTGAATACCCACGTTCCGGCAGCCCACGCGGCAGAGTAGGTGTACGCACGCGATCGAGATTGCGTTTTGGTACCGGTATTATGTGGGGTTGATTCATGGAACTACCGGTAGAAGTGGGGGTTGCGTTACGATGGTTAAAAACTATAAAATTTATGGTAAACGTAGGAGTACATGTACACCTACGTGCATAGGGACTACAGTATGAACTAACGGACTTGTGGACCAAACTACCTGGGCGGCCCAATACCGATATGTAATATTTTCCTTCCATCCCCGCCTGCACGTGATAAGAAGCTTATCCGGACTCATTTGTCCGTGCTCAAACTTCGGGAATTGCCTTGTAAAAGTTTTTCTGGTCGGTCTGTGAATATGGACGGGTATTGATTCAAGGGGCGCGTATACACATCTTGTTGGTGTGTTTCATGTGAATTGGGATTCGTCAACGGTCAAGGTCGGCGACGACGACGACGACGACAGTACGCGTACGTTACCGACGATGCTAATGTTGATGTCCGAATGGCCACCACAGACGGGGCGGAAAAGCAAATTGCCTGATTTCACAAGACGGGAAAGAGAAAAGAAGGGAGAGAGAAGACGGCATGGAACAGTTAAGAAACGACGGGGATCGGTGTTATGCCGTGCAAATTTCCCACCTCCCAGCCATACCTACCTGCCTGTTGTATGTACATAGATCTGTCATGTCTATCGTGCACGTCGCAAATACCCATCGCTGACGTCTCGTCTCGTCGTTGCCGGAACACCGAAGCGCTAGCCCAATTCGACTAGGTAGCGCCAAAGAAGAGAAGAAGAAGACACTTGTCGCACGTTAACCTTCTGTTGTAGCGCATCCGCCGTTGTTGAAACTCTTGACACATTTTGTCAAACCATGTCAAACTATCTAGGTGGGTTGAGACTTGGGGTGCACGAGTCGTGCAAGCCAGCGCCCTCATACCGGTGCTTTCCCTCTACTGTATATTGTGATGCACACGCGACAGTTCCAAGGTTGGTCCGACTGCGCGAGTCGGGGGCGCGATGATCTGGGGTCAGGACAGGGCTACTTGAACACTGTTAGGATCAACCACGGACAAACTTCTTCACTCTCTGCACGGACGGGGGATGGGTTAGTTATGGTGGCATTCCTAGTGTGTGTTGGGTGTGCAAACGGGGATGGCCAGTCGTCAGCCCAAAATGACAAAGTACAAGGGCCCTGGACCCCGTCAATCCTGTTCATCTCCTTCCCGGCTCGTCGAGCTGGAGCGCCCAACTCGTCTTCCGCTTCCCCGCAGTCGTGCTCGTGCTGTTCGCGGGCCTATGGTGCGGCTTTAACCCAGGCCGAGTCCGTAATAAAGCCATACATACATACTCCCAGCTCCCTTCCTCTCTCCGGTTGGAAGTTGCGGATCCGCGAGTCGCTCCGCCTGGGCGCCACTAAGTAAGGGTTTGTTGTTGCATGCGCGTGAGAGGTTTCCGATAATAGGGGCGTTAGGTAGTATAGCTCAGCATCATGAGTGTATCTGAAGCGCTCCAGAGGTCCACAGTCGAGTGTGAGGAATATCTTCTATACAGACGTCTTGTCTTACCTTGGCAGTTGCCCCAGGTACTCCTTGATGTTTTCTCGCGCACTATGTACACCTGCTGACTCCCCGGTCCTTGTTCCATGGTAGCGCTATCTTTGGCTTTTCGCTGACTACGCACATGCACCTTGCTTACATGACTCACCTTGCCTTCTTAGCGTAGTCTAGTCTACAGATACCAAAAGAGGAAAGAGCGGCTAAACATGGAGTCGGCATGTTGTCGAGTGACGAATGATGTTTTGAGACACTTTTCTATATCGCACAGACCTTTGAACCTACCTCAGCTAGATGTCCACTGCTTGGCTTTCCCTTATATCCGTTACGAGGCACTCTACATGAGCAAAAAACATGTGAACAAAAAAAAACATGTGAAACTCCCAGACGGGGAATCTTGTAGATGTTAGTAAGCAGAATCGAATGCTGCAGCTGGGAGTGCACTTACCGAACCCCGGCCTCCGGCGTGTTGTCCTGAGATGACAAGCCAGAATACTGACCACTATACTATCTGGGATGAGGTGTACTGTTTGATGGAAGAAAGAGACCCCCATCAATATATAATGAAAAGGGATCATAAAGACACAGCAGGAGACTGATCAGGTAAGAGCGGTGTTGACGTTGGTAGAATGGAGCAGACGCATCCTCCAAGTGTGCATCACCACATGTAGACTAGCTAGTTATATCGATGCTTAACCCGAGTATCAACTCCAACGCAATACAACACTCGGCTTCTAAATTCATCATATATTGGTGTGCCAAAACGCGGTGATGAAAACGTGATTATTACTGTGCTGTAGCTAAAGGCCAATTAAACAGCCTGCTACGATGGTGAATATATGTTGACAGACCAGCTGGTTGGACATCTACAATTACTTTAGACCGTCAATCTATACTCTAGGTCATCAATCTATACTGTGGACCATCAGTCTATGAATTGGTCTCCCATTCAGAAGTCTGGTTGTACGCATCCAGGCTGTAGAACCAATCTAGCTTCTTTTCTATCGCTTCCTCCGTATAGTCTTCCGTGTTGACGTCTTTGGGTCTGAATCGAGGCTCCATGGGGTCGATGAATATTGTCGTGTTGTCGTACCCCCACTTGTCAAGTTGGGTGACGTTGAAGGCTGTTAACATGCTTTTTGGCGTTAGCATTAGGATTGAAGAGACAATTGGAAAACTTACTCGTGGTCTTCGTGAATGAGGTTATGGCAGTGAAACATATAAACACCTTTCCACGGTGCATATCTTGCCACGACCCTAACCACCTCGCCTGGAGCAATCCAGACAACGTCCTTCATACCGGCTGCCTCGTATGGTAACACCATATTCCGGCCACCCTCGCGAGACAAGACTTGGAAATCGACAAGGTGAATGTGAACAGGATGAGATGCATTACCTCCTCCGTGTCTCAACTCCCAGATTTCATCCTCGCCTAGAACAGGCCTTGTCAGGATGCGATTCTCGATATCCACCCAACCCACGCCATTGATGACCCACTCGCCATCAATGCGTGAGAATGTAAAGTTCTTGGTGACGTTTGTTACCGGTGCTGGTGGGATGTAGCGAAGATCTTGTGGTATGTCGCCATTGTTAGTGGAGTTTGTCATTTGGTCGCCAACAACGAAGCGCATGACACGATCTGTTGCTGCAAAGTCGAGATTTCCGGCCATACCGCGCTCGTTTAGCATGGTCAAGTTCTTGCCTGCATAGCTGGCAAAGTCGAAAATGATCTCGTAACGCTCACCATTGGAGAGTGCGAAATGGTCTGCGTTGACTGGGTGGGAGAAGAGACCTCCATCTGAGGCGATGATATCAAAGTCGATAGTCTTGTTGCAGTTGTCCTCTATAATGAACAGATTGAAAGCTATTTATGTTAGCACAGTGTGAGGTACTAGAGGGGTATAGTAAAGCGTACCTCGGCTGACAGCACCGTTGAGCACGCGAAACCGATACTTGCGCGGCTCAACGTTGAGAAAAGGCCAAGGTTGGCCGTTGCTTTTTTGGAAGTTAGTCACACAACTTGACGATCATGTTTCATACGCTTTGCTTACACTTGAATAACATCGCCCCACAGACCAATGTGTTCACCATCCTCGTCTATGAGAGAGCCATCGGTGGCATATCGCTTTGCGCTCAACGATAACGGGATGTCGTAATCGCCAGCTGGGAGGTTGAGGGCTTGTTCTTCCTCATCGCTAATGATATAGAAACCGTCAAGGCCCCTGTATACGTTTTTGGCAGTCTGATACTCGGTATGGTCCTGGACACCATTAGTAGGAGCTCAGTTAATGTAGAATCAGGCACCAAGGGATGACTAACATGATACCAGATTGTCCGTGCATTCTGTGCGTTGGGATAGTAATAATCTTTGTATTGGCCGGGCAGAGCATAGTCGGCGGCCCATCCATCGAACGGAGCTCGGTTGTACTGGCCGTGGACATGAACTGAAGAATTTGTTGGGCTGTTGTTAGTGAATCGTACCACGGCCTCTAGAGAATAATATTAGCGCTGACTTGCAGGAGTAGATTATGTCAGACTTACGTCGGCCTCTTTGCATCATAAACGTCGGTCCAGGTTGCACTCCATCATATGCGTATAGATCAGTAGGCGGGAGATCAGGATACACCTGCTTTTCGATGGCCGTGACTTCAACCTCGTAATAGTCGATAACGGCACCAGTATCATTATTTGTATAAGTACTAATTTCGATTAGAAATGAGAATTATATGCCTCTCTTCACTCCCAGCACTCACAATTTCGGGGTTTTCACCGGCGGTATAGGTAGGGGATTCTCAAAGATCCATTTGTATACGGGGCTGACCCATTTACTTGTTTGGTTGTTTGGAGGGAGTGTGTCCGGTGGGAAAGGAGCGGCATGCGAGCTTATTAATAAACAGCTAAGCAAAACAGATAAACGAGTGACTGTTGAAAAGAACATGATTGAGATGTTAGCCCTTTCAAACTGAGGACATGATCAAGGCATTCGAAAGGCTATAAGAGAAGCTGGACGAGACATTGAGTGCACCCACACCAATTGATCGGTAGGGAAGTGAGATATCGAAGTCGATCGTTTCATGAGATGCAATCAGCTGCAGGGCATGTGAGTGTGGCAGAGGAGGGACAAAAGCAGGGATGCTTGTGGCTTGCTCAAAGATGTTCGGATCGGTATGTGGTGCTTCCACCGATAGAACCGTAGCCATAATCCCGGGTGAGTACTTCTGAGGTGTACAAAAACTACATTTTGCGGGAGGTTCGCCTGAAACCAATGAAGCTAAGTGAAAAAGAAACGCAAGGGGATATGCGTCAGTGATGTTGGGATAGGGGCCACGAGCAGGTACCATCTATAGTATCGAAGATCGCAATGAGACTATCTATACTTGACTAGGTGTGAGGTTGTGTGTCATGACATGGTAGGATAATAGATGTCGTGGCTGAGAGGCGCGATGATGCCTTTCCATTATAAAGTAGGTAGGCATCATCTAAGCCTAAATAGGAAGCGCTAGCACAACCTCTGGTCACGCTCCTTGCTTCTTGACGGTCTTTCTCGTAGAAACGACTCCACGTATATGTTCTACACCTTTCTCAACACATAGCACAGAGCGTCTAGTCATGCCGCGGACCGCTTGCGTCGCCATCCTACTCCCTCAGCAGTACTCATTTAGACGGAGTGACGAAGCAAGTTCTTCTGCGCATTGCTTATCACCCCCACTAGATGATATTCGATATCTTATAAATAAACATAATTAGCAACTCAACGAAAAGCTTTGCTGAGTCTCTAGATAGCGGTGCGTAATATGGAAACGAACAAGACATGGCTATCCCTTGCCGACGCGTGGTTGCTACGCCCGGTGCTACGGCCTCGGATAGCGCGTTTTGTGCGGCAGCACAACATGCTCTGTACACAGGGTCTACGACATTACGACATTATCTGATGCGGGTTTGGTAGAGGGAGCGCTCATTGATCATGGCATTTAGCATCGGATGACCGGCAAACATTTGCGGTAGATGTCGGTCGATCGGTGGAGATTGATGCAAAATCTCCGGCTGGGCTCGGGAAATTGGCACACTCTGTTCGGGTAACCACGCTATCGATGTATGCGGTGTTACTTTGGAAAATGGAAAAGTACAGAAGATCAAATCGCCGAACTAAGCATCAAATCACGACGAGGAGCTCGCAAAGCCTGCCGACTGGCCTGTCTAGGTGTTACCACCCACGGCATTGTCCTCGAGCAGCCTCCACGGAGTGAAAATCCTATGCCTAAGTGCACGTGCCGTCTACATTATGTAGTGGCTGCTCTGCGATTATCAGTTGGGCTGTGCACGGGCAGTACTGTGATGGGCAGGCTGAAGTTGATAATTGTCACACCTATGGAGTATTTGGTACAGATGAGGTGAGAGGACTTGGCCACCAAGTGAAATAATAATACAATAGTAGGCAGTAGCAAGCTAAGGTGACTTGTATATGGCGTTCTGAGTGGTGAGCGACTGGGACTTGTGGTTGTTTCGCGCCAAGACATGCACTGGCTAAAAGTTGCCGGCGCGTCATCTCTGCGCGCGTTTCCGACATTTTGCGCCTCTGCTCAACACGACTCGATATGGGCAAAGGAACCGACAAACTCTACATTACCCACTCGGAGTGGTCATCCTCTGATGCCTTTGGTAACGCGCGCGGCGCCAACAGCTCGAACCGAATTTCTGCCGCTGGCCTCTCGTCGACTTTCAAGCGCCTGCCCTTCAATTACTGCGCCGTTTCGCTGCAGCCCTTCACAGATGCCGTGTGCACGACATCGGGTACTATTTTCGATCTCACCCATATCCTCACCTGGCTGTCGAAGCATCCGGACACCAACCCCGTCGATGGAACGCCATTGAAGCGTGCTGACCTCATCACGTTGAACTTTACCAAGAACGAAGACGGCGAATATGTGGACCCCGTGACGTACAAGGTCTTCACGGATAACACACACATTGTCGCGCTAAAGAAGAGCGGCAATGTGTTTGCGTGGGACACGGTAGAGAGACTGAACATCAAGGCGAAGAACTGGCAGGACTTGGTGAGCGATGACGAATTCACGCGCAAAGACATCATCACACTCCAGGATCCGCAGAGCATCGAATCGAGGGACTTCAGCTCGTTCAAGCATGTCAAGGACGGAGACACGGTGGTGGCCGAGCCAGACAGCGGGGTGAACAAGCAGGCGCTGGGTAACGCGGCCAAAATTCTCAAGGCGAAAGAAGCTGTTGCAAAAGCGCGTGAAGCCAGGAAACAAGGCGCACCTGCGTCCAAAGTGCTCGCAACGGTCACCAGAAACGGCACAGCGACGTCAGCCATGGCAGCACCCAAGAAACCCGCCTACAACGCGGCTGTATATACCTCTGGGAAAGCTGCGGCATCCTTCACGTCGACTGGTGTTACACCGCATACCTCGGGCGAGCGCGCCCTCCTCTCCGACGAAGACTACATGCTCAAGCCGAAGCGTGTCAAGAACAAGGGCTACGCGCGCATATCTACCTCTCTCGGTGATCTCAACATCGAACTTCTTCCTGAATACGCACCGCGCGCAGTGTGGAACTTTGTTAGGCTAGCACAAAAGGGTTACTACAGTCACACCATCTTTCACAGGAATATCAAAGGTTTTATGATACAGGGTGGTGATCCCACAGGCACAGGAAGAGGCGGTCAGAGCATATGGGGCAAGCCGTTTGAAGATGAGTTCGAGGGGCCAGAGAGGCATAATGCGAGGGGGGTGTTGAGCATGGCGAACAAGGGCAAGGGTACAAATACGAGCCAGTTTTTCATCACCTACCGCGCAGTACCGCATCTCGACCGCAAACATACCATTTTCGCACGAGTAGTAGGCGGACTGGACACCACACTGCGCTCCATGGAGATTGCAGAGGTCGGCGACAAGGACAAACCCGTCGACGATATTGAGATCCTGGATATATCAGTCTTCGTAGACCCTTTCGAGGAGTGGCAGAAAGAACGGAAAGAAAAGGAAAACAAAGAACTAGAAGCCGAAGAAATCAAAAAGCAGGGTGGCACAGCCGATGATAAGACGACTTGGACGGGCAAGCGCATACGCGCAGATGGCACAGTTGATAACAGCAGTGAGGAAGGCCTGGGCGTAGGCAGGTACCTCCAAGCCGCAAAACAGGAGATACAAAATCAGGGTGAGGATGAGATAGTCGGTTATATGGATGAAGAGGAGGATGTGGCTCCCGTCAAGAAGAAAGCCAAGACTGGTGGCTTTGGTAACTTTGATGCCTGGTAACGTTTCACGGACCGAGACTTCGGTAGCACGCTACAAAGGATACTCCACCTGCCACAATGTCTTTTCGTATGCAACCAGCTGTTGCCGTTGAACAACCAATCCAATGAGATACGACCAAGCTCACCGACCATGCATTGCATCATCTGCAGGAAGCTGACTGTTAGCTGCTAGGAGGGGGGTGTACGTTAGGCAACAATCCACGACATGTTGAACTAATGTTCTGGACTCCTCCGACAGTAGGCCTAGGTGATTGAGCGCGGGGTTATACAGAGCTACCGAATAGATTGCATAGACGATTATGCGACGAGTAATCAGGTTGGGAGCTAAAGGATCCTGTGGCTGCCTTATCCTAACTCGTTTCGAACGTATTGTGGAGATATCGGCAGTGTATATGTAATCACGTTAAGCTGCAATGCGGTAAGCATACCGACAATAAAACTGATTAGTAGACTGATGGAGGGTGTAGATAAAGAACAATGGTCGCGCGCATCTATGACGATTGCGTATTGCGTCACTACTCGAATATTGGGCATAACTGCACAACATAATTTCTCGTCTTTGCTCATCCCTATCAACATATTCCCAAATTTAACCAACATAACAATGTCTTCAGACATCCCTTCCACTTGCCGCGCTGTGGTGCTAGAAAAGGTTGGTGCACCATGGATTATCAAAGAAGTGCCTGTCTCCAAACCAGGGGCAGGCGAGGTCTTGATCAAAGTACTGGCCTGCGGCATCTGCCACTCGGACAGCTTCCTTCACGAGGGTCACCTCGGGGATAATAGGTTTCCACGTGTTCCAGGGCATGAGGTGATTGGGACGGTGATTGCCGTTGGCGATGGGGAGAAGAAATGGAAGGTTGGCGATCGTGTTGGAGGAGCATGGCACGGCGGACATGATGGCCTATGCAAGGCATGCAATCGCGGTCTTTTCCAGATGTGTGAGAATGAGCAGATCAATGGTGTTAGCAGGGATGGAGGATGTGAGTTTCCTGGTTCCTTTGGTCGCGAAATTTCACCTGCTATTAGAGGTTTACGTTTACGAAGAGGCTAACGAGAGTTCAGATGCTGAATACTGTACCCTCCGTAGCGAGGCCGCAGTACGCATTCCCAAAGACGCGAATCCGGCGGAATACGCGCCTCTCCTGTGCGCGGGTGTAACAGTCTTCAATGGCATACGCAACATGCACATTCAGCAAGGCGATACCGTCGCTATTCAGGGTCTTGGCGGGCTCGGACATCTGGCGCTTCAATACGCACGTAAAATGGGCTACCGCACCGTTGCACTTTCTTCATCTGCCGACAAGAAGGGCTTTGCATTCCAGCTGGGTGCGACTGATTACATTGATACGTCCAAGGAGAGTGCGGCTGAAGGGCTCCAGAAGATGGGTGGGGCAAGCCTCATCGTAGTCACAGCGCCGAACGCAGAGATCATAGGTCCGTTAGTCAACGGGCTGGGCCCACTAGGCAAACTGCTTGTTCTCGCACCCGTGGGTGACGTGCCGATCAATACAGTTAGTCTGGTTCTGGGAGGGCGCTCGGTTCACGGATGGCCGTCTGGCCACGGACTCGATTGTGAGGAGGCGATTGATTTTGCAGAGAAGCAAGGTGTAAAGTGCATGATTGAAAAGTTTCCGTTTGACAAGGTGGAGGATGCTGTAGAGCATATGAAGAGTGGCAAAGTAAGATTCAGGAGTGTCATCGTCATGGAGTAAAGGAACGGTCTACTCTAGCCCGAGATTCCGGGCTGGAACAGGTCGCGTACTCGTAGAGTTTGGATGATGGAAACGTTGAGCGGAACCTTACAAGGCTTGAATGAGGCCAGGATTAAGCTTGCCAAAAGTCAAGTGACAGCAAATTATAATCGACACCATAAGGAAACAGTGAAACAGTTGATGTTCATGCAATGTGTCCGCATGGTACTGTCCAGATGTCTTAATCGCAAAGGTCCGGGATGATCGAAGTCGTTCGTCATGAACGGACGGGTATCGAGAGGTTCAAGCAACGGTCGCCAAGATGTGTCCAGTATAGTTTACTAGTACACCTAGATGCTCGGAGCATTCGCAAAACCAAGATAAGTTCAAGGCGCATGGCATTGCCGCCGAGAAAAGCTAACAGGCCAAGTATCTGCATTGCGCTGGTACCACCGCAGCTGGGCAAAGAAGCGTCACGTGCGAACCCCACGCAGCGTCTCCGCCACGGCACGCCAGCAGCGTTCGCGCCCGGAGCCGCCGAGCTTTAATAAACGGAGGCGCGATACATACCTCACTAATAGCTCCTGTACGACGTCCACGTACCTGCATCTGAAGCGCGGTCGCGACATGTAACGCCTGTACTGGCTCGCTGGGCCAATCAGTAAAGCCAGGGCGTGGCGCGCACTACCGCTGGCGAACCCGGTTGTTTCAGCAAGTGGCATGTCGGCCACTGACACAGCCGTACAGGGTCTACCGGTTCCGGGGCTAACCCGCCATATCAATTGCTTTGCAGCATGGCTCGAAGGGGTAAGAAGGCACTGAAGGCTAGTGGTGAGCCAAAAGGCCGGCGTCCCCTGTTGATCTGCCTTAAGACGTACCGCGTCCCCGCTGCAGGGCCGCGCGAACGAGCCTTGGTTGTTGAGCGACTATACTCTCACAAAGGACCACGGACCGCTCTCTCTCCTTTCCGCTGCCTCTTGTGCTCTTTCTTTTTGCCTTTCTATTCTTGCATAACGCTGTGCGTCTTATTTCTTTCTTTTGACTTTGATTTTCGAGCATTGCCGCTCCTTGCAGGCCCGGCGCCAGAAAACAAACCCTCAGGCCTCGGTTGCATTATCCACATTCTTTTCCAGACGTCATTCGAGAAACGCGGTCTTCGTAGTTCTATCATTGTCATATTCAGAAGTGTTTTTTTTTTTCAACTCGGATCGCACCGTTGGAGTATAAGCGCGACACCATTGACTGGGGAAAGCTTGGAAGAGCACAGCAACGACCAGCATTCAGTCGTTGGAGCGTCACCACAATTAAAACGTCATACAGCACATTCAAACACCAGTCGTCTCAGCACATCCGGAACATCTCCTTCCCTCTACAAGGACGCCCAAGCTTCTGAAATACGCTGCTTGAGCCTTGAACATTGGCATCAGGAGCTTGCACGGCTATCTTTCAGCCCTGCGTTCATCGACTCTCTCTTCCATATACCCACACAAAACCTCAGGATGCTACCCACATCATTGCGCGCAGCCGTATTGGCTCTCACCCTTGCATGCAGCACCAGAGCAGCCACAGTCTCTCTTGCATCTTTTATTCCGCGAATCGATAACCTACCTACAGCCTGCAACGCCGTCTACAGAACAGAATTGGCTGGATGTACCGCCGATGACTTCAAACCCGGCGCGACATGCACAAACGCATGCGTGCAGGGTCTCTCTCAAATCGCCGCGAGCGTCATCAGCAAATGCGCCAATGTAGATGCGGGCGAGCTAAGCATCATCGGAGTGTTCCAGAGTGGCTTGGGCATTCAGAGTCTTTGCCCAGGCGTCACAGTTACCACTATCAGCTCAAGTGGGGCGAAAACGAGTACGAAGAGCTCAAACTTGGCCACGAGCACACGGGCTTCATTACGCACAACTCTCACGAGCTCGGCAACCAAAGCGACTTCGACTGCATCAGGTTCAACTGACGATGGCGACGGCGATGGCGACGGCGATGTGGAGTCGACAAGCTCAGCGCCCGCGTCAACTCGGACTGGAGGATTAGTACTGGACCCCAATACCACCAGCGGAGTTACTCTGCCGCCGACGTCCACGGTGCAAGCTGTGTCGTCATCATCGAATTCGCAGCCCACCGACCCGCCAAACGCCCAACTATCAAACTCGGACTCAGGCGGCGGATCACCCTTTGATGTTCAAGCCACTGGCTCGTCATGTCAACGAGAGACGTTTGGCACAGCAGCGGCGGCTCTGCTAGCCACAACACTTTTATTCGTCATATGCGCATGATTGCACTGCAGCGTTTGTTTTTTTATGTCTCTGCATTGCCCACGTGGCTTACGACATGGAGTTTGGGAGTTGCATGTTTGCACTATATACCCGCATTGGTGGAATGGCTAGAAAACGAACGACGGCCAGCTGAGCATGGCAGTAAATGGCAGTAAATGGCGCAAGATGGTCGTGTATATGCCACGAAGAGGCAATGTCTAATGTACCGTGTACATAGCAAGCAAGGGGGCACCCATGATGGAGTGCAATGCGATGATGAATCAAATGCACACGCATAGTAACGGCTCACCCCGCAACAATTTGGCGTGTGCTTTACCTGCTTCGTGGATATATTGATTGTTTTCAAACTGCTTCGTTCCAGTTCATGCATCACGACTAGGTGACTAGGTACCGGTATCAGTATCATGCCTGCAAGGTAGGTAAGCGAGAGGCAACTGCACCCGAAGGCCTAGACGGTAATCGACCTTGCCGCGGCCTGCCCTCACCCTCAGCCCTCACTCAGTCTTCCGCCCTCAGCTAACGTGGCCCCACCATGCAGGAGCACAGTCGTGGACGATGAGGAAAACATTATTGCTGTGCTTCATCCACGGCTTCAAGGTACGTACCGGTAGAGTTTGGGGTATTTGATAAACTACGTCATGGCGGGGCCGACGTCAACACGCCCCATCTGGGAGCAGCACACGCGGGATGGAGGATATATACGAGCAATGCTAATTGTGGTTCCATAGGGCGGAGACGAGACATTTCGTACATTCCCCAGTCATGTGAAGGCGCTCCTGCAGCACGCGCTGCCCAAGGTCACCGTCCTGACCATCACGTATCCGCAGTTCGAGACGCGAGGCGACTTGCATGAGTGCGTCGGCCGCTTCAAAGAATGGCTGCAGAACAAAGTCATAGACCTCGAGGTTGCCAATTCGACGCCTTCGCCGACAGTTGACCCCTCTGTGCGCACCATCCTCGTCGGACACTCCATGGGCGGCATCGTTGCCGCCGAAACGCTTCTCGCCATTCTTGCCGACCAGCCCATTCACTCGCAGTCGAATTCGCAGTCGGGCGCGGCATCCACAGGCTCACTGTCCGATCACTCAACACTCATGTTTCCGTACATACAGGGCATCCTGGCCTTTGATACACCATACTTGGGCATTGCGCCAGGCGTGGTCGCACATGGCGCGGAGAAGCACTGGAACACAGCAAGCTCAGCATACTCTGCCTATAACAGTCTTGCAGGTGCATTTGGATGGGGCTCCAAGGATACCCAGTCGCGTGCCGTCGATACGAGCAAGATGCTTCCTGCACCCCCGGCATCTTCCACTGCAGACGTGGCATCGGCACCGCTATGGCAAAGATACGGCAAAGTCGCCATGTTTGCTGGAGCTGCAGGCGCTATAGCAGCGGGTGGCGCAGCAGCCTACATGAAGAAGGACCAGATAACCCAGGGCGTAACGTGGGCAACTTCGCATTTGGAATTCGTCGGAGTCTTGGCCCGTCCAGAAGAAATGCGGAAGCGACTGGAGAACATTGCAAAACTAACCACGACCCAAGATCTCGGTTTCTGCAACATGTACACCACCCTTGGACACGCTGTAAATAGCGAAAACAAAGAACACGGCTGGACTGGCAAAGTTGCTGGCAAGGATCGTACCTTTTGCAACCTGCCCAAGGGGCCGCTCAAGAACTACTTTATGCCCGCCGTGAACGACAAAGCAACGGCAGAAACGTGGGCACACATGTCCATGTTCGAGCCCCGCAATAACCCGGGCTACTATACGTTGAGCGAGACGGCCAAGGAGAAGATCATCGATTGGACAGAGTCGACTGACTGGTACGAAGAGAGCGAGGGTCCGTTGACGGGTGAGGTGGGCGAAGAGGCAGAGATTGTGGAACGTCAAGAGGTAGATGAGCAGATGCAGAGGGAGGCTGATAGAAAGCAGGCTGAGGAAGAAGAAGCTCGGAACAAGGGGGACGTTGATGCACTAGAGGAAGATGGCGGGTTTGTGGATTTGAAGAAGGGGGCTGAAGCTGCTGGGTGGGAGAGTGAGGCACAGAAGAGGAGGGAGCTATGATCATAAAACATATTCGAGTTGGGGTAGTTTTGTAAATTACACATATTCTAAACGCTTAGCAAGGTTTTTGGTCGCTCCACTCTCCAGCCGTGCATAGTGTGTATGGGAGTAGAAGCAAAGAAAAAGTAAGAAGTTTGTCAAAACACTAGAGCCTGGCTTTCATGCTTTCTTCTTGGGGGCCCGAGTGTAGTTATTCGCGCATATTGACGACGCAGCGGATGCAGTCGCCAGCCTTCATGTCACCAAAGGCCTGGTTGATCTTGTCGAGCGGCTGTCGGTGGGTGATGAACTCGTCAACCTTGAGGTCGCCCTTGATGTAGTCTGAGACGAGGCCAGGGAGCTGAGTGCGGCCTTTGACACCACCAAAAGCGCATCCTTTCCATACGCGGCCGGTAACGAGTTGGAATGGGCGGGTGGAGATTTCCTGGCCAGCAGCTGCGACACCAATAATGATAGACTCTCCCCATCCCTTGTGGCAGGCCTCGAGAGCGGCGCGCATGACATTGACGTTGCCTGTGCAGTCGAAGGTGTAGTCGCAGCCGCCATCAGTCATGTCAATGAGCTTCTCCTGGATGCTTTGTTTGCCCAGCTTAGTAGGGTTCACAAAGTCGGTTGCGCCGAACTTCTTTGCCCACGCCTCCTTGGCGTCGTTGACATCGACTACGATGATCTTGCCAGCCTTGTTCTTGGCGGCTCCTTGGATGACTGATAGACCGACACAGCCGGCACCGAAGACGGCAATGTTGGAGCCCGCCTCGACACCGCCCTTGCCGGCAGTGATGACGGCTGCTCCGTAGCCGGTGGTAATACCGCAGCCGAGCAGGCAAGTACGGTCCATGGGAGCGTCCTCGGTGATGGCGACGACAGAGATGTCTGCTACGACGGTGTATTGCGAGAATGTAGATGTGCCCATGAAGTGGAGAAGTTCCTTGCCCTTGCACTTGAAGCGCGATGTGCCGTCGGGCATGACACCCTTTCCTTGTGTAGCGCGAATCTTGCCGCACAGGTTGGTCTTGCCGGACTTGCAAAACTTGCACTCTTTACATTCGGGAGTGCTGTGTATGGTTAGACAGACAGTCCTCAGCGGTTCTGGCGTGTTCTGGCGTGTTCTGGGGTAGGGTGGCGTACTATAGAGCGACGACATGGTCACCGGGCTTCACATTGGTGACGCCCTCACCAACCGACTCGACGTAACCGGCACCCTCGTGTCCGAGCACAATGGGGAAGGCACCCTCGGGGTCCTTGCCAGAAAGTGTGTATGCATCTAGTACGTAGTAAGATTAGAAGGTAGAAGTGCACATGGAAGTGCACATGCACTGTGAGCACGGCGTACCGGTATGGCAGACACCAGTATAGTAAATCTGGATGCGGACTTCGTGTGCTCTGGGAGGTAGGACCTCAATCTCTTCAATGGAGAGGTCCTTGCCGGCTTCCCAGGCAACTGCGGCCTATTCTGCCGTCAGCTATGCTAGTTCCTGCACCTGCACCTGCACTTTGAGCACCCTGAGAACCACCAGCCCACACGTACCTTGCAGGTAATAGTCTAGAAGAAAAATCACGTCAGCTACTTGTACCTATTGTTGCGGGGGTCGTGACTCGTGGTGCTTGCGTACCTTGCCAACTGTGTCTGCGGACATTGTGACTGTGTTTTGGAACAGAATGGGCTATCTCAGAGGTGTGCAGAAAAGACGTCAATTAAATAGGAATCCGGCTGGAGGGGAAATACAAGCTACTCCGTACTGCGCGAGCGGCTCCGGTAGCTTTTATGTGAGCATGTGGGGTTGCGCCGACAGCACAGCGTCATGGCTGCGCTCCGCCAACATGGCTGCCCCTCCATGCCCCTCACTCTCGCGCGCGCGGGCGCGGTTCGGTATAGATGGCGCGCAATGCTCGCCCTTGAGGCTCAAACTCGTAGCTGGCTCGGAAATATCTGGCTGCCGGGCATCTTTTAGCCACATGTGGACAAGTGGTAGCTACCACGTGTGCACGTCTCAGACCTTGTTCGGCAGTCGTGCTGCGGACCTACTTGCCGCTTTCGGATCACGGAAACGACCGACTTCACCTACGTTTGCACTGTTGAAGGAGCATCATTTATCATTTCTTGGTATAAAGCCAACTCTCACAAATGGAACCGTGCACCCTTGCATATATACATATATACATATATCAGAATGAATTGAGAATGAATCACGCTTTCCGCCGCAGCTTCTCAAACTGTGGGCCGTCCCATGAGTTGCTTAGGCTCCTCCTCCGCAATCTTCTCAGGCGGCGTTACCCCTCTGCTACCCTCTGTTGAAGAGTCTCTAGTGCTCTTACTCTTACTCCGAAATAGTCCCCAACTCATGGCCCTCTTCCTATCCTTATCCTGGCCCTTGACATGGTGACTCCATTTCCTCCGCACAGGCGGCCTTGTACCATCGAGCCCGATCAAGTTCCTCAACTCCGACACCTCGGCATGGCCTCGTGTCGTCTTCATCCTGTGCGCCCACGTACATTCTCCCTTTTCGAATAAAAACTCTCCGCCCACCTGCTTGAAGTCGCCGCCCTTCAGCGCTTTCCTGCCTGTGCTGAGGCCCTGGAATATCGATTGCACCGAGTTTATGAGCACATGGGTTTGCATGTACTGGGGCTTCGAGCCAAGGGTAAGGGTGCGTGTCATGCCCAGATGGTCGTAGAGCTTGCGCGTGGGTTCGGCGTAGATGGGGAAGGGGCAGCCCGTCGTCTCAATGTACATGGGTATCAGGTCGGGCCTGCCGCATCCGATGACAGTAATCGAGGTCGGTGTAGGCAGCTTAAGGAGATCGTCGGGCTTTATGGATGAAGCGAGCGTGCGGATATATTCCTGGCAATTCTGTAGCGTGTTAGCCCTCGCTACTCACACCTGTAGCATGTGTACGACTGATACTTACACCACAGAAAAAGTGCCGTATGAAGATGATCAGCTGTCGGGACGCAACGTGCGGTGCCTGATAGATGTCTTTAAACGGCGTACTTTTACCCTGTGCATCTAGTATGAGCAGGTCTCCGACCGCGCTCAGATCCTTCTCAGTCGGTATGTCGTTGTTGACGTGCGCGGTACCCTCAAACTCTTCCTGCTCTTTCTGCAGAACAGGTGTTTGACTCGAGGGTGAGAAGGGCGGAGTGGTGTTATCGGGGACATCCATTGAGGGCTTGGTTTCAGTCATGTGGTCGCCAAGTGAATGTGGTGGTGAGGGTAGCTGTGTGGTTGCTGGTTGAGCTATTGGAATCGCAATGGGTCCAGGTACAGTCCCGGCCGCTTTGCTATCTGAAGACTCCATGCTGAGTTGGCTATGCAAAGATAGGACTAGTGTGTACGCTCGGGCGTCGATGTATTATGCTTATCCAGCCCGTGGACGGAAGCAAGCTGGGCCGAAGCTAGAGGATGTTACAGTCTTCTTGAGATCTCTTGCTGGCCTTGTGTAATGTGCGTGAGTTGGTCCTCGGAGCGATGTCTCTGTATCTCGTTCACGATGAGTACTGGGATCAGACCGAAAAAAGAACTAACGATACGCGAAAGAATACATTTGGATATAACGTGAATCTAGCTTACGTGGTGAGGAAGCCCTTTTTATTGACCGAGTCCGCAGGCATTAAGGCTTTCCTTCTGTCTATCGTCTGTTGCGCTTTCCTCTCTGTCGTGTGTTGTAATTTCTGTCTCTGGTGAAGGAAAGGTCGCTATTGCTTAAGTCGGGGTTTGGTGGTTTAAATATGACCTAGCCGCTTGGGAAGTAACCATGCGACAGGGGCACGGACGGAGTAGGAATCGATCAGCGCCCGCGATAGGCACACAGCAGCTCGTGTAAATAAAGTAGTGTAGAATTAGAATTTACAGTCACCAAGGACTGCCAGTGTCCAGGAGCCGAGTATTTCAACTGAACAAGTATTTGAAACATGGCACACTTGCGACACACGCCCTGAGACGCCTCGCGCAGGTACGAGCACATGCACGTCAGCGGCTCTCCAAGCCTGCTGTTAGCTCCCGCTGTAATTGTTAGTGCCGATGCGCGCCTGGCTCAGTGCCCCCTCTCTTCACCAGCCTTGGCTGTCTATTCGTTTCGCGAACTTGGCCGCTGTCCGCTGTCCGCTGTCCCATGTCCGAGTCATGGCTGAAGACGCGTCCGGGTGTTTCGCTGTGCTGTGCGGCGTGTTGTGATGCACGCCCCGTCTCACCGTCATGTCTCTTGCGCAGGGTCCGGCGCTACCGGCTCTCGGGGAACTGAAATAGCCGGACAACTACAGTCACGCCCAAATTCACCACGTCCGATTCTACGACTACCCCCGGCGACTACGATAGGTTTGGGATTTGTACATTTGCTGAAAATTACTAAAAGTGTGAGGCTCGCCGGGGGGAGTCGTATACAGTTTTTATAGCTTTGAAACGGACGTGGTAGTTGTCCGGCTATTTCAGTTCCCCGAGAGCCGGTACCTACCTAGTCGCGACCGCCATTCATCCCATGACTAAAACATCACCATGAAGCCTCAAGCATACAGTAGATGCTCCCAGTAGGTGTAGTCGCAGTAGTTCCATTTGTCATGTTTCTCTATCCACTTACATACACGACTATTGTCATGCTATCATCCTTGACCGCAGTACCCCATTGGCCCAGTCAAATCTGAATCCTCATCTCAAATACTTACACACCTCAGCCCAAACGCCACCGTCATCATACGAGCCCCTACGCACGCCTTTGCGCCTCCGCCAGAGCCAACTTCATCTTGATGCGGTGGAGCGAGTCTGCGTAACTGCCATAGTTGGGAATGTCGGTACCTTGGCAATCTTTTTTTACCTGCACAGCCCTGGCCCCCGCCGCCTCGGCCATTTTCATGTCACCCTTGTGCTCACAGACGAGCGCGATATCAAGAAATCTAGTCCAAGTCAGCCATTCCCCTTATGACCCTAAACAATTTTCTTGTGCTGCTCACGCTGCAGCAAGCCTAGCGCTGAAGTCGCCTTCGAGCGTGTGAAGAGCCGCTATTTCAACCAGTTTCTGAACAAAGTCATCCTGTTTGGCCCCTTCGGTCAAGTTTGCGCCACGGAGGAACCGAGTCTCCCTCTCCAATTCCTGAAGCTTGTAGCGTCTCTCGGCACTCTGGTAGGCGAAGCTAGACTCATCGTCCTCGTTACCGCATGCTGGGCAATCGCAAACGAAGCCATAGTGCTTGAGCTCCCACTGTCGCAACGCCTTATCGTGTATCATATCGCAGTAAGATATGGTAATCTCGTCGTCCATAGCCACGTCGTTCATGATGTGAATTGTCTCTTTGCCGATGTTCGAATTCCAGGTAAAACACGCCTTTGGGTTGCAAGCGTGGTTGAAGCGCGCAGAGTATGGAAAGACCGCTGCACCCCGATTCATCTCCATGCAGTTTATCTGGAAGATGCTGATCACCGTGGGCTCTTTGCCAACTCTCGCTGCATGCTGCTCCTGGATGCGCTGACGCTCCTTAGCTTCTACCGACTCATGGATTCTGGATGGCCACTGTTTCGGATCTTGACCATGACCGGAGTGCAGCGAGAAGTAAAGCTTCTTTTGGTCGGGTGTCAGCTCCGCGAAGGCCTTCTCGATGTCGCAAAGCATGTAGTTGGCTTTAGGCACTATCAACAATGGATCTTCTGCCAGGATCCGGGTACCACGCAGGAGGGGCTTAAGTGCAAAGCAGCCATAGCCCTTACCAGGAATCTTTCGGACTTCGTAGTATTCGTTGCCTGCTGCGCAGTGTTATTTCATTTCCCTGGTACTTATCTAGCAAGTGCGCTGCAAGCCACGATCTACTCGCTTCGTGGGTGTACATCACCTACCTGGAGCTGCGGGAACACTGGTGGACTCCATTGTAGTCATGATAATTGTAGGGAATGGATGGGTCAAGAGTCTGGAGTTGATTACGTGTTCCGTAATGATATTGCTAGTAAGTTTGCCTAAGTTTGCCCCGCGTTAGTTGCCTATACCTATGTGGTAACAAGGTAAGAGACCTCTGACTTCACCTTCAGCGACTTGGCAGCCCGCCCACTATAGACACGTAGCACAGGTGTCCTGCGCTCTCAAGTGAGAGCGCGTCATGTCTCTCTCGGCACAGGTGGATTAGGAATAGAAGACATTGTTACTAAACGACTTCGTAGCCACTATCGATTGAGATCTAGGCCTGAGACTATGCAGCCGTCTTTCTCGACTTTTATTGCGACAATGCAACTCCGCAGCTCCCGAAGACACGAGCAAATAAGGGTGTTCACTTCATATGAGCAGAAGAATATGCTACTTTTCTGTCACTCTCTTCGAGCAGTCCGCCTTGCGCAGGCCACAGCGCAAGTGGGCGTGGATGTCCTTTGTTCAAAGGGGGGAAACCAAGAATTAAGTTCGCTATACTAGACTCATATGCTTCCTATACTGAACCATGTAGATATCCCAATCTTTTTGATTTTTTTTTGCCGTCTTTCTACGATCAGTCATGTAAGATACGCGAGACTGTACCTAGGTATAAATGCTACTTGGACTGAGCCCCCATTAGGTAAGCTTACACACCAAGGGAATTCAAGACAAGGGCTGCAGCACAGTGAAAAAACAGAATGCGTCTGCTCGTACCGGTACAACATACAACAATCATTCACTAGGTATTCCACGGAACGAGACAGCATGGCATGTTAAGTAACATCCTGTTCGCACCTACTCTTGCTGCCCGATCAAGACTCGATAACAGCCCAACTTTGTATTATTCAAATGGCATACCGGTAGTAGCACCGAACAAGACTAATTTCAATGATTTTACATAATACCCTGTCGTATCCTATTCCAACAGTCCACCTGCCAGCAAGCAAGTAACTACCCCACGTGAGCATACCAAGTCCACTTCCCGCTGTCATCCGCAATCTCAGCCTCATTTTTCGCGAGTTAGCCGCAGAAGCCAGAAGGGTCCTCCCACCCCCTCCCCCACGTGCATATTTTACCAGGGATAAGATCATCGTGCAGGGCCACCCGATAAAGGTTTAGCTTCCATACAAGCTTTTTGTCGCTACCAAACCCCGCGCGCCCAAGCGGCTTCCACCGACTGACCACTTATCGAGATGCCTCGGTGTGCCATTTCCGTGGATGCGGACTGGAGGGGGTTCCAGAACCCCACAATGTATCATGTCGCCCGCTAGATGACGGTGTTGGGAGTGGAGTTGGAAAAAGGGGGTCAGACTCTTATTCCAGTTGGGATTTGCTACCTAGTGTACCAAGAGCCGCTTTCAATGCGTTATTGGAAGTGTAAGCTCATTTCCTTGCTGTAAAATAGTATACGGTGTGTGGGGCTAACAACATGAAAATTGTGTAGTGTTACACGGAGAAATGACAAGTTTGTACGCCGTCATGAACAACCTAAAAGTCATCGAGGTCCATGTCATCAAAGTCGACGATGCCCCTCATATTCAAGTCGACAATGCCCCTCATATTCTCGTCGACGTCACCACCATCCGTGGTGCCCTCACTACTACTTGACGATTCAGAGCCGGGCATTTCCGCTAGCGCTGTTCTACCCACGAGCGATTTGTTGCTCTCTTCAGAGTCTTCGTTCCACAGCGCACTGTCGTTACCCTTGCCGCCGACAAAGTAAAGATAGCCAACCTCTTTTGCGACTTTCTTGGCCTGTCTCTCCCGCCTCGACTTTTCCTCCTTCTCATACAGCTTCTCTGCAAAGTCGGCGTCGACTTGCAAATCTTCTGGTAGTTGCGATTGCGACAAGGGGCTGGGTGGCGGAAGGGGCCGTAACTGGTTTCTGCGCTCGTACCGCTCAGCTACGCACTTTTGTGTCCTGGTGTGTTCGCGTTGCTGGTGACAGAGCATGAGCCTCAAGGGGGAATCCCAGAAATCCTCTTGAATCGGAAAGTCCTGGCCGATGTTGAATTTTTCCCGTATTGCGCGTTCCGCGGTGTTTCGCGAATACCACCCTTGATCAAGCCTTTCCTTCTCTCTCTTCGATTTGCGATGATCTTGCACTATTCGGCGCAATCTCGAGTTGCTTTCCGTGGTTTGCGTGTGCATGGGATTTTGTTTGTGGTGCAGTGATGACGTTCTGCTGCGCCTCACAATGGGCACCGTAGTAATAAGAGCGCCTGGTCGCTCCCACCAGGCTGCATAGGCTGCAACTGGAGCCTCGGGAATATTCGTGGGGTAAAAAGCCACCATAGAGTCACATGCGAGGCATTGTGAGAAAGTTTCGGGTAAAACGGCTGCTGCCTGGACGCGTTTGAAGTCGACTCGTTCGTGTGCATGGTTCCATGCTTGCTCACGTTCCCAGCGCAACTGCTCGTCTGTTCTCGCTCTGTCGAGCCGCTTCTTTGCGATTAGATACCCTTTCCTCGCCTGGTTCCACCGCTGGTTGCGCAAGTTCTTTGGTGGATGAAGCCCGCCGTGGATTGATAACAGCCTCAGTGCAACGTCCGATTTTGCTGAGGCCTCGGATACAGCACAGGAGGAGCATCGCGGCGTATGTTCTGCGCTGGATGGGTGAATATTATGGCCACATATGCTAGCGAACTGAACTCGGTGGCCGTATTGTACAGAGGCAAACGGTTGCTTCTGGCGAGGAGATGTCGCCAACATGTCGGGCGAGTATGCCATAGGCATATTGGGCAACAGGTTCTGGCTGATGGATTCGGTGATTGGTCTTCGTGAAAGAGCTCAGGTGCATTATTTATGAGTACAAAATGATAGTACGGGTCGCGTGTGAGTGATGAACCACGGGTCAGCGATTTCGGGAAATCACAGCAGGGTGGGTGAAGCCGAGCGTTGCGTGCAAATTTGAATGGAGAAGTAAAGGTGTCAAGTAGGCTATGAAGCAAGTGTGAGGGACCAAGTCAAAGTATGTACTCCAGTCTTTCCTTCTAGGGGAGGCGTGGAGACTCGTAAGCGGACATCGCGCCTATAATCGCGGGTGCTTGTGATTGGCTGGTTGCCTTGAAAGTCAACACGCGAGCAGTCATCGACGGCTGCCCGTGCACGCTAATGCCCACATTGCTGACAGACTGAGTGGGGGTTTCCGACTTCAGAGGCGCGCGATAGCCGACCATGTCGTATGTGGCATCAGAAGGCAGCATCATGCGTACTGTATATTTGGCCATCCGGAGGGTAGCTATTCAGATGCATCGTGGGTATTGCTCGAGATGGCCGCCTTTACTTGTACAGCACAGCATACGCTTTCTGTCCAACATCACTAACCTGAAACCGATCTTCACTTGGACTACGCGAGGTTGCACTTTTGGTGATGGTCTTGTTTGCGACCTCATTTGCGTCATGGGAGAGTAGCCCACTTACTGGGAATATCTCCACTCACCTTGACTTTCAAGAAAAGTACTTCTTAAGTCGCTATCTGCACAAAAGAAACCGCGTGTATACGGTTATTTACTGTAAGAAAAGGCTTTGACACCGTTTGCCTATAGACTTGTGCGGTAAACAAGTGTGACTGGTAATTTTGAAAAAACGCAAGTCCTTGTCACATTCACTGCGACAATGAAACTTAGCGCCTTTTTCAGAGCGCAACTTAAGTATTACCTTTTCTGTTAACCGTTGGCCTTAGCAACCACAAAGATGGCGACGCTGCAACCACCCGCAGTGCCGCAGAGATCTGCCTCGTTCAATCCCGAAGCAGCCACTTTCAGTCCCAGTATCGCCAAAGCTGCAATGGCAACTGCAGGTACAGGTCAATCTCGGCTCACAAGCCCAGACCCAAGGCTGCTTGATGTGCTTGGTGGTGAGTCTCTTGCAGCACACATATCTAACGAACAAGGTCTGCGTTCTCAGTCCACCAGAGATATGCGTGCTGACCACTGCGAAGAAGCAAAGCCAGCGTACCCACAGCCAGCATACCACCATCAGGCCATGTCGCATACGCCCAGGGAAGTGCAGCAAGGTAATGATAGATCAAACAACAAGTAAAGATCCGACACTAACTGGACCAGACACAGCATCTCGCGCCACGCTTCGTAGAGGAACCTTGGACAGTTCTATGACGTTTCCTTCCCTTGGATCGTTCTCCCCTGCATCTCATGAACATAATTTCA
Source organism: Pyrenophora seminiperda CCB06 (assembly GCA_000465215.2). Lineage (NCBI taxonomy): Eukaryota > Fungi > Ascomycota > Dothideomycetes > Pleosporales > Pleosporaceae > Pyrenophora > Pyrenophora seminiperda. The sequence goes on along the minus strand of KE747824.1, from coordinate 1,274,311 downwards.
GTACGCCCGCAGTTGGTGAACTGAGTGCGAGTCTTGGTTTGCCTGATATCGAGAGGAGGAGCACCACCAACGACCCCTCAGCACAGTCACACGGGTATCGAGCATCGGAGGCCAAGCCCAACTTCGTACCTGGACTGGATGGTGGGCTGATTGGGAGGGCCTTGAGCAAGCCCATGACCGCTAACTATCTAGCCCAATATCTCAGTGGGTTGAATGTTCAGCAAGGTCAGGGCACGCCACCTCAGGGCAGCCAGGGCAGCCAGGACAGTCCTAGTACACCTCTTCAGGAGGGAAAGGCTGCAGAGGAACAAGCCACAAAGATTGTGCAGCCGCCTCCTGGTTTCGACAGTGCGCGGGCTAGAAAGATTCGGGCTGCGGAGTCAAGTGCAGCAGCTGTAAACGCTACAGCTCGAGCTGTTAAAGGTAGACCACGTGTCGTACCTACAGGTCCTTTTGCGATGCGCCGTGCTCGAGGCCCCAGCGACCTTGCCATGCACTGTTCTCCGAGCCCCAGCAACACCTCCCAGTCTCTGGAGCAACTCGGGCACGCACGTAATATCTCCGGGGGACAACGCCATCGTCCGCGAGCCTACACCCGTACCAAGCGTACTGATCAAGGACCAGAACCCTCAGCTGCCGACATCTACCCTGACGATGCCAACTACACGCCTCGCCGTCCGTCGAACCCCCTCGAGCCTGCGGGTCCCTTCCCGTTCCCTAAGCTCGATCAAACTCCTCAGTCGCACTTCAGCACAGGGGATCGCGTCAGTTGGCCCACACCCGTAGAAGTGTACACGCTAAAACCACAGAAGCCACAAACTCCTCGTTCGCTTATCCAGCTGTTCGAACAGCAGTATGGCGACCAAGCCTACGTCGTTGCTCCTCCCCCCGTTCCCTTCGACATCTTCGCAGATCACAGCTACCCCTCCCAGACAGACCTAAAGTCTGCTGATGGTGAAGTTACTGCCCTGCTTTCTTCTATCCCTACCCTTTTTCGTCAACAAGAAGACCAGATTCAGGCTCAAGACCAAGACATCGTCGAGCTCTCCTGCGACACGCGTTCACTCACTCCGCAACAGCTCACTGGCGCACGCTACGGTCTTCGCCACTTCGGCATTGGGCTAGGCGATACCTGGATCTGTCCCGAGGTCAAAGAAGGAGAACCCTTTAGAGTTCGCCCCCGTAACCACGACGGTTGGGGCAGCTGGGAGTGGGCGATTCGCAAGGGCTGGGGCGAGGAGTAAGTATATTTTCTCGTCTTATTTGAAAGCACACCCGGTCCTGAGGGACATAGTCGACAAGAGTGGTTCTCATTGCTAACTGGAAAGGTTTCCTGGCAAGGACAAGAGGCGGTTTTGAGGGCCTGCATGGTATACTAAGGGTTAAGGCTGTCTGGCTGGATGTAGGGCGTTCGGCTTGGGAGGCGTTGGCCGGTAACTGAACGATCTGGAGTCTTTTCTTTGCTGTAATATATCTGGTCTCCTTAGCTGCAGGAACAGTCTCTCTTAAAGACGGTGCCTATATTAGTCGATGCGGAGAAGTGGAGCATCGTTTATAGTGGTGTGTCCAACTGCTCCGGATCTAGTCGTTTGGAGCCTCAATTTCATACTTGATACGATTTCATTGCTCTTTCAATAAGCGACGTGATATGGCAATGGCTGCACAAACATGCTGACCTTGCAACTGTGAGGTGAGTAGAGAATCTCCGGAATAAACATGACGGATATATCTGGAAGAAGAGAAAAATCAACAAACTCAGCATCTGATATAGCGTAAGACGCAAGAACAACGTAATCAAAAAGCCAATATATAGTTTGTCAAGACTACAACACTATCAGACCCTAACGCCTCTGGCAAGTATAACCCCGTGTTTTCCTGTCGAAAGTTGATCATCATCGTCATCACCGTCATCACCGTCATCTGGCCAGCCCCTTAGATGGGATCAAAATCTGTCTCTTGACTCGCCCTCTCATTATCAAACGTAGTATTGTACCGCCACTGGGAACGCACCTAAATCACGAAGATGGATTAATATGCGTCTTCAGGTTCAAAGGTTGGGCACCGTGTTCCCGGGGCGTTGCGGCGCCAGAGTCGACATGGATCTGAGGGGTTCCCATGCCAGACAATGGACTTACCGCGCCAGAAGGTGGGACGGGTATCTTGATGTCCTCGGGGCTACCGGGGACCATGGAATCTGGAAGGTTGGGGATCTTGATGCGTTTTGCCACATTGTTATAGGATGAGGGGATGATCTGGAAAAGTGTGAGCATGAGAAGATGTGAAAGACAACGGAGAGCCTGGTACTTACCTCGATGATCTCATCGCGGGGGAACTGCAGCTTAGGGATGTCGGCTGCATTACATGCCATTAGATAGCCATACAGCACACGGAGTACAGACTCGTGGGCGATGATGAGGAGATCGTTCTCTTCGCGTTCGAGCTCGAGAATAATAGGCTCCATGCGCACAGCTAAGTCGTGGTAGGATTCTGCGCGTGGGTACCGGTGGTGATATGGATCTGCTTCGTGCTTTGTGACTTCATCCGGGAACTCCTCGCGTATCTTGGCTTCGGACATCTTTTCGCACACTCCCGGGTTCATCTGGCTCATTTGCGATCGTTGCCTAACTCGATAGCCCATGGACGCTAGAACCTCTGATGTCTGGACAGTTCTTCGACGTGTTGAGGTCCAGATCGTTAATGGTTTCAAGGACGCATCTGTTGCTCCTGATTCGACAAGCTTTTGCTTCTCTTCCTCGCGGTACTGCAGCAGTACCTCGCTCATTTTCTTTGCATAGTCGTGCCCCTCTGGCGAAAGGTTTGCATCAGCTTTGTATGAATCTTCCTCCCGTGTGGTTCCAGCGCGAGCAAAGTACGTTTGCCGCGACTTGATATGGAGATTAAGCAAGTAGAAGACAATCCGTTGCGAAAGGTACCCGAATGCACAATTGTTGACTACCACTCGCTCACCGGCATTGATCATCTTGATCCAGTGTAGATCCGGCTCCTCCATAGTTTCGAAATGTGGTATCCGTGCATTGATACGGGCTAGGTAGTCATGAACCGCGTCTTCATCCTTCCACCCCTGGTAATCCGGCGAGGAGATTTTGACACGACGAACGTTTTCCTGGATGATGCGCTCATCAGTGCAATGTGACTCGATGAAGACTGTCTGAATGCCGTTCTTCGCGAATTCCTTGGCCAGTGATCGGCGGCCTTGGCTGATAGCGTTGACGGCGTCGTAGATGGCGACCTGCCCCTTGTCGTGCTCTAGGAAATGGTAAATATCCTCACGACATTTCTTCAATATCTTGTTGCGCAACAGGACAGATTGTGGTGTTGCATTCAGGAAGAAGTAATCCTCCGGTACTTCATTGTCCGGACCTAGAGTAGCGCGACGATAGTCGCCAAGATGAAACACGTGAGTCTTGACACCCAGCCACCGGAGATAACGGGCCAGGGCAACGGAGGTGTGGGTTTTGCCTCGAGCAGGCAGTCCACAAGTGGCAATGACTATGCGGCCGGAGTGGAAGAGGCGGCCCGATTCTGTGCTATAGAGTTGAGCGGGTGCCATTTCTTCCTTTGTGGGTAGATCATGAATTGCGTCGACATAAGTACTCGACCGCCGCCGGAAGCGGGGCGAGTTTGCATATATCTCTGCGGTGCTATCCATGGTTAGTGAAGATTCGCGGTGTTGGTACTTTAGATACATTCACGGGAAGTGGGGTCGTGGTACTCACAGTAGGGTATCCATGGTTGTAAACGGGTGCAGTCTACGAAGGAATGATTCACGCAGGGAAGAAGCGGCTTATGAAAAAATTGAGAAATGGACGTCCATCAAACAAAGTAAGGTTGGGGTTTGGTAGTTCAAGAGGGAGTCAGGTGCCAGGGACCGGTGTTGATATAAGTTTGCCGAGACTTGTAAGCGGATAAGGTGCGACAGTCAAGCGCGGCGAGTCTTCCAGGACACGTCGCAGAGGGTCCAACAGTCTAGGCAGCGTTGAGGGGGGATGTCGCAGCTATGTCGCCCAAAAAGCAAAGCCCAACGGTTCAATGCTACCGTGGATGGCTTGCGCAGTTGGTTTAGCGTTGTTGGCGTCAGGAAGTCAGGAATCGATTACAATGGGCACGTGATGGATTATGTCATCCGGTAACTTTTCAAAATGTTCACCCATATCGTCACCGTCCAAGCGACCGGGACGCATCACAGCACCCAACAATTTGCTACTATTTCTACCCCACCTGTGCCGGCACCCGCACATCGCAGCGAGTTTCTAGTCCGACGTGACGCATATTCTCGCCATGGCCACCCCGCTGCAGTTTAACCCGGCGAAAGAACAGGCCATCGCTGACGTGCTCTCGCAACCTCGCGCCGCCAACACGGGCCCATTTGCACAATTTCAAAATGTATACGATGCATTCCTAGAGCGGAGAGAAGCATTGGGACTCAGCAACCCCGGCACAGTCGAGAACATTGCGAGGGAAGTGCAGCGCGATGTCTTCTTGAACAATTCGAGCTTCTCAGGCTTGCGCGCTGAGCTCACTAAAGCCTTCAGCGCAGCCCCGCTATTCCAGGTTGCGCATTCTTTATCTATGGGATCCCAGGTCATGCCGCCGTACTCATATATGGTTCTCTATGGATCACCAAGGGTTTGTTGCCCAAGTCTGTAGCATGCTTTTCAGAGCTGACGATACAAGGTGTTTATGCAAGGAAATCTCGACAACGAGCTTGCCTTCTCCGGTCGCTTCAATTGGCGCTGGACGTCAGCACTCGTTACCAAGACAGCCGTCCAGCTCACATCGCAAGGCAACATGGTCTCGTTCGAGAATGATTACACTGGTACCGACTTCTCCGCTTCGCTCAAGGCCGTCAACCCCTCCATACTCGATGGTGGTATTACTGGCATGCTCATGGCAAGCTACCTACAAGCCATCACACCAAAGCTATCGCTCGGGATTGACGCTTTCTGGACACGTCCAGCCATGGCCTACCCACCCGAGCTTAATGTTTCGTATGCAGCCCGCTACAGGGCTATTGACTGGATGGCCTGTGGCCAGATTATTCCGGACCGGGGTGTACTGGAGGCTTCATACTGGCGCAGGCTCACAGACAAGGTTGAGACGGGTATCAATTGCAATCTCGCATTTGCCGGAATTGGGCCTGGCGGACCCATGGCCGGCCCGCAGAAGGAGGGCAATGTCACAATTGGTGCCAAGTACGACTTCCGCCAGTCGTCATACAGGGCACAAGTCGACAACCAGGGCAAGGTATCGTGTTTATTGGAGAAGATGATTGCGCCGCCAATTCGCGTAACCTTCTCTGGAGAGATCGACCATAAGATGGTACGTCATTTCCGACACGAAACTCTCATACACCATACTAACAAAGACACAGAACGCCGCTAAGCTCGGTCTGGCCATCGCAATAGAAGCCGCCGATGAGGCTGTCATGGAGCAACAAGAACAACAGGGCGCCGAAATGTCAGCCGGCTCGATTCCCTTTTAAACACCTCTCCACTCCCATGTACCGACTATAATACCATGACCCTTCCCTTTACTGTATTACCACCTATTCTTGGGACGAGCTTGATCTGCGAATGTCTCGATGCCACTACTCGCGGTTTGGGTACAGTTATGCAAACGCACAGTTAGAGTGACAGTTATTTGTTACAGCATCTCACGAATGTAAACGGCGCACGGTTCGCATCTGGTGTCTACGAGCATTTGGTAGACCGGGACACGGCGGATTACGTTTGTGCGCCAGACGAGTGCGACTCTAGACACTGTATTTGTAAATAGAGCTACATAGCCGACAGGTATGAAGAAAATAACAAATGTACAGAGAAACTTCACCGGCAGCCGTAGTTGTTCGCTCAATAATGTGACGCAATGCATTATCATGGAGTCGAGAAATATAGTACAGATCATTACGGCGTCATTTTTTGCCGTTTGTATGCACATGTTACAGTCCCCGTCCACGCACCGTTTCCCTTATCGTAGCAAGACAGGTGTGAAGAACCCATCACTCACACTGAAGCAACCACCAGTCAAAAATACGTCCAAGCGAAACACTGTCGTTTACAAAGCCGGCTTTGCGCCTGAACCCGGCATCGGCCCGCCACCAGGAGCCATAAACTATGCGTACGTTAGCAATTCGCGTCGTAAGCGTTTCACATCACCCCGCCGTATCTCGAATGTGTTGTTTTTTTTCGAAACGTACCTCATTCTGTGCCCTTTGCGCCTGCAACTCCGCCCTCTCCTGCTCAACAATCATCTGTTCCTCACTATACGCCAGCGCCCACGGTACACCCAGCAGTAAGGCACTCGTGCTCACGACCCACAGCGTCTTGCCGCCCATGCTCAATCCCGACTTGAACCACGAGGAGAGTGTGGATGCTTTTGACGAGACGGAGCGGCGTGTGCTGGCGGGGATCATGTCTTGCAGGGCTAGGATACGCTCGTAGAGGGATTCGTCTGGGTGCAGCGAGTGGATGGATGAGGTATCGGACTCTGTATAGAACCCCCACGTTAGCATTCATGTCCATTTTCAGAGAGAGAGAATATTGAAACATGGTTTGTTTTTCGAGGCATAGGACTGTGAAAATAGAGCGCCATTTGCTTGTATCGTACCGGAGTCTGTGTCCCAGTCATCGTCGTCGTGCGGGCCCTCCTGCTCACGCACAAACTCCTCGTCCATGACTTCTTCGAGTTTGACCATGTTGGCGGTATTTTTGGGGGGTTGCCGGTCCGGATTAGTTTGGGTATAGGGAGTGATGGCTAGATGGATGGCGGGGTGGTGGTCGGTTTGTGGTGTTGGGCCGCGATAGCTGTTTGTGCTTGTGATGATGATTGCGATGATGAACTTTTAGTGCATGGGCCATGTGCGCACAGCGCTAGGCTAGGGTGGGGTTCTACCGAACGCCAACTTCACCAACATCACCTGTTGTCACCACTGCTTGCATGACGTATGCATGGGATCGTTGTTCTACATTAGTGCTTGGGGTTGTTAGATGTATGGCCAGGGGTATCTTTGCAGCCTTATTTGAACAATGGCATCGAAGTTCTCTTAACCAAACATGGAATTGGGCCATTTTTTCGGCAGTGCCTGTTGGTACATATTACAGCGGCAGACCCATCGAACCACCATAGATACTAAAGGTACATTCATCATCTTTTGTCCAGACACAATACCTCTCATCTGAAATGAATAACTATCTGATGCACCCTCTTCTTCCTATCGATATCCTTGTATACGACTGACGTGACGCACAGGCTGGATGCGGACCAGAAGGCTGGATGCGGACCAGATGGCTGCGTTAGTTTTGCGCGAATTTATGAAGAAATATAGATCGACCCAGCACTTTTATTTAGGTTACTCTAGATCATCTCGAAGCATTCGATCTATTCATCGAAGGCGCCAATGCCATCAGTCTTCATGTCCTGCGCGTCCGACCCAGGCATCGCTGTCAATTTTGCCACCGAGTCAGAGACCAGAACCGACGAGCAAAAGGAAACCAGCCGTCTAACTTTGTTCTCTTTAGCAATAAAAGATAGTGTATTTCAAGTTCTTTTGTTTCCTCTCAATGATCTTGAGCGTAGTTACAGTGTTGACGTACAGCGCGCTAGTCTTGATACAACACCATCAATACCCACCAGCCCATAACACCTGCCTAACATCTATAATCGCAACTTCCTACCATATATACAGTGAACAAAAGATATGCAAAAAAAACATACAACAGCGGGTATTCGCCAGTGGTCACCCACCTGACTACTAATCCGCCGGTACACCGTTTGAGTATAGCTGAGCGGACGGGAAGCTCTATTTCTGATGTCCTATGGTCGTATGTGGAAGATGTGCAGAGAAGTTGCGAATATACTGTGTGTCAGAAACACTGTCGTCTAGCTACCGCCAAATAGGATAAAGAGGGATGTGAACAAAAAAGAACCTCCCACAGATTGACCCAATGATTGGTTTCTCCATGTACATTTGTCTATGTACTCAAACTGCATTTTATTTCACCTGGTTCCGTCCCTCAGCGACGCCTTCCTAGCATCTCAGCTCCCAACCCATCACGTCCTTCTGACTTCGTAATCTGCTCAGCAGCCTTGACAAGGTCGTATGTAATGCCGTCGCCTACAACACTGTCCTTTTTGTACTCTGGATGCGTCTGGACGAAATGCCTGATCCACTTCGCTGCTGTCCAGTATGTGCCGTTTGCGCGCTTGCGAATCAGGTCAAGGTAAGTAGCGAGATCACAGCGCGTTTCAACATCTACGTTCATGCTATTGAGGTATGATTCGACGAGAGGGATGAGACCAGGGAAACCGTCACCGTCTGATGTGGTCTGTCCGTTGATGACTTCGTTGATAGTCATCTGTGTGTATTCGTCCTCAACAGGGCCCGTGGGCGTTGCTGGCCTGCTGAAATTCTCCGCGGGCGTGGAGGTGCCTGTGCCACTTGACTTGTGCGTCGAGAAGGGGTTCTTGCGGAACCAGAACTTCTGCGTTGATACAGCGTCACGGACGTGTGCCGTTTCCATGTTCTCTGATACGAGAGTGATGGGAATGTAGAAGTTGAGGTTGAACGAAAGGATTGCGCGCGTGAGTAACACGATGAAGATGGAGAACGCCGCATTCTCGAAATCGGTGATCTGGATTTCCATGGGTCGAAACTCGACTCGCCAGCCCATGTCGGATCCTGCTGGTGGTGGCTTGAAGCGCATGTGCTGCCAGTTGGTTGACTGCAGATTCTCGAAGTGATCAGCTTTAGTGAGGTCCAGCTCTTGCAGGTCTTCGGCAAAGACGACAATGGGATCCCGAATGAAGAGATGGGCAAAGTGGGTTGCTAACAGATGATCCATGCCGCCTTCGACTAGGCGCTGCTTGATATCGGTATCGATGATGAGATCCGGGTCAAGGTACTCAGGTCGGAGGCGGGGGTCTTGGGAAATGTACGTTGAGTTGGATGCATAACGGGATTTGGGGAGTCGCCACCGATCGTTTTTCAATGGCTGCTACTGGTCAACATCCAACTTCCTACCAAGTTAGAGCAAACGTACCTTCTCTCCAAGTTCTTCTGGCGTACGGTCATCGACTGCGTTACTGATCTGGTTCCAGCGCACGTCTGTGTCGGCCAGAAAACCCTTGTAGATTGGCGTTGCCGCCGTCAATGCCAGCAAGATAGGTGCTATTGGACTAAGCTGATCATACATCTTCCGTCCTTCTTCAATGTTCTTCGCTTGGAATGTGATCTGTAGACAACAACTTCCCATGCCAAAAGCCATGGCATCCATATGGATGTAGTTGTCTTTTGCGGCACCATTACGGACGTCATCATCTTCAGGCCAATTGTGCAAGTCGTAGTTTACAGTAGGATCTTTCCATGGCCATGGTGTGTTCTCGTCCCTGAAAACTGGTACATTGACCTGTACTTTCCTGCCTCTCCGCCAGCGAATGTTTGCTGCCAGGGTCGGGAAGCGAATATGGGGATTCGCAATTTCATCGGGAACAAATTGGGAGCGCAGTTTCGGTCCTGAAACAGGATATGAGGGTACAATACAATCGGCCGATCCAAGACGGGGGAATGTTGTCAACGTGATTGGAAATTCGGTCTGGGCCATATGATCCTTGGCTATGGTTCGTCTGACAAATGTGAGTAACGGGTAGATCGACGATCGAGCAAGCTTGTCTACCTCCACTTCATGTTTGGCTCGACATCAAGCAAGTCCTTGAAGCCAATGCCCCATGGCTTTCCCGGAGTCGCTTCAAGCATGAACCTCCCAAATTCTGGATGGAAAACGGGGGCCGGGTTCTCCTTTGCCCTTGCAGGGTCAGTATATGGAAGTGAATTGTGGTTTTGTCGCCTCACTCGGCATGCCCGGTCTGGAGGTCAGGCACTCCCCCGCCCTGCAGCAGAAGCTTCTCATCATTTGCAAGCGCGGCTAGAATGTCTGCTTGGCGCAGGGACAGTCGGACCCTGCGGTTGTTCTGTTCGTAGCAGACGACCAGGTACTCGATCTGGACGCAAATTAGTCGCAGATTTTTTTTGTGTCAGGCGAGCAGACGATAGCCCCCTCACCTCATCTCCCCAAAGGAGTGCATCCCTCTCCTTGGCTTTGGCATTGCGCCATATGGCAAGCAGTTGCTGTCAATCACATCAGCACACATGTCTCTCAGGCTTCACACTCGAGCATACTTGAATTCCCCATGACCTGACTTGGTCGGCGGCCTTCTTGGCGTCGGGCCAGTCAAGCGGCGTTCCAAGGGCACTTGATATGACATTAGCGAGGGCAGGCAGCGAGAGGTGTAGCACGGGATCTCACAGCAGACCCATGGCCAACTTCTGTAAGGCGGCGCGGGCGGCGGTAGGTGGTCTGATGCAGGCCGGTGCACGGGCGGGCCGAGGTGACGTGTGAATGGGTGGCTGCTGGTCTTGAACGGCGATTGCAGGAGGCCTTCGGGGAGCACCGCAGGATATGGGCGTGTTAGCGGGGTTTGGCAGAACACAGGGCTTTCGCAGTTTGGGGTAGTCCAGCCGCTGACGCTGCTGTTCCCTGCGGAATCGGGGGATTTTCAAAACAACCAGCAACGGACAATGGAGGGAAGAGCAATTCTACATTCCCCCCGCCGGGCACGAACACGGCCGTCATGTAAAGGCTAGGAAGGTACAGTAAGCTAAGGTAGAGGGGTTGTGATGATTATTAATGCGGCCGACATGCTATGCCCGTTGCAGGTTCCGAGTAAGAGAAGCCTGCCGCAACACGCTTGCCTGTTTGGTAAGCTGGACACGACGGCCAAGCGGCACCACTGACCAGCATTGAGCAACACCAGCAACAATGTATTCCGTACCACTTCTGCAGTGCACACAAGCCATCTTCCCTTTGCGCAACATTGCTTGGGCATCCCATCCTGACAGCGAAGCTCGTATGCACGGCCTGCGGAACGGCGTGTCTCACTGCTGGCGCCTCGCCTGCCGTTATCATCAGCCACGTGCATGCAGTCGCTACGTTTCGCGTAGCCAGCAGTTGCCCTCCTACTGGTTTGAGACGATGGCTGCTACGGAGAAGGGGAGCTGGGAGGGGACATGATCGATCGCGATCATGTACGTCGAGAAGAACCGTCATCGCGGGCCACCGTGACATGACATCTGCAGCGCCACCATGGTTGACCGGACATGTAAAGGCGACCAGTCCATTTGTCGCCCGCCCAAGCTGATCCCGTCTGCTGGTTGTGATGAACATGCGGGCAAAAGCAACCGCCATTGCGGCACTGCACGACCAGGATCGGCTGCTGCTTCGCGTGCCGCTCCCAGCATCGTCGTTGTACGAATCGCCTTGCATGCTTTGGAACACCACCGAGCAAGCTTATCGTTCTTCCCGCCTGCTCTGGGCCTCGTGCAGCTCAGTAGACCCCAAAGTGCGACCCCGATGACTTGTTATTTGACATATGATACAATATGCGGGGAGCCTCGCTCGGTGTCCGCAACACGCAGACTGCAAAGTTTATATTGGGAGGAGCCCGCGTCAGCATGGGGTACCCACCGTTGCACAGCCCGTCATTTGGGACAACACTATATTACACTGAGCTGCACAGAGTCTGACAAAACGTGGAGGGATGAATAGGTGAATATTGGATAGCTTTTACCCTGATAAGCCTAGCAGCCAGTGGTATCTCTTTACAAACGCCGTCAAAATCGCCCAAGGGCTTCGTACACTTCTAGCAAAGTGTGTGTCGTGCAAAAATGCCAGGGAAAACAATCTCATCGCCCGAGTAAGCGCTTGTTGATGCGCGCCAAAGCGCCAGTCCTATGATCGAGCCACCCTAGAAGATGGTCATGTACAGAGAACGCCAAAAGTAGTCCATAGGCCTGAAAGCCCCCGTGTCTGTGCCAAAATGCAGCCGCTGCTACGAAAAGACAAGCAAAAAAAAAGTAGGTTGTAGTATGCGTAAAACCCTAGCGCACAAGCCGACGTGGAAGTTTGAGGTCCGCGAGCCTGAAATCGGCATGCATCGACAAGGGCGCGGTTCCTTCCGCTTGGTAACGCGCCCCTCCGCCTTCTTAGCCATCGGCCATGATGGTCTCTCGGTCCGCCTGCCAGTCAACTGAAATATGATGTCGCCGCATCACTACATGGTACAAAGTTCTGGTCTCTAGCAAGACAAAGTCGTAAAATGAAATTCCTGGTAAATGCAAGCAAAACTCTGCGCCAGCGCTCCTGTGTAAGAAATCTCGATGGCGTCCTTGCATCAAGGCAAGTGTCGATGTGAATATGTACGGTGGGTGGGTGACCGAAGTTGGATGACGATCCACGGAGTCCGATAGACGTCTATGCAATGCTTCCGGAAAGCCCGGTTGGCTGTGCTACGTCGTCCTACAATACCGGAGAGCCGTCACATCGTTGGTGAACCGTGATCAACGGATTTGGGTCGTAAGTTGGAATGCGCCATTGCTTGCTTGCCGCCCATCTTGCGGGTCAGCTTCGCATAATCTAGATGGGTTATTAGCCAATAGAACACATTTATGATATTGCTTTTGTACTTACGTAGCCCACAAGCATTGCACAGAGTTCGGGCACCATCTGGCCCTCTTCGCCATTCTGGGGTCTCGGCTCGATTGCAACTATGACATCGGCCTGGGGGAGCAGCTCGCTGTTCATTTGGTCAGCAATTGTGTACGACTGTAATTCGACCATGACTTACGCCTCGTTTCCTTGTCTTGTTGTCGCCACCGGCGAAGCCACCGAGGCCCTTGGTGTCGTCACCATAGTTGCTGCTGTTATCATCGTAGCCGTTCATCGGTCGATAGCGCGGATCTTGTGGGGGTTCCACGATGCTTGCTTGATGATGGTTGAAGACAACATCTCGCATGCGCTGGAGAGACATCTGGATCCTCTCGCTTTGCTTTAGCATATCGTCCACCTCTTCTAGCCTAGGCATGGATTGTGGTGTTAAGCCGATGCGTTGGTTCTCGTGCGCCCGTTGGCGATATATTTTTGAGAACTCAGCAATGTGACCAGATCCATCAGCCATCTCGTTTAGTGAGGCCTCTAGATCGAAGCTCTCAAGGTGGCGTTTCACTGATTCACCATAAGGGGCTAGGCTTGCACGGCCAATCTTCTTCTCCTCCAAACGAGCCATCTCTGCGTTATCATGCCATGTTGGCGGATACCGGGACGGGGCGGAGTATGTCGAGCTTGCAGGGGGGTATGCCGAGTTAGGGGCGCTTACAGACGGGGCTGACTGAGGATAGCTGTGTGGATACTGAGAATAAGGGTGATGCTGGCTCATTGGTCCCGCTGATGGAGGAGCGGCACTCTCGTAGGTAGTCGCTGATGGCTGATATGACGAATAAGGAGGGCGAGCAGCGCTCGTTGGGGATGGCGCAGTTTTGAGTGGGTGGAGCGCCGGTAGCTTCTGACTATGCTGGGGTGTAGAATATGGTGGTCTTGGTTCCGAATATGGCGCACGGGGGAAGGATTCTGGCTGGGCCTTGGGTGGTAGAGGTGGGCCTGTCTGTGATGTAGGAGGAAATGTGCTTCTTGAGTGCGAGAATGGATTCGATGGCCCCTGGCTGGCGTGCTGAAGATCGGATGGTAAGTGGCGAAGTCTTTGAGAAGCTGGAGAAGTATTTGCAGATGGTGCGGAATAGTGTTGAGGAGCTGAGGTTATGGATGAAGGTGGGGGTACAGTGGTGGGGAATGACAGCGACGGCTGTTCAGAGCCTAGAGCCTCATGTATCGATGGGAGTGACTGGCGCGGCGTCGGTCGCTGCGACTCTTTCTCATCGCCAGACGTCCTGTGTGAGTCGGGAGGAGACAGCAAGCCTCCAAGCGAGCCGGGTACTGCGCTGGCGATTGACGATTGGTGATTGCTGTGCGGATGCGGAGGACCGGTGTAAGGGTGCAACGGGCTGGACATGGGAATAGATGGGCGTTTTCTCTGGTACTCGACCTCTTCACGCTTGACTCTGTCGGCATCCATGTGGTTGATTGAGGGTAGGCCGATGCTAAGGGGGCAAAATTAGCACGGCTAGAGCGGACAGGAAGCGACAACAGGCGACGGGCGGCAGGTGTGATCAAACAACATACCTTTGCCTACTTGCAGACTCGGAAGTTTCCATGGTGGATGGAATGTTGGGAGGATGGGTGAGTGGGTTCTGGGATGCGAAAGCGAGCTGCTGCGGGTGAGCGATGGCGGGGGATCGTGGGTCCCGCGACGTTGATGTGCCTTCCCGCACAACGTCTTCTGGCGCGGAAAATTGGAGTCGTTCCTCGGTGTCTCGACGGGGCTAAGCACTTTGGGCGGACAGACACGATGATGTTGCAATTATCACGATAGTGCAAAGTTCCACGCTCTTGACGATTACGAAGTACTCTTTCTAGGTTCGTAGCGGCACGCTCTTCCGGACGGGGGGGATGGTTTTTTCTTCTCCTCAACAAGCGGGCGGGTAAGTAGTGGCAATGCCGATGGTGATGCCCCGGTTAAACGGTGGTTGCTCGTGGTGCTCTTTCTGGTCTTGATGCTGTGGCTGACGTAGTGTCGCAAGCACGACTGCGCGGAGGGGTCGGTTCAGTCTCAGCAACACCTGGTGGCCACAGTTCCCGTCTCTTGCTTGGTTGCTTTTGGTGGCCGGAGGCGGGCTTGGTGCTGGGGGGGGGGGGGGATGTGTGTAGAAGCTGGCAGGTGTGACGTGGGCGGAAGGGCGGAGCAAGGCCAGAGGCGTGATGGACAGCAACTGCAAACTACTCGGAACTGAGTGCCTTGTCTATGCCTGCAGGCATGGTGTGAGAGGAAACGAGTGCTAAGACAAGGCACAGCGGGCTAAAGCAGATGCGATCGGAGATGAACCGCGCCGGCAGCGAGTAGTGGCTCAGTGTGACGAGAGTGGGCAGCTTCACGAGCAAGGGTCGATGGATACGGCACGTCTGTTTGCCCCAGCAAGGATGCGGGTGGAGCAGGCGGTAGCTGGGTGTTCAAGATGCAACACTCTCGCGCTCCAGCAGGGCTCCCAAAGCGTCACCTCCTTCGGCAAGGATGGGCAACACGCCAGAGACGGCCCTTGCAACGCTTGCCTGATCGGACTTGCATGCCCCTAAAAGCAGCAGAGCGTATTGGGGAGGAGAGGGGGGCGCGAAGCGATCAGCGCCAGCGAGCGAGCCTCGTTCATGGACCCCCGTCGGTTGGTCATCACCGACTTGGGGGGGGGCAATTGGGGGAGGGCTGGGATGTGCTGGGATATGCTGGGATGTGCTGGGATGTGCTGGGATGTGCTGGGATGGGCTGG
The DNA here is from genome assembly GCA_000465215.2 of Pyrenophora seminiperda CCB06. NCBI lineage: Eukaryota > Fungi > Ascomycota > Dothideomycetes > Pleosporales > Pleosporaceae > Pyrenophora > Pyrenophora seminiperda. The sequence goes on along the minus strand of KE747824.1, from coordinate 1,259,028 downwards.
GATGCCGTGGGCTCGCAAGCACCTCACGCACTCTCAATCTGTTCGATCCGCAACCGTTACGACCAGGGACATGCATCGCGACCGCTATCCGTGCGAATGGACGCCCCGCGCACACGAGGTGAGATGCGCCCAAACTGCAACGGGAACAGCCCGACGCTATGGAACGAGTTATCGTTGTGGCATGCAATCGAGATGCAACCGAGCGCCCATCATGCACCGTCCCCGGCACCTATCCGTGCCCATCTGTCACTCGGAGGCTTGGCCGCGACAGCCACAGACCGTCATCCGCAAAACCGCCCGCGCCACGTCGGAACACGGTGGAAACGCCCTGCTGGAGTGATGTGCGAAGCCCTCCTGGCCCTGGTCCGCCACGCCGCAAACAAAGCATAACCGGCGACGACCGGCGGGCTTTGCCAGACGCCGAAACTGCGGCGCCGTTTATGAACGTATGTACGTCCTCGACAGCGACTCAGCGACCCAGTGACTGCGTGACTCAGCCGAGCAGCCCGCAAGCCATCTGGTCGTCAGCCACTCGGGAATCTCCACCGCGCCAGGGGTGTGGCCGTCCATCTGAATCGGTGGCAATGCGATTAGTGCAGCGGGGCTGCGGACGTCAGAAGCGCCTATACAGACCGACTAGGCTGCGTGTGCCGAGCTGCTGGCCGGCAAGATGATCTGGCCGTGATTGCTGACGGTGGCGCAAGCGGCCTTCTGCGCCAGTTCGACGTTGCAAGCCAGCCACCGATCGCGTTGATACGCGGTCCGCCCACAACACGGCCAGGTACGGCGGCGCATGTACACCTACAGAATACATGCAGCAGTATCCGAGCAAATGTATCCGGAGCCCAGGGCATGAGACATGTGATGGCTGGGTTACGGATTACTGCCTGCTCTGATCAACCGTCAAGGCATCTTTAGTGTTGCGCTCGGCATATGTATAGGTGTACACCTACTGTATACAGTAAGGAGTAGGCCCATGGCGAAGGGATGATTTACTGGTACTATAGGGCTCGGTTGAACAAATCATGCCGAAGCTCTTGTCGTCAGCATATGAATGAATATTTCATACTAATTTGCGACATTCGAGTCGAGCATACGCCGTGACATTTGGCAGACGCTGCAGGACGGCACGGGCACGTTGGCGATGAGACGCATCTTCATCGCATGAGGCGCAGGGCCGGAGCATGAATGTGAGCTGAGAGTCGTGACCCCGTGAGCCATGACAGATGGAGCTTGGGGTGAGATGGCTTACTGCGCCGCTAATGCAGCTAAATCGCAACGGAGACTTGTTGGTAGCGTGATTAGAGATGGTTGTGTCCGTTGGAGTATTTTGCTGGCTTGACAGCGCATTGACAATAATAGTCGATGATGGGCACAGGCACGGACTCAGGCAGACGTGTGGGCAAGTAGACGCGAACGCAACCAGGACGGATGGTGCAGAAGTTGCGATCCGCGGCTACACCAGACGAGCGGGCCACAGGGGCGGACGTGCGTGAAGGCGTGCCTGTGCTAATGGTGGGCGCTGTCGCGGCTACGTGATTGTGACAAAAAACCACGTGATGTGATGGTGAGTCGACCCACGTGAGTCGGACAGGTGCACGTGATGCGGGCGACATCCGTTGCCTAGTGTCCGAGAATAGTTCCCTGAGGGGTGGAGGGATGGAGGGTAGGCGACAGCGAAACAAAGCACGCACACACGCATAACTCACCCGTAGCAAGTGGCAAAAGGTGGCCTGGCGGAAATTGATGGGCTCTGCGTCCGTCTGTCCTGACTTGGTGTGATGATGCGGGTAGAGGTTCATTTTTCCTCACGAGTCGTCGTGAAGCTCGCCCGGGCCGATGAAAGCGATCTGATATGGCTGGCGGCCGCGACAACTAAATTTGGCAAACTTTTCGACGGTTTGGAGCCCGCGCGCGATTGACGAGTGTCCGATGCACTCTTGCGTTTGCGTTTCCACGCACCCGGCATCTGACAAGCACCGGTTTGCGCAGTGTTACATGATGTCAACCCAAACCCTGTCGCATGGCCGCTGTCGCGGCTAATCCAACTCCCCCAGGAACCATAGCGTTTCGAAACGTATGTCATTACGAAATCTAACAAGACGCGCAGTTGATTCTTGGGCCGCAACACGCGTTCACTGGCTCGAGACCTCTCGCTGACATGCATCACGACCCGACAAAAACCCGCAGCAAGGTATAGGTGCCTCAGTTGCCGCATATGCGTTTCGATGCCATCACATGCCACAAAGACGCAATCGTGTCTAGTTGTTTGATTCAGTTGACACAGACGAGTGGCTACTCGTACATACATACATTCGGCCAACACCCAAGACAGAACTTGTTTGACGAATGCTAAGGTTCATACTATATACATACACTATCCAGAGTTTGGTTAAAATTTGGACCCTGTTCGCTCGGCATAACCGCAACGGCCTTGCATACTCCGTATGGTCACCCGCACGACCTTCTGCATTCTGGCTAATTGCAATGGATCTCCAGACCCTTGGCCATGTCGTTGAAACAGGAAGCGCCATCAATAACGTGAATTTCATGGAACAATTCCTCGCTTCCAGGCCTCCAATCAGAAGGTACGACGCATAGAAGCTTGCCTCCAGCATAGCAATCCTTCGTCGTTCAGAAGTATGCCCCACAATTTCATTATTGATAAGTGAAGCCCCACAATTGCTACAGCACCGAGTGTTCAAGAGTTTCATCTCCTAGGAGATTGACTTTGCAAGCAAGCACATGTCATGCGTCCATCTCCTTGTCAAGATTGGGCATCTGAGTAGGTTTCATCAGCTGAAGCGCTCGGCAGATGATGTGCTTGAGCGATATGGCCGGCCTACCGCGTAAGAGTATTTCGAAACGAGTTCAAAACATTATTACAGGCGAGCGTTGATGCCTATGCATCTTTCACATGCTACTATGTATGTTACTCGCCGAGGCGCACTCTCACAAAAACCACATATCCCGTGAATCCATCACAGGGGACCACAAGGTCGCCGCTAAAAAGCGAATCAACCCCGACGCGCATGCAGAGAATGCAACCAGATATGACAATCCTTGCAATAGCATCCTATGCTGACTCGAGATCTTCCATTGCTTACTTCGCTTAGAGCGATCTCGATCTCCGTTCGGGCACACCCTTTTCGTCTCACTTGCATCTTAGCGGATGACAGCCTAAATGGGTCTAATGTACTGTCACCGATTGGGTCATTTGCTTAAGCGACCTTGCAAATCGCCCAGTGCACTGGTTGAGATGCAATAAAGGGTATTGCATCGTACGACTCTTGACCCATGCCCTGGAGTTTCTGCGAGTCGCGTTTCTAGAATCTTTTCCTATTCGAGTTTGAAAAGCAGTTTTTTTACACCTATTCTCGGTTGTTCCAATCAACTAGCCAGCATGTGATCATCACATCAGCAATCATGTTGGTGGAGAAGCGGCAAGGCTGCGGCAAGTCTGCGGCGAAGCGATTTTCACACGGCACGAGGCAGGAAAAAGGACCGTTCGACGTTCCAGTCTCTACAGGGTCAGTAGGAAAATGTCATCCTCAACCTGTTCCGGCGACATGCATCATAAATCTGTTGATCGGAATATTATGCAGTCTTTATTAAGCTTGGTTGAGCTATTTACCGCCCAGTAAACACATGGGGGGCAGGGGTGGGGAGGGGGTTGCAAGATCGTGGCCGCTAATTTCCCATCAGGTGCCTGAGGCAATTGTTGCGAAAGGGATGCCGTTCTAAGCCGATCATGATTCTGGCGGGGTACGGCACATTACGATGCTGCAATCGAACGGAAGGACAATTCTGAGCTAAGAGTCTCTCAGGGCGAGTAGGTGTAGGTCAGCAAGCGCAAAGACCCTTCTTCTGTTCTTCGCTGCGTGGCCTCCACACCAACCTGGAATCGTACGAGTTGGGGCGCTTGTGGGCGCATGCGAAATGTGGGGGGCCGAGAATCTTCCGGTATTCCGGCAAGTTGTGAAGGCCATCACCATTGCAGTATACACGCTTCTTGCCATTCTTAGGCAGCATGATATTCACGTTGACGCCGTCGCCAATTCGGTGCAACAGAATAAATGCATCAGATCTCGGGCCTGAGAGCTTAGGGCGGGAACTTCCAGGCGTAAGCAGCTTCAGTTGATGCGACAAGTGCATATACAGTACGAAAACGGTCGATCAACATCGTCCCCTGGCTCGTGTAGAGGTTTACAAGTCATCAACATCATGACTATAAGGGTCAACGCCTGGGAGCACAATAAACCCCGATAGTCTGTGAGTTGCGGTGTGGAGTGGTAGGAGTATTTAAGTGTGCTGCAGCAAAAATCACGAGATACGTGTAACCTTACAGTAGATCTGCAGATCTTTAGATCACACCAGGGTTGATGCTGAAAAGGCAGCCGGTAACTCACGAAAGCCACAGCACAAATCGCAGATGATCTGTGATCTGGGACCGCATGCAAGCCGGACATGCAAAAGATCCATATCGACTTCGATCTACCCCTCCACATCGGACCCGTGCAATGCATACGGTCCGCGCCTTCGAAACTGTTTACTGGAACTGCTCAAGGGACTTCCGTTATTCGTCAAGCCCGCTGCGGGAAGCTCCCGACTCCACAGACTACACAAGGTGGCCTGGACGCATATTTTTCCTTGAAAACGCGAATGCGAGTTGCAGATCTCTGGGACCTCCCGCTTGAGACGGCGGGAGCTCCCCCACATCGGATTCGCTTTCCTCTAGAAAAGATCCTCGGACCCTACGCCCACGTGGAAGCCTGGTCGTAGCTTTTCAGTCAGGGCTAGGCGGAAAGATTTAGCAGGCATACAGAGGCCTTTTTAGGATGAATAGTTGATGTTTATGGACAGCCCTACGCTTGTCACGAAACGGCTCGCGGCACGTTACGCTATGAAGAAATTGGTTGGTTTTTAGTCAGTTTGCCTTCAGAGACAGCACGGCGCCAGCCTGTTAAAGCGGCGCCTATGCACGAGCTGTTGCTGAGATCGACGAGACGATAGAGTTTATACCTACACTTGCCAAGGGCTGACGGAAATCATCGCAGTACGCGCATACATACTCCGTACCTCGGCACACAATGAAGAGCACATTCTCATCTCTTTTTCCGTCATGCAGGGCTCAGACTCACAATCTGATCTCGGATGAAGGCACTGTACATACACCACCGGTGCGTGTGTGTTTTCTGATTTAGATGGCAACCTTGTCTGTCTAAAGCCACCATCACGTCAACCAGCCAGCGCATCAATCTTTCATCAGCCACACGGTGACAAGGCATCCCAGAACATGCTTCACGATCCAATGACCGCGCCGCAAATCTCTACTGATCACCGCATAGCTGCGGATTATGCTTGCTTGTTTTGATTAATCGCCTCTACGGAATAGACTGCGCTCTCATGCGCGCTCGTGCAACGCTTGTACCAAACTTACGAGCGCTGTCAGGATATCTCGGCACGCCCTGCAGGAGGAGGCCCTACTAGCGTTTTGCTTGGACACGTGCAAGCCCGTCGTGCATTCAGAGACCCTTGGTCACAGGCCCATCTGGCGATATATGCGGAGCTCAAATGTTGATCTTGCACTAGAAAATCCGGATAAGTGAGGCTCCGCGCTCATCCTTCAAACTTAGACATGGGTTGTTCACAAACCACCCGCTTGTTTGGGTTGGGCAGACATACCGTACCGCCTCCTTTGACGTCGACTGACCCAAAGCAGCTCGCTGCATCATGTTCCTGGCCCGATGTGAGAGATTAGATTTTGAAGAATCGAACGATATCGGGGACACACGCGGCCACCAGCGCTGGCTAGTTGGCCACCTACGAGATTCTTGAATAATGGGAAAGAGAAAAAAAAAGACCTGCACCGCTTGCCCTGGCTCTTTGTACCGGGCACTTAGATCGCATGGAACCCTGCGTGGCAAATGGTCTGGCATCCCTAGGTGTACTTGAACTACAACACTGACTCGGGGCGAGAGGGCGTGCAATAGCCTGCACACAGAACGACCGGAAATGGACCATTCGCGGATTACTCGTAAACACGGTCCGTCACATTCGTGCGTAGGCGTTCAAAGATGGGGCAACTGGAGACGAGGACGCGCAGGCCCTATGCGGGACTAGTTCTCAGTGTGGCGGACCTTGACGCAAAACGAAAGAAAGGGACCTAACGGATAGCAAAAGGGAGAAGCTAGGAAATGGTTGGCTTGCACACCATCATCGATACCCTACCGGTCGTATTGTCGGCGGTCTAACTAGAAAGACTTTTTTAAAAATCGAATTATACGAAGTACTATAGTAGTCGAGTTTCAGTAGGAGGGTTAAGTGGAAAGGAAGATGCCGTCAACTCTTAGGCGGACATGATTAGTAGGTGAGTGGTTGGTCATCATGATGCAAGGCTAAAGTGACAAAGAGTGACATCGCAATCATGATGAGAACGCGTAATCTTGATCTCCAGATATACGAGAGATGCAACGTTCAACGGTGACCTTGGCACACTCTCTCGGACCAAATCAAGCCATCGACACCAAAGCTACCATGCTTCCCGTTGCAATGTGCATGGTATACACGCTACGCCAAAAGCTTAAAAACGTCGTGCATATGTATACAATCTCCAGCAAATACCATGTTCTTGGGCTTCTCCCACGGAACCCCACTGCAAAAACGCATAATGTATGTAGAGAAGCAGTAAAGGGGGGGGGGAGTGGGGTCCCAACTTGCTCTTGACTCAATCCCCATGGTCCGATATCGCACTGTGTCGTGTCGTGTCGTTTTGTGTCGTGTCGTTTTGTGTCGTGTCGTTTTGTGTCGTGTTGTTTCGTGTCGTGTCGTATCGAGTCGTCGTTTTGCCTCACTTCTCCGACACACTGGATTCAATCCTGTCATAGTGACATATCAGTCATAACACAGTAATCCCCGCCAAAAAAGACGCGGTTTGCATCACCAATTAGCACACTGCAGACTGACACTTTCGCCCGCACCATCTGCCCGTATTTCCACAAATAGTCCACACTCGGGATCCCTGGTTTTCTTTTCATTCTGCTTTTTTTTTTCGCTTCGCCCTGCTTAGTCTGTTATTCTCCCCTCTTCCAGACATGATACGAACCCAGCTAGCCTTGTTTAACCAGCCCTATCTGCTATCGCTCAGAACGGGTCGATCCCGAAGACCGGAATCAGAATCAGACCACCTGCACATACCAGACGACCGACGCAAACAGATGAAATGGATGTGACCGAGAGTGTAGCCGAGACTATGAGTGGGCGTTGGGTTTGGTTGGTTGTTTGAGTGGCGGAAACCCTTGGAAAGGGTGTCACGCGGACAGCTACTATAGTGAGTGGAGTCGGGGAGGTAGAGGGGGGATGTTGGTTACGTAGGGGGGGTCGGCTGGCGCCGTTGATTGATCGTTCGATAGTAGTGGAAGCTGGGCGGTGTGTGTGAGATGGAGACTGTCAACTGGGTTCTGGGTTTTGAGGAAGTAAGGGTT